>VZRX01012886.1:220599-313312 GCA_013398075.1 Notiomystis cincta | reverse complement strand
TTCCCCCCTTTTCCTCCTTTTCCTCCCCTTAGAACAATTTCAAGGAAGGAAAAGGACAAGCTCCCACTTTTCTGACTGGAAGTTCTGAAGCCATTGTCCATCCCTCCTCCCACCAGATCCTGCTTGTCCAGCCCTCCCTGCTTTCTCTGGAGCCACTGTAGGGGGGAACACAGGACCTTGTCTGCCTTGATGCAGGTTGGGTTTCCCATGCTCCTGCACCCTCCTGGAAGGCTACTCTCTTGCTAGGACAGAAAGCCCATGAACAGCTCGAGCTTTTACAGCAATCAGGCTCCTTCCTCTCTCCATTAGCAGTTCAGCAGCAAAAGAAAACCCTAACTGCTCCACCAGGGATTTCTGGAGCTGATCAGCAGCTGTTTTTAAGCCTCTTGCAGTCATTATGCTGCTGTGCTTGAGTCCCTGCTGGCATTAGCAGAAGGAAGGGACAGATTCCCTCTGTTTACCCTGCCAACCAGTGTAACAGCCTCTGGAGAACTCCAGTGAAACAGTAAGGATTTACAGATGAGTAAGCAGGAAATCAGCCCTTCTTCAGGAAACCAGTAATACATTCTTCAGGGTTGTACTCAAACATGCTCCCAGACACTGGCTGAGGGTTCAGCTCTCTGCCCACCATGGATGTCAGAGCAGCACACAGCCTTCCCCTCCAAAACCTGAAACACAGGGCTTTTTCATTCATGGGAAATGTAAAGTACTGTGGTACACTTAATAAGGTAATGTTATTTTATACAAGCAGAATGAGAGAAATCAGATATGAGCTGAAAAAAATTCTCCATAATATATTTTATTTTAATGGCACTTCAGACTTGCAGAAATAATGACAATGTATCAAAAGTTTCAAGGTGTCTCTGGCTGGTTTAATGAAAACTGTTTCTCTGTCATATGTAAAAAAGTACAATAAAATACTAGCAAAATCTTTAAGAATTATATGTTTCTGGTCCCAGTTTATTGCCATTTCCCCCCAGTGTGGAAATCACCAGGATTTTTCACCAAATCCCATTGGAATCTGAGGCTTTCAAGAAGTTCAGCCTCTGCAAGTTAAGTATCCTAAAACTTTAATTCATAAAATGACAGAATGTGAAAATATGCTTCAACTATTCAATTTGATCTCTCCCAGGTAGCTAACTTTAATTTTCTTTGGGCTTTGGCCAGAGGAAAAGTGATGCTTAAATAAATCTCTCTTTTTTTGCAACAGAAATGTAGCAAAATTTCAAAGAACTGCCAGGAGGTGATAAATGGACCTCAGATGGGCTCCAATTTAGACCATCTCATAGAAAATAAGACCCATCTAGTAAACAAATGCTTCCCCTCTGTTTTTGCATGTGGCTATAAATAGTAAACAAAGATATGCCTCATATTTTTTGCTGTGCACATTTAGTCCTTGGGTTGGTATCAGTGAATCACATGAACTCCAGGCTCCACATACTTTGAACTTTATCTAATAACTCTGAATGTTGTGGGTCCATCCATACTCCATTCTAATTACTCCTGTGAAGATTATGCTGTTATCTGTAGGAATGTTTCTAATTAATCCAAAGTGTGTGTGTGTCTGTAGAGATGATAATTCTAGAGTCTATCTCCCTGGCACTCTTTCTCTCTTGGTGAAGGTCAGGAATCATATCTATTTGGGTTAGCAGTGTCATGGGCCATGCAGAGCAGCCCCTCTTGTGATAAAGAGATTGTATTGCCATTTTGATAGCAGGCATTTTAGGATCATGTGCTGTGTGTGCCTATCCATAAGGAGTGCAGCCCTCTGTGTGTAGTTTCTGGATAACTCATCTAGCCCAGTTTAACACACAGAGGATGGATGCTGGAGGAACCATGACTACAAGCAGTTCAGAAGCAGAAAATACCTGGGCAAAAGAGACTTTTCTGCTCCACTGTCAGCTTGCTGCCAGCAACAGTGAGATCAGCTAGTAAGAGCACCTATTGACAAGGATTTTTACAACACATTTTTCAGAAATGGAAAGATAAAACCCAAGATGCTGGTATCACTGTGTCTTCTTGGACTGGAGCAGCTAATGTTAATCACAGGATTATTTGTGTTGAGGACACTAGAACCAAAGACATTCCATGACAAAAGTGTGGAATTATTAATGCCAGATCCTAAGCAGGTTTCAAATGGCTGCTACTTTTACAAGGTGAGCAGGAGAAACCCAGGCAAAGCTTGAGAGCACTAGCTTTCCAGTTATTGCAGAGAATTAGGCTGCAACGTTTCCTTAGCCAGCAAAGTTGGTACTGGCACTTCATAGGGGTGGTACCTGCTCCACTGAGCAAACTCTGAGAGAAACCATTTTCAAAATAAGACATAGACATGCATCAGCAAAGTGATCATGACTCAAAAACTTTAAATACCAAATAGTTTGTAGGTATGATTTGGAAACAGATCTCTGTTCATTGTGCTACAGGCAAGGTAGGAACTAGTTATAAAAGAAAATGCAAAGGCAATTATGCAGCAGGATTTTAATGTTTGGAAATTTGACTTAGATGACTGGAGTCTGAGACACATTTCCAGAACTACATTCTCTGCTCAGTCTTGCACGAATTTGGTTCTTGCATTGTATCTCCTTGTTGCTGTGCCTCCACAGGCAGATTGAAAAGCCGGGGATCACAGTGTAAAAACGGCAAGTGAGAGTTTAACCCCTCCTGTGCTCAGACTGGTGCCAGTGCCAGACCATGCCTTGAGACTCTTCAGATTTGTCAGCCCTCCATCTGCTTGCCCAAGTTGGAACAATCATGAATGAACCTTTAGTTTTCCATGAACTCTTAAGTCCACCATAATTAAAAGGTAGCTGCTAATTAAGTGTATGTGCAGCTCACCCAGTGAGTGCAGTTCCTAAACACCCTGAGTACTCCATCTGGAACAGTCATGCCCTGATATGCAAGGTAGGTCTTCCTTGAATTACTTTGTGGTTTTCAAGATATGTTTTTCCCAGGCAATTGCTTTTCCTAAGTAAAATAATTTGAATTCCAAAATCAATTTGTTATTACAAGCTTGTTTTAAGAACTTGTGCTGAGAAGGGATTGAAATGAGAGACCTTTGTGAATTGTACAGCTGGTTTCAGCTCATTGCTTTAAAATTATTTTCAGTGAAATAGTATTATGCTTGTGTCTGACACCTAGAAAGAAAAGCTAAAAACAAATAAAGCATTACCATGTTTGCTAGAGATTGTGAATATCAATATTGCTTTCAGCAGTTTTCACTGATCTATGCAAATAACCATGTGGTTGATTAGCTAGTCTGCGTTTGCATTCAGAATACTGAACTATGGTCTGTTAGTTATACACATAATTCAGAGATGCAGTACTCTGAAAATTAATGTTCTTCAGCAATTTTAGTGAACAGATTCAAATTTTTAAATGTCTGGTTTTGCAACAGCTCCACATTTTCACAGTGTGTGATATCTGTCCAGCTCAGTGCTTTCAGTGTTGAATAAGGCAAATACAGATTGCCTGTCTCTAACTTTGACAAGTGTTACCAGTGGTTTTCCTTGCCACTGTCCAGTGTAAAGAAGAGTATCTTCTTTCATGTGGGTCATTAAACTTCTGAAACCACTTCAGCTTCATATGCAGCTCTTTCAGAACCTTTGGAAAGATGATTTCCTTCTTCTGAGACCCACACCTTTTATCTGGACATGCAGCTGAAGACTTAACATGTTTCTGGGCATCATGTTCTTGATCATATCAAATGTTTGTAACACTGTGAGCCCTCATGACAATCTAGCAGTGATGGAGCACTAACCCTTCCATAAGCTATGTCCAGAGATCATCCAGATGTCAAGGTTTGCCTTCTTTCCTCCTTGGTGACAGCACACAACCGACTGTGAGGAAGTCTGTTCCCCTCAGCAGCTTTCACCAGCTGCATTCCTTCAATGCTGCCAACCCACTGACTTGAGCTCTGCTCAGATTTTCCAGGGTAAGGCAAAGTGTGAAAAGCAGGATGTAGGGACGTAAGGATGGGAGATGGAAAATTGGGCAAGGAGGTTGCAGTGCCAAAATACCCTTTAAATCATCTTTAGAGCCTGTCACTGTCAAAATCAGCAACTGAAGCTTTGAAGGAAAGCTTTGCAACCACAGTTAGACACTGGAAATTTGTGCAACGAAGCAAAGTAGTTTTGCTTTTTGTCATTGATAAACTACTGGCTCCAGGGCTGGGTTTGATGCTGACAGTTCTGAAACAGTAAAGAGAAGAGTAAAATACAGCTTAAACTTCACTGCTTAAACTGCAGAGATTTTTAAAATAAATCTGTCATCAGATCTCCAAATGGTCTGTTGTTACTCTTCCACAACTTTCAGAGTACTGACAGCCTGTGGGCATTGGGGTATCTGGAGGAGTTTAAACACCAGATTGTAGAGCCACAAACATGTCACAGGCATTTTAAAAAGACGAATGGAAAATCAAAGTAGGATTCTGGAGGAGAGCCCCCAGATTTGTGAGGATGTATGGGGGATGGCTGTTAAACCAGGCAAGGGCTAGCCCAGGTTGCTCAGGGAGGCTGTGTACTCTCCATTGCTGAAGGTTTCCAAGACCCAACACAACCAAGCTGTGAACGGTCTCACAGCTGACCCAACTTTCAACTGGAGGGTCAACAAGAGACCACCTAAGTCCCTTCCAACCTGAATTATTTTGTGATTTTTGTGATTCTCATTGTAGATCCAAATTGCCTTTTAGGTGTGCTATACTGTCTGTTGATAGTAATTACTAGAAATTCTTAGCTGGACTAGCAGTATGAAAATGGAGATGTAAAACAGTATGCAAATTGCTACAAACAAAAAGCTATTTAGACAGAAATTATGGCAAATAGAGTGGTGACAGTAAATGATGAGACACTTGTTCTCTGTCACCAGCAATCCTATCTATGAAAATATATAGCCAATTTCTGAAGTCTTTCACTTACGCAGAGGCTTAATTGCTTAATCATTTTCCTAGAGGGATTTTTTTCCATGTAAGATCATTAATGACTTTCTTGGCAACTGAAAATTGTTCCAAGTGCATAAATGCAGTCCAATAAAATTAATAACTACTCTTTTATTTTACTTCAGACAAAATAACCAGAGTAGCATAAAAGATTGCACACAATGCAGACTCATTGAAAAGAAGTATTCCTATAAATCACAATTGAAGTACAGCTAGATTTGGAAATTCTGCTGGCATTGCACTGTTTGAAATAGTAGTTCCCCGTGGTGTAAGGAAAATTTAGAAATCAGTGCTTTATACAGTCAAGCAAGATCCTTTGAAGAGCAAAACACTCTTGGAAAAGAAGAAAAAAGAGAAAAAAGGAATGGAAGAACACAGAATAACAACACCAAAAGTTATATAAAAGAGAAGAAAGATGAACCAAGACCTTCTGATCCTTATGCCATGGGTACCATGCAGCTATGGTGGTTACAGACTGGGAAAATCTCCCACATTCCTATGGTTTATAAAGGGAGCAGTACCAAATTACCAAGCTGGCCAGCAAAGTGGGAGTGTTTTGCCACAAACATTGGGTGAAGGTTTTCTTGGAAACCAGAAAAGAGTAGGAAGTTAATCACATTCTCAAGGTTCAGTTTTTTTAATCTCAACCTACTTGCAATGCTTGACAATTACTCACCTATGAGAGCCTCCAGCGGGGTTTTTCCAGTTCACATTTACTTTTCAGAAAAGCCAGTGGCTGCAAGGAAGGACTCACAGGCATGGAGAAAAGCAGTTTTTCCTTTTGCAAATCATTATATTGCAGATGGGTTTCTGTTAAGATTCCACATTAAATTCTTTGTCTGCTAGACTGATCTGTGATGGCTTTGAAAAAAGGGCTATTTGTTCAAAATAAGTTTAATTTTTATTTGTAGTCTTCCTGCCTTTTTCTCAATATTGTAAGGAAATAACTTGTTATGGGGCAAAATCAAGAATTTTTTTCTTTAAAAATTCATAACATGGCTAAAAAACCCAACTAAACAAACAACCTTTCTTTCAATTGGAAAGGGATCCAGTTTAAAACATATAAGGAAATACAGTTCAGCTGAGATGGCCATGACAGGTACTACATAGAAAAGTTTTGACACAAGAAAATTAGACCTGATGAAAAATCCAAGGTTATAAGTAAAAGTTAAATAAACTAATGTTTAAAATATAAAATAACTGGAAGATATGAGATACAATATCTTAATTCCTTTGAAAGCACATCAACACGTGGAAGGTTTTTGACAAATTACTTCAGACAGGAAGCTTGAATCTTGTTTCTCTCCAGCTCCCACAGCTCTGCTATGATTTATGCAAAGCAACAGTAATCATCACCAGAGTCAGGGGAAAAAAAGAGAGCAAGAGAATATTTTCCCCTCTTGATTTGCATATTCTGAAAAAATTTCTGGTACATATGCCTGTCAAATTTACAAGCACATATAAAATCTTGGTGCAGTTTAAACAGAGATCAAGTAGTGACAAAGTGTGGAAGAGATTCAAAGTAGCTGGTGTTAAACAGTACAAAGATTTTTAATAGAAGGATTTTTAGGTCAATTGGGCAATGATTTGTTTTCAAAATCCATTTCAAATGAAGTGCCAAATGAAAAATACTGTAGATGAGAAGCTGAGTATGCAGAACAGGCCAGGCTGTACACTCAGCAGTGCTCCAGCCTCTGCTTTGCACACCAAAATGGTCCCTTTATCACTTGTTTCTGCCATATTATGTCATATCTCAGCCTTTTAAGTTCTTATGTAAGGTCTCAGAAACTGAGCTCCTGGGATAGAATCACAGAATGGCTTGGGCTGGAAGGGACCTCAGAGATCATCTCATTCCAACACTCCTGCCAGGGTGTAACCTCCCACTAGACCAGGTTACTCAAAGCCCCATCCAACCTGGCCTTGAATACTTGCAGGGATGAGGCATCCACAGCTTCCCTGGGCAACCTGATTCAGTGCCTCACCATCCTCACAGTAAAGAATTTCTTCCTAATTCCCAATTTAAACCTGCCCTCTTTCACTTTAAAGCCATTCCCCTTTGTCCTGTCAGTACAAGTCCTGGTAAAAAGTTGCTCTCCAACTCAGCTGTAGACCCCCTTTAGGCACTGGAAGGATGCTCTAAGGTCTCCCCAGAGCTTTCTCTTCTCCTGGCTGAACAAGCCCACCTCTCTCAGCCTGTCTTCATAGAAGAGGTGCTCCTGCTCTCTCATCATGTTTGTGACCTTGCTCCGGACTTGATCCATCACATCCATGTGGTTCTTATATTTGGGGCTTCCGAGCTGGATGCAGCACTCCAAGTCTCACCAGATCAGAGAGTGTTGACTTTAAATATATATATATATATATAAACCCACACAAGACATGCCAAATATCATGGTTATTTTTTCCATGCAGCTTTTTCTCAAATACTGGGGAGCAACATCAGCATGCAGTGTGGTGTTTCGAAATGAAAATTTTAGATGAAAAGTAAGCAAGAGAAGAGTTTTTAAAAATAGCACACAAGTGAGAGAGCAGGTGATCAATGTGCCTCCACATCAAAGAAGTGTGGTCATGCTCTTTACTCTGAGAAGTGGTAGAAATACAAATACAAATAAGAGATATAATCAGACACAGGGACAGAATTAAAGGCTGCTTAAGCACAGCCTTGACTTAATAGTACCCTATGTGTTTCATAAGTGTTTTCATTAGGAGGTTGGGCTTTCTCATTATGCACATTATGCCTCATTTTGTAGCATAATCTAGATTTTAACAGAGCCTTGATGACCTCAAGATCTTGTGCTGAAAAAATAAGTAATATTATGCCCACACAGACATTGCCTAGAGGTGTGTCTAGAGGAGATTTAAACTAACTAGTTCATTTGGACTAGCTATATAGTGCCAACATTAGGGCTGGCTGAGAAACTCACCCCAACTGATTAGCTCAGTAAATAACAGGTGGAAAAGTCCCTTGCTGAGCTTTGTATTGCCAGAGCTACACTAGAGCTGGATTTAGTTAATTAAATCTCTCATGAATAAATCTGTCTACTATACCTGTTATCAGGGAAAAAAAGGTGTTCTGCTTTCTAAGCCAGCTGCTTGAGTAGGCAAAGGAGGATATTTTAATAGCTGACAGCCACCTCTTGCTGGGCCCTTCCCTGCCCTGTAAGTTGCTCTTGGTGCCTCTTTCTAGTTCCACTACCTGCAGTCACAGAGATTTCTCACTCTGGCAGTGAACCCATGGTTGTTTTTCCTTGGGAGGCCCAGCAGCCAGTGGGGTTTTGGGCACACCTGGTGCCCCTGTGGTATATGTGTTCCTCTCAACATCACTGCAGTTTGCTTGTGGAAGTACTGAGAAGAGGTGTAAATCACTCACCCAGAAGTCATTGCCTTTCACTGGCGGAATACACAGGCACAGCATTTTGGAGGAGCACTTCTGAAATTTATTGTAGCTAAATGACTTGGAGGAGGTGGATTTGCTAGTTTAGGATTTGCATTTTGCTGCTGTTGTTTAAGCTTACACTGAATTATGAGGACTGCTTTGGGTGTGAAGATGCTGGGTTGTGAATGGCAGTCATTAGGAATGAGGCAGCAGTCCTCTGCTCCTCTCCAGTCACTGAGGGGAGCAGACTGCTGCCACCTTGCTGGGTCCAGCTGCAGGAGAGTTCAGAGGATGAGGCAGGGATGTGCTAAAAAGACATCAACAGTTTCTGCTAGAAAGCCAGGAACAAGCTATAGCAAAAAAGACAGAAGGGGAACTGGAAACATTTGACAATTTATAAAAAACCCAAATCCCAATTGCTTTTCAGAGAGTTATAAAGGCTGAGCTCTCATCTGTAGGACTAGTGTTATGCTGAATTCTAGAATTTTACTATAAACAGCTATTCAAAATATTTTTTTTAATAAAGGGCTTTGTTAAGCCACCACAACTTCTCCCATAAGTCACTTGAGCTGTAAGATCATAAACTAGTTAAGCAACAAATGTTAAGGTAAAACATCCCCTGGAAAGGATATTGCAAACCTGTCCACTTTGATTTCTTGCATGTTTTCCTGAACTATCCAATACTGACCATCATCAGTCAGAAAGCTGACCTTGCCCTACAAGTTCTTGCCCTCCAGTCTTTGAAGCATCTTGTTTTAATTCATGCCAGTCCCTTTTGTTGAGTCTCCAATCTTGAAGTTGCTCAGAAATTTAAAACAAGCATCCTACAGCATGGATGGAGAAATCAGAGCATTGGCCCATCACATAAAAATCAGGATTAATCCATTTCAGAGTTAAACATATTGCTGCCTTTGTGGAATATAACTGCACTGGAGCCTGAAGTCACCAGCTATAGCAGATATTTTCAGTTACTGAAAAAACTATCCAAATAATTTGATTAACTCTCTGAATATTTATAAAATGTCCTGGTGGCTTTGGCAATTGTCTCATAATAATTTGGTGCTGCAGCTTATGCTATTGATGTTTGAGCTACTTCATTTAAAGTTAAGTCACACCTGAGAAATAACCAAAATTATCTCTGACTTGCATGTTCACCCATCAGATCCTGATCTTAGTTCCTTCTGTTCCTCAGTGTATCTCCTTCTCTTCTTTAAATACTAAACAATCTAATGTTCACCTCTTTGTCTTCACCAGGTCTTTTTGCATTCACCCTCAACTTCTGGAAGATTTTCTTACTCATAATTGATGTTTGAAATTTGAGGTTCTGTCCTGCAGGGAGTGTTGAATAAAACAATCTGTAAATTTCTGATGCAAATTTTCCTCAAAACTTTGTTCTAATTGTTTGACCCTCATTGTTTTGTTAGACATAATTTCCAAGTTTGATGGCTAAAGAGCTAAAACCATTTTTGTTTCTTCTATTAAGACATTGCCTCTATCCTTTCTTTTAAAAGAAAGATTTGATTTATTTAAAAACATTTCATCAGTCAGTGTGAGGACAAAGAAAATGAAAGATGTTCTTGTGTACTGGGTACATTTATGTTAGCTGTGCCTGAATGATTGTGGAAATGATTATTGGAGTACCTGAGGCAATTGTTTTGTATTATTGCAATAGTAGCTTGCACTTCAGTAAGATGATATCTACAGTTTATTTTAATGAAATAATTCAGTTACACAGGCTATGGGTAATAGAAAAGGGGATGATAATCACTGCAAAGTCACTGTTTTTAGTGCTCCCCAGAGGCCATGGGAGCTCCCCACAGGCTCTGTCAGGACCTTGCAGCCAGTGCTCATCCCACTGTCCCAGTCCCAGACATTGGGCCAATATCCTGCCTAAACTATCTAACTCATATTTTGAAGCATATTACCTGCTTCTAAAAGCTGCATAACTAAATAGCAAGAACTCAGATATTATACTTCAGTCAAGTTTTCAGGTTTTGGGTTATCTGCATTTAGTACAACTCTGATCCTTCAGCAATTGTGTGTCAAGGTGTTTTGGCCAGTCTTTCCAAGACACAAAGCTGAATACAACTGTGGTATTAGAAACTATTCATCATTATTGGAATAAAGGTATTGAAAAATCTCTGGTGTTTAGGAAAGAATGATAAAATGTGGGACAACATTTAACAACCATCTGTTTCAATATGGATGTTAAAATGACAGAAGGTATGATGGATTGAAAAAACATGTAAGTGCCAAAAGCACTTACTTAAAGAAATTATAAGAATTTTCTTTTGGAATAGCTCCAGGAATCTGCTATGTGCTCTTGGGGTAAGGTTTTATTATGGACAGAAACCTTTATAATGTTACAAAGGAAAATGCTCTCAGCAACAACATTTTTATGCGACATTTCCAGTTCCAGAGAGACGCTGCAGAATAAATGTTGCTAATAATGGTAAGGCAAATATTTCTGTATTATGAAAATATTTCTGTATGATGAAAAATTGATCCAGGCACTAAGCATCAATATCTTGAGAGGCTTTTGGAAAAATTTCTATCCATATCAAGGAGTCAGTGGTCTTGTACTTGATTCTTCAGGTGAGAGGCCAGACACTCAAGCTGTTGTAGGCTGCACCCAGGCCCTTCTGCTAAAAGGTTGATTCCTTGTTAAATATGTGAGCTGAGAGTGATGCAGAGAATAAACAGAAACCCGGAGATGAACACCTTCTTATGGGTGAGGGCCAGGAACACAGCCTGCCCTTCTCTTCAGTGGGTTATGAAGATGACTACTTGGGGTATAATGGACAATAGCACATCTTCCTAAAGTGTTTTCTTTTTCTTGAGAAAAATCAGTTCAGAAAACTGGACCCAAGTTTGAAGGAAAACTCCAGAAGACAACATGCATGCTCAAAACTTTTCCAAAAATTGTTTTGCTAGATTTTTTTAAAATTATTCTCAAGTGAAAGAGATGGACTGGGATGCTCTGGAATTTGATTTATGCCCCAAGCTACAGGATGCTGTAGCTCTCAAAACTTCAATGGACAGTCTGGAAAGCTATTTTTTTTCTGTCATGTCAGGTTCTAAATTAATATTACAGCTTTCCCATTCAGAAAAACAAACTGGTCTCCAGCACTGTGTAGTTGTAATTAGGAGAAGACAGAATTAGTATTTCCTAAGGGTGTCTCTCCCAAGACCAATGTGACTGAATACATGTGGATACAAAGTGCTGCAGGGATTCTGAGGCTTGCAGAGGTCCAAGTGATTTAAAATATGTACTTTGATATTCAAATAGGAGTTAAGTTATTTGAAATTAACTGTGGATATTATCTCATATATAGCTAGATCTGAAAGAGGGTAAATTCAAGGGGCAAAATAATACAAAATATTTTGCTGTTACACTGTATCTCCATTTTATTTTCAGAATGAACAGAGGCAGCACAGAATTTGAAAACTGTATTGAACTTCACAGTGCCATTATATCCAGAAAAACACTGAAAATGTTGTTCAGAAGCAGAGAAATCTGATGTTTAATTGTTTTCATTTCTCTACATCTTCCTGAATTCTTAAAAAGCAATTTGCACATCATTAAGACTTTTACAATGTCAGTGCAAATGACCCACAATGAAGAAGTGGATCAGGAGTCTGTAATGGAATCCAGGAATCTGTCTCCTGAGGTCCCATCTGCTCTATGGAAAAATATACATTATAGCCTGGAACCTATAGTTCAGTGGCACTGCCACTGGCACATTATTCTGGGGGATGAAAAGCTTATATTAGGGTTCTTGCTTTTCATTCTGCCTGTTGCAGGTTTGGCCTGAACCACAGTTCAGTTTCTATGAATGCACAAATTTTTGCTGGCCATAGTTTCTGTCCTCATGAGCAAAAACCAAAAGCCCATGTATGGTGTACCTGAGCAGCTCCTGGTGTGGAAGATGAGGAGGCTCCTGAACTTATTGCATGGTGGAGCATCAGGCAGGAGGCAGTGGCTCCCCAGAGAACAAGTGGCTAGTGGGGACAATGAAGAGATTTCACATAGAATCAAGGCAGTGAGGACTGATGAACTATGGTAGAGAAAAGCCTAGGATCCTCTAGCCTTGTCCAGACCTTCTTCTGGTGGTTACACTCATAAAGGGGACAGCATCAGCAGAGCAGGAGGATCTGAAAAGTTCTCAGTTGTGTTGGATGGCAAGTGTGAAAAGAGGCCGTAGCAGAACTGAGAGAGTTAATATTTCTGTCAATGCAAGTGCACAAAATAAAATGCACTAGTGACTTTTATTGAGAGCTACATTTACAGTGCAGAGGAAAATTGTATTTACAGTGAAGTCACACTGCACTCCACCTATTAGATCTCAGATGACAGAACTTGTTCTTATGTAATAGTTAGCCACACTGATTACTCATTTTTGTGCCAGAATGCTGTGACCAAAATGAAAGAAGACAAGCCCATTTAATTATTCCTGGGGGTACTATTTAATTTAGAAACAAAAAGTTGAATTTTAGAGCTGCATTGTTTATATCTACTTAAATGCCTCATGAGGTCATGTCCTTAATTTAGTATTTTATTTTAAAGAAAATGATGAAATGGTAACACTGTTCACAGAACAAATAAAATACATTTCTATTGAAATGTGACTCATTGTATGACTTTAGAAAGTCTTGATAGATTGTCTGTCATTAAGCTGAAATATCTATATTACACCTACTGTGGCTTGGCATTTAAAATAAAAGGAACCAATAAAATGTTCATATTCTCGTACTATAGCAAAGGTCAATAAAGGGATTGGTCTTTCCTAGTTTCTGGATCTTGACACAAATTTTGTTTCTGTCCTCCTAAATCTGATTTAACTAAGGAAAAAAAATCCTAGAAATAATTGTGAATTGGAACGCTGATTTTACGCAGAATTTAGCGAGGCCATTTCCAAGGGAGAACTCTGTATCTCCTTTAGTTTGAAGCTGCCGTCATCGTGTCTTTGCACAGAGATAGTACAGGGTATCGGTATCTGTCTCTCTCCCTCTTCCATGCTATATTTATAGCAGCCCCCTGGCCATAAAAGGCCTGGACTGGGGCTCTGACATTCCACTGACTGCAGGCATTATTTTTGTTCTGGACCTTGAAGTCCAGTCCTTGCCCCTCGTCCTAACTACCTCTTTCTTTGCTGGCTTCATTGTTGCTGTATTTTTGTGCTATTCATCCACTTGAGAGCTATTCCATTTGCTGCCATTCACTTGGATCCTGGTAAGTGGGTTGTTTATGCTGGAAGGTTTTATGTGTTCAGTTCTTTTTAATCTGAATCTGTAATGCCAAGTTGATAGTAGCTCCCTTTATTCTTCTTAGCTCAGCAGTTGAGGGATTTGTGGATATGAATTGAAGACATCTGGAGGTTCAGCTGTGAAACAAATGTAGTGAAGGGGCTCTTTTATTTTCACTCAGCTATCTTTGCATGTTGTCAGAGTACTCTCAAATGAAGCATGGGTTACTGAGGTGCAAGAAGAGTCTGTCATATAATGTCCTGTGGGTTTAGAGAATGTTTAAATAACATAAATATTTTCTTGTTGCATAGGATATTATCTTTCCTCTGCTTACAAGAGTTTATTTTTAAAAATATGTTTCACTATTTTCATTGATTGATGGAGTAGATCTTTAAAGAATTACACAGACTGATAAGCAGCACAAGAGGTAACGCCAGCAAAATCACTTCCTTTAATTTGTAGCTATGAACTATCAGTACTGTCTATCTGCTCAGTAGTAATTATATAAATTATAAATAATTAAAAATAAATACTCAGTTCAACAACTGCTAAAATATAGCTCCAAAAACTGCAAATTCATCTAGGTATGGCCATTAATATTTTTAGGCCAAGCTCTGAAGTGCTGCACTGGTCTCGAGAGGGAGTGTTGCCCTCACACTAAAGGGGGCTGGTTAGTGCACGCAGACTAAGTGGGTGCAGGTAGCATAGATAAATCTTACGAGATGGGAGTCAATCTGATTTTTGGGCAGTGCTCCAAATAGGAGCAAAGTCCTTGGAAGTTTCTGAGTTACTTGTCATCTCCCATAGCATCACAGTACTGCATCTGATCAGACTAATGTAACTGACTTATCCTGGCCATGAGCAATCCATGATGTTTCAGGGGAAATATAAAACATAATTCATAGTTAAATATAGTTAAATATAGTTAAATAGAAAATACCTATGAAAGGAGTTTCCTTTTATGTGATATGAGTCAGTGTTGGTCTTCAATTTGAACCAGGAGAGCTGACTTTGTGCTCGGTGCCTGCCTTGCTGTCAATAGTCCTTACTCCTATCACAGACTTTAACTCCTGAGGACAGTGAAATCCAGACCTTTTATGTTTGGAAGAAAAATGTTTGCTTTGTACCAAAAGCTTGTTCTTTTGGTGTGATAAAATGTAAATGAAATGCCTCATTTAACTTCTTAATGGGCAACACATGCAGTGCTTTATACCCGTGGATCACCTTCCGTACTTTGAAGCCTGGAAAGCTGTGGGAATGCCTGAGCTGAATGGCTCTTAGCATTGGGGCTGTCCTATGAATGATGAAGCCAGCCAACACTTCAAGTAAAGCTGTTGAAGACAAGCTGTAGTACTCTGCAGAAGGAAAGCAGGATGTTCTCATGTTGCTTCTCTTTCAATGTGCAAGACAATATTTCTCTGTATGCCTTAGGCAGTGATCACAATGACTTACAAGACCTAAACCCAGATCTGCAGAGCTGGAAGAGGAAGGCAATGAAGAAAAATGAAGAAAAAAATCTTCTGAAACCAGGGAAATTAAGAGGAACTACATACTACCAGTAGCTAACAAAGTGAAATAAGTAACAACACAAAGTACTGACATACTGACATACAATACTCTATTAGAAACAAGGATGCTAGGCAGAACAACTGCATTCTTGAAAAAATAGCCAGCATGAGGAATAAGGGAGTGAGGATTAAAGGAACATCAATTTTTGCCATAGTAAGCAATGTGCTAACACTCTTTCCTATTTCTCCCTCTTCCTCAAATAAAAATAAAGTAAATGCATAATCTGGTCTCCTTGAAGTCACAGTTTCACTGTGGTAAGGGTATCAGTAATTTCTTTTACATAAAATGTTTCTGAATAAGTTTCTTCCTTCTTGACTTCCTGCAACTAAATGATCAATTAAGTTATCCTACAAGGAACATCCCCCTTGTGAGATCTCTGAAGTATAAGAAAAATTTCCTCGGTTTTTTTTTTTTTTTTTTTTTTTTTTTTTTTTTGTGTTTTTGGTTTTTTTTTTTTTTTTGTTGTTGGGTTTGGGCTTAGTTTGTTGTTGGTTTTGGTGGGGTTTTTGGTGGTTTTTTTGTCTAGGTTTGGGGGTTTTTTTCATAATTTGCCTTGGTTAGGGCAAATACCTCAGCAGTAATCAAAGAGAATAGTTTGAAATTTGTTGACTTGCTATCAGAAGAAAATACTAAAGGAAAAGCCAAGGACTGAAATCTAGAGTGCATAAAGACCAGAGAAATAAATCACAGAATCACAGAATATTCTGATTTGTAAGGGACCCACAAGGATCATCAAAGACCAACTCCTGGCCCTGCACAGAACAACACAAATCAAATATCTAGATTTGCATGAAGTCATGATTGCTCTTCAGTTCTATAAGTGTATTTTATTTCAAAATATTAAATCATTTTTCAATAATATTAACAAAAAAAGAAGCTGAACAATTTTTCTATTATTGTGATTGGTATTAAAAAAACAATAGCAAATACCTCTCACCATAGTTTTTGGATCTTCTTTAAATCCTTAATATTTCCTCATTGTAGCTCACTTCTATTACTAATCAGGTACCTTTTCAGGGACAATCCTAGTAGCCATGTGAGACTAAAAGAAAGAGAAAAAAGGTTATCACATGGATTACTTGAAGCAAGCATGATGTCAAAGTAGAAAAAGTCAGTTATACCAACAGCAAAATAAAATAAAAGCAAAATAATAACTGAATTGCTGGCTTACAAACAAACAAACAAGCAAAGAAAATCTTTCTGCACTCAACTTTCATCCCATTTTGAGAGGGGAACTACCTCTAATCTGATCAAATTTTGTACTACAAGTGACTACAACACAATCTACTGATGATGTGCAAACTAAAACTTAAATGGGCCTATTGTCTGGAGGAAGGGTCTTGGCAATCTTGAGCACGATATTCTAGGTTTAAGAAAAAAGAATTTGTATTGAGGAGCATGATATAATTTTACCCATCACATATAGACTAGATCCCTGGTTAAACTGTAAAAGTATAATGCACAGTAAACCCTTTTAAATTGAACCCTGTATCACATACAAAACAATCACTGTAATACACATTCTCAATCTTAGTGTTTTAATTCACTGTTGTAATAATAAATGGAACATTAAATTCAATCTGAAAATTGGATTACAAAATAAATGAAATGTTCATATATTTTTGTTTCAGCTCTGCAGAAAGCCTTGTTGGGTTTGCTCATGCCTTTTAAAATAATTTATTACTATATTATCTCTATTGTAATTGAACAAAATTATTTATGCTATCTCTGAAGAAGCCAGGCACACAGAGTTTCATTAGTTCAGAGTAATAAGTGAGCACATAAAATTTGAATAGATTACAGTAGCAGGGAGCCAACTATAAATGAACAGACACAACAGTGCAAAGGTTTCTGGTCATAATGGGTGACATATGAGCATCTTGAAACCTGAAAATGAACCTGTCTGAAAGTCTAGATCAAATAATGAAAAGATAATCCTAAATTCACTGCAGTTGATTTTTCAAGTTCATGTTAGTTCGTGTGAAGTTGTGCATTATTCGTATGCTAACTCAGGAGTTTCCCTGACAATAGGCCTTATGTTTGCCCTGTTCTTTTTCAGACATTATCCTGTTTATTTGCCCTCCGAAAAGTGCAGTGAACCCCAAAATTCGAGGGCCCCCATGATGTCTTTACCGTTCTACCAGAGACACCACGAGCACTATGACCGTGCGTACCGCCACAAAGCGCTGTCGTCCACTGTGAGCCAGTACCAAAAGGAGACGAAGAGCAAGTCTGCCCTCTACGCTCAAGGATCCGCCGCTTACGCCAGGGGCTCCTCCGCCTACAGCCGCTCGTCTGCAGCAGCCTTCAGCCTTGACTCCTCAGCAGCTTACAGCCACGGCTCTTCGGCCTACGACCTCGAGTCGGCGGCCTACAGCTACGGATCCGCAGCCTATGACCGCTCTGCCGCGCACAGCAAGAGGGCTGCTGCCTACAGCCTCGACTCCGAGGCCCTCAGCAGCAGCTCAGCTGCCTACAGCCATGCCTCCGAATCCGTCAACAAGCTGGCAGCAGCCTACAGGCTGGGATCTGAAGCCTACAGTTTGGGGTAAGTAAATCCGTCTTCGAAACAGCATTCTGGTACACAGATCCAGTCCAACCACTTCCCGTTGAAAACAATGGCAAAACTTTCCTCCCTGTCCACATAAAGTTTCTCTGTAACTTGGCATCCTGTAACTTGGCAACATGTATTTTCCTGGTCTGGTGTTTTCCCTTGGCTTTGGCAATGGGAAGGACTGTGGTTGGCTTTGTTTGTTGGACTAATCCATGTGTGAAGGTTGGACTGTCATAAGAATAGCACTGGCAATGCTGATGTGGCTGAGTGGTGACATATTCATGCTCCAAAATGGTTAGGCATGAGCTACCTCTCCTTCCAAGTTTTTTAGCCATATTAATACAGCTGAATTTAATATGAGGAGTTGAGATAGCTTTTGGATTGAGGCTGTCTCTTATCTGGCCAGGTTGGAGCAGTAAAAGAACTCAAAGCTCTTCATGCAAGTTTGAGTTGATGTGTCCATATATGATTAATTAATTCTTCTTTGGCCTAATAGTTTCACTTTTGTCCTGGGTGATTCAAGAAACTGAAATTTTCACACTCTATATTGGTTAAGGCATACTATTTCCAAAGTAGGAATAACCTGAAGTGTCCATCTTGCATGAGAAGAGTAACTATACTTAGCTCTTGTGGTTTTTTTTTAAATTTTAGATAATAAATATTGCTCAAGCAATTACATTAGGAGAATGTTTTCAATATAATAGCCTCATATTATTTGTATGCATATATCTCAGAGATTTACAGAAATTAGGGAAGTATTAAAGTAAGATTAGAGCAGCTGTTAGCAATAAAGGAAACAATCAAATTATAGCTCAAAACATCTGCTCGCTGATACATTAATGTAGAATTAAGAGTATCATTAGCAGAATTGATCAAAATTTGTCCACCAGAAAATTTAAATTTTGAAAATTGAGTATCCTCACAGAACTGTGGATAATGGTAAGATCTTGGCCCAAACCAATGAGAGAAAGACTACATGTACCACAGTAAGTAATACATTGTGATTTCAGCCTTCACTTGTCTTTCAGGAAGCTCAGGGTCCAATCTCTATTTGCCAGAGTTTGTTCAGGAATTTGAACCTCAGGCTGCTACAGTCAAGGTGAATGACTTTCCTTAATTCCTCACTACAAGAAAGACATTGAATTGCTGGAATGTGACCCAAGAGGGGCAACAAAGCTGATGAAGGTCCTGGAGCACAAGTCTTATGAGGAGCAGCTAGGGGAACTACAGTTGTTTAGCCTGGAGAAAAGGACACTCAGGGGAGGCTTTGTCACTCTTTAATCTGCCTGGTGAGAGTGTAGCCAGACACAGGTCGGTCTCTTCTCACAGGTAAAGAGACAAGATGAGAGGAAATGGCCTCAAGTTGCACTAGGGGAGGTTAGATTGGATCTTACGAAACATTTCTTCACTGAAAGGGTGGTCAAGTATTGGAACAGGCTGACCGGGGAAATGGTGGAATCATCATTCTTGGAAGAGTTAAAAAAATGTGTGGCACTTAAGGACATGGTTTAAGGGCAGGCTCGGCAGTGCTGGGTTACTGGTTGAACCTGATGTTATTAGAGGTCTTAATTACTCTATGATTCTATAGCTGATTGTCTTAGGCTGGGTCGTATCCAGGCTTAGCTGTTGAAACAATTTTACTTGTGCAGATAATTAACCACTGAATAAAGCAGTGAGAATCTCATTTACAATCTGCTGATGAAGGGGAGAAAACTGGAGGTGCTGGGACTGAGGGTTACACTTTCAAAGGGAGCTGGGTGGGGGAAGATATCCCAAATTTCTGCAGCAATGCAGCTGTGCCTGCACTCTGTTGCTGATCCTAGCCCAAAGCTTCCTTCTTCTTGAAGAAAAGCTTCCCATAAAGAAAAGAACTTCAAAAATTATTATTTAAAAAAACCTGTTTCTTAGTCCCAGTTACAAGTGCTTCAGCTGTCATATGAGTTTCTTCTGAAACATGTATGTTCTCATTAAGAAGAACTCTATTGTGAGCAGTGTAATATTGAAGCAAATGAAATTGCTTAGTTGAGAGAGAACTTAAAACACTTCCAGATTTCCTGAGGTTTTGCTTGAGATAAAAGTTTTTGGTTTAAAATAGCATATTTGCATATATAATACTCTGTAGTACAAGACTTGCCAATAGATTAATGAGAGATAAGAACTGAACAGCTGAACTTCTTTATTTCTGTGATCCTGTCATGGTATTGGAGGTTTGAGAAATTCGGTGCTGCTACCTAAGACAAGGACTCTGGAGATTAGATACATCATTCCAGTCTGTCTCACACAAAACTTAATTAACACAGGAGACAATATTTCTGAATGAAAATCTCAACATTTAACTTGGGTGTATGGTTAGTATAGCCTCTATGTTGGTATTTATTTCTTTTTTGCAACCCATATGTCTGCAATTTTCAAGAGGTGAAGTGGAAAAAAATAATGCAATTCTACAGTTAATTTGAAGGAATTCTTGCCAAATTTGTACTGTCTTTCCCAGAAACTCAAAACACTTCAAGGGATAATGTGGAGACAAAAAACATTGCTCAAATGAATTAGAAAAATCAAAGATTTTCTGTATTCATCCATATGAAAAGAATGGTGTAGGAAAAAAAAAAGACAGTCTTCAAATTCTTCCCATTTTCTAGAAGTAGAAAAGGCCTTGAATTGAAATGCTGTATCTAAATGACCTCAACAGTAGTGTTTACTTGAAACCAGAATGGACACACAAATCCAAATCCAGACAAAATTTTTCAGTTAACAATTGATGACTGCATGTGAATATTACCATTAAATACAGATGTGGATATAGTGGATATAGTTTTGCAGATAAACACCATTAAGTCCAACAGGAAAACTCTAATACTAAGTTTTTATTCAGGTCACTTCTTATTTTTATCTAAAGCAGTTTCTGTTAAACTTCCTGTTCTTGCAAAATTTAAGTATCATCCTTTTCTGTAGTCACAGTACAGAAAAGTGTTCATGAAGAAATGGTGTTGACATGCAGTTAGTGCTATGTGAGGAATTTATCACAGGAAAAGAAGGACTAGGAACTAGGTAACCTGCAAGACCTTGACCCAGACCCAGTTTTCTGGCATTGAAGCCTCACTTGAGTGAAAAACAGTCCCAGAATGTGGACACAGGCAGTTTGAAGGATCCACAGCTTGATTTTTCAGGAGGATGAAAAATTTTCCTTGTTCAAGTGGCCTATCCCTCACATTTCAAGCCTTCTTCACCCCACAACAGCTTGAGAAGGGAGAGAAATGAAAATTGGCAAAATCAAGAGCAAGTATGGAAAATTGCAGCTCTGCTGGCTGCAGTTGGCCAAAGGTGCAAACCTCTGGGCTCCCAAAAGAAAGGGCATCTCACCACATACATGTTGCTTCTTCACACCCAGCCCTCCCCACCAGCTTGTGGGCTGTCTCTAGCCAAGCACTTCTTTGGCCTCAGCAGAGGCAGGAAAAGCAACATGTACTGCTTCCCTTGAGGCTCTGTACAGGTGAGGGATGTGTATCTCCCACAGGCCAGTGTTGTGGCCATCCATCCTCTTCCCATCCAGTCCTTGGGGGTTTTCCTGTGGGAAAACCTTCTTCCACAGCAGCACTCCATCCTCCATGTGCTTCTGAGAAGCTTTGTGCCAGGTCTGCCAAAGCTGCTTATAGCACTACAGACCTGTCAAACAGGACTGCTGGATTAAACCCATTTAACTCCTTTATGTGGAAGCTCAGAGATTTGCCTTTGCCCAAACTTTCACTGGTTTCCCCATATGTTATTTTCCTGTCTAGCAGTATCAGATAATCCCATTGTGTCACAGACAGAATATCTGCCACCAAAAGGGCCAGACATCTGCTTTGAGGGAAAACAGAAGTAAGTGGTGTGGCTCAGGCATTAGCATGTATTTTTACAGGTCAAACAGCAAAGAAGACGTGATGTAATTCAGGTGTACCAAGCAAAGAGAGGAGAAATGCCTTTCTAACTTACAATTAATTAGGCTGCCAGTGAGAGCCAATGCTCTTCTGAGCAGCATTGTAACCAGGGTTGGGACGAGGCTGAGTAAATAATACACTTACAGGAACATGAGAAGACCATGATCTTGGCACTGCTCATCCTTTGGTTTATTATAGGTGAGAGTTAAGAAGCTGGCTTCCAGATGTCATACCCAAGCGTGGAAATTGTTTTAATGACACCTGCTATGTGGAAACAATTCCCCTTCAAATAAAATTGTTGTGGAAGCTGTGTTAGGGAATATTGCCAGCAATATTGCCTGGGCTTGTGACAAATCTGTCAGCAACTTAAAATGAATATAGCCATCAGAGAGCATTTCTCATTTTTAGAGGCTGAATTTAAGGAGTTCTTTACTGAAAATATTTTTTTTTCCTTTCCTGTAACTCCACTATCTCTTATTTACAGTAAGTTAAAACACTACATATTAGGAAATAAGCAGCTGCTAAAAAGAGAGCCTGGACAATAGCTTGTGGCTAGTGGAGCTTCTCCAGCAGGTACAGCTGGTGCAACCATTGTGTGTACCATCATCTCTTTCTGCTTAGGACAAGATCCGTGGTTTTGTAGGGGTGTAAAAGAGCTTATATGTGCCTTTTCATGCAGGAGTGAAATAAGTAAAGAACAGGGTGTTGTGGTCTGCTTCCAGAGCACATTTCTACATCTACTGGGTGTAGACTCTCTTTGTGCAGGATGGGAAACCCGTCCCTTCAGGCACAGAAACAAGGGCAGTGCCAAAATATTCTCTGTCTGAGAATTAAGACATCAAAACAGAACAAAATATCTGTTTGGGGGTTGCAGACACTCTGCACAGTGTTTTCTTTAGTTCCTGTCTTGGGCTAGAGGGAAAAGTTAATAGTTTTTTACATGTTTTGTAAAATAGTAAATGTTTTTTACATCTCTACAGGACAATGCCTGTGCCTTTTACAACTCAGTGACTCTACTGAAAAACTAGAAAAATGCTGGCATTGATATTTTAACATACTGAAAACCACCCTGAAGTGAGGACAGTAGGCTTGGGTCATCAGCCTTGATAAGCCAGTACAGATAGTATCTGACCTGGAAAAAATATAAATATGCTAGCTGGGCATATCAAATGAGGCTGAAAGATGTCAAAAGGTCATGGTACTGTTCCTCCCTATGAAACTAGAGAGCACTGATACCCTGCTCTTGCTTCTCTGGGGAGATTCTGTTCCACATATCAGGTAAAAGGTTGGAACGTTTTAAAATAAAGGGCAAGATTTTAGAATCTGGTTCAAAAAACAGAGTCCTCCTTTGGACCACCTAAATAATGGTTTTAGGCAGGATTTGGGTTTTGTGTTGCACAGGAAGAAATAGTAAGAACACTGGAAAACAGAGAAATAAACCTCATGATAGAATAGTGTTTAACCTATTTTCTCAAGCAAAGAGCTCCTTTCGAATATGTGTTTCTATTAACCTCCATCTATCTCTAACAGAACAGAAGCAAATAGTAGGCTTTGGAAAGGAGAAACATTTTCTACTGCTTTGAATTTATTCATCTCATGTCTTGGTTTATGCAGTGCAATTCTAAAAAACATTTTGGAGTGACTCTGGATATGTCTCTGAAAACACCATCTGGGTGCTCTGGTATGGTCATAAACGTGACATATTCAACTTCAAACACTTGGAGTGTTTGAATAAAAAAATAGCCACCAAATGAACAGAACCTATAGCAATTTATTCTTACCTTTTCAAGTAATTTGAGAGAGATATAAGTGAAAGATAGAAAACCCCCATGACCATAGAGGAAAGACATCAACAAAATGACTAGCAGGGAGTGATGGGAATTGCTGTATATGCTTCCCATTAATTCCCTACATGAGTGTGTAATTTGGACCTTAAATGAAAAGTAAACTGACAGCAAGGCTAAACTCTCCTTTAGGAATAATGTGTTGGTCTGGATTTAACAGTGCTGTAAATGCCTGAGCTGAAATTTTCACCACATTTCAACTACTTTCATGAGAACAGAAACTTCTTGACATTTTAACTTAAGTTCAATTGGTACTGTGATCCTTCTTGATCTAGAAACAGCCAGGAATCAAGTGTCCTCCTAACAGGTTCAGCCTAAAACTCTGAGGAAATCTAATGGCAGTTAGAGTCAAAATTCCAGGTTTGACCCATTTTTAAATAGGACAAGAATAAAAGTCACCTGCTAAGTAAAGATCTGCAGCTCCTTATAGACTCTAGTTCAATTAAGAAAAATAATGAAAATAGTTTGCCTTTGATGTTTCTTATCACCTATTTGATGAGTTGTCCCAGTGCATTTGTGGTTTCCTTAGTGATTGTACCACATCATTGTCCAGCCCAGCAGTGAGGCCATTGCATACCCAATTTCAATTTACTATACTCTGCCTGGACTGTTCTGGAGTGTTTCCTGCTTGGATTTCTCTCCTCAAAGCTGCATCTGCCTCTCTTGTACTCTGCCCCTGGCTGCCCTGGGCAGTGCCTGGTGTCAGAAGCCGGAGCCCACAGTGTCTGTCTCCTGCAGCTGTGGTCTGTACCTGACCCTGTGGTGCCTGATGTGGAAAACCCTTGGCCCCAGTCGTGCAGTGTGTGCCACAGTCCCTCACTGGCTGTGCCTTCTTTTGCATGGAAACCAGGATACAGGGAGAGGAGGAGGGAAGGAGAAGCAGTGCACAGTTTCTTTTACCCCTTGTACTGAGCATCTCTTGGCAGCAGTGCTGTAGGCTTGGTGATGATGGCACCTGGGGAGCACAGAGGAATTACATCAAGAGAGACAGTAAGAGAGCTAGAGAATGGGAGACTGATTTAACAGGAACTGGGTAGGGAGAGAACTCACTCTGGGCAAAGGGATGGACACAAAGGAATGAAGGAAGGACAGATGGGAGTATGGAAGTGGACCTGTGTCATCTCACACACAGTCTCAATGGATTACTAGCACATATTTTAGAAACTAAGCACTCTTCATGTGTTGGTGGTGGTACTTTTGCAGGGATACAGCCTAAGGAAAACATTAGCCCAAGGATATAATATCCCATTACATTATGCATGTGTAACATTCCCAGGGGCCCAGTGTTAGCATGGGTTTTGATATATGTGCACAGAGTGCTGTGTAGAGACACCAGAGTAAGCTATCCAGGGTGTGGGAAGCAGGTTATCCCTGACAGAGGCACATGTCAGGGCTAACGAGCCGTGCAGAGGAACCACAGTTCTGCTCCTGGACCTGCACATGTAAGCAGGGAGCTGGTACTGTGTAGACAAATCCCCAGACCAGAGGCAGACTCACATGTGGTTTTCTGTGGTGATGTTGCAAGACAGGTGAATAGATACTTTGGGGATTTATAAAAGGCTGACAAATAATTAGCATATTCCATAGATGTGGGAATTAGGGATGCGTTGCTTTGGCAAAGGAGAGCCAGGTGTTCCGAGCTTTGTTTACACAATTTGTAACTATTTTATAAATTAACTTAAAGTGATTGCCTCAAATATGCTTCATGCTCTTCAGAATCTTCTCAGGCTGGTGAGGACAGGGGGAAGCTCTTCCTCCTTTCCAGTCATCTTCCAATTATCTGTACTATGTTAAATGATGCTACTTCACTCAACTCTTCTCTTCCAATGGATTGGAGTGGTATGGGAGAGCAAGGGGAATGGCAACACTGGTTTCTGAGCAATGCAGTGCCCTACAATTTCTGTAGAGAGACTTAAATGATCTTCCCAAGTCCCAAACCAAAAGCCATTAAAAGTACATTGCTACCACGTATATTGTTTACTGTATTTGTTTAGATTTAATATTAAGGGGCATAAGTGGTATGTTTGTAATAATGAGATCATCAAAACTGTTTAATAACCCTAAAACTATGGCAATTAAAAAATATAAATTCTTGATTCTAAAAGAAGACAACAAAAAAAAATAGTACTTTAATTGTATTTTTGAGTGCTACTTAACAGCTTTTTTCCTGATTTTAACAATATCATTTTTATTTCAGACTGAAAAATTCCAACTTAATGATAGAAGATCAATCCTATAAGATGAGTCCCAAAGCAAAGAGGGCAAAACAGAGTTTGATATCAGAAGACAAAGAGAATGAAGCCTTAGACTACTCAGTGCCCATATTTACAGGACGGTATGTTCGTTTTCATTTTCTTTGGTATCTTGTTTCTGACATTTAATTAACAAATTATAAAATAACAAATCCATTAATCTGTCTTTACACTCATGGATCTTATGGTGATAGTTTGCACTTCACATGAGTGATAAAAAGCCAAAGAGAAGTCAACTGACTGGCAGAAAACTGGACATTGATCATCCAGAGCCAGGACAAAGGAACCTACATGTCTGGACTTTGTTTTGGACACCTTGTCAGGGCCACTTTCTATGAAATGAAAATATTATTATAACCCCACTTATTGGGAACCTGACAAGCATGCTATATACATTATTTAGCTTATTCTTTTGTTTTGAAGACTTGTTCTGTAATCAAATGTCTCTTACCAAGCATTAAACATAGAAACAATGAAACAACATACTAATGTCTTGTCCTGGCACAGGGAAAACCTGGAATAAAACCAAATGCTTTCTCAAATCCATTACAATGATTCATTCTGATCTCACGTGTTGATGGTATTTATTGCATGGTTACTACTGATGTAATACCTCTTACTGCAGCAGTGTTCTCAGTAAAGCTGAATGTGAACTTTATGTGCAAGCCAGAACCAACATCAGCAAAGAGGCTCCCCTGCCCTTTTTGGGGTATGGCACAGTGATTTTAGTAGGAGCTTCCAGCAGTTCCAGCATAGTCACTTGTTCAGATTAACACATACTGGGGTGTAGAGTGGAAAACTGGTTCCTGGCTAGAGGCCAGGAGAAATTTTCTTTCCCACCTGCAGTTGAACAGAAACCTCCCTTCAACTTGGCTTTCCTCTGCAGCACAGCATTTTTCAAGGGACGCTTCCAAGTTGTTTCTGGGAGCCAGTGCTTTTCTGTCTGCTGCTTAATCAACACCCAGTGGCACTCCTGCTTTATAGCCAAACTTGTGGTTTCATGTGAACTGAGTTCCAGCTTGTCAGTGGAGGATGCTATTGCTCTGGCCTTTTGAGCATGTGTGATGCTTTTGTGATGAAACCAGTAGTTTTGTTCTTATTAACTCCCTCCCACTATCTTAAAGTAATTTTTTCTCACCCCCTGGTACACTCTTGTGTTGGTTTCACTGCTCTTTGATCCAACCAACATTAAGAAACACATTGTTGCCTTTTTTAAAAATTACTTTGGAGTTTCATCTGTATCTTCTGTGATAGAAACACATAAAAATGTGACAGTCTCATGCAAAACTTGAGATAACATATTCTCAAAGCTTCTCACTACATCTCGGCCAGTGTTTATACTTATGTAGCAGATTTGCAGCTCACCATCATCTGTCTCCCATGCCCTCAAGCACAAATAATCTCCTTTTTTATTGTATCTTGAGTCTACACAAGTAAAAGTTATAGTGTTGGGCAATAGTTGAAAAACACAACTGTTGATTAGTACTTAGCTTTTTTACAGGCCTCTGTGATCTTAGCACATCATGCTAACATCTTAACAAATCTTAAGAAATAATTTCATTTATTTTATCTTTGAATGCATACAATAGTATCTAACTCAATGTGATGGTGTGTAGCTTCATTTATTTGTGTCTGTAAAATATTTTGGGATCCTACATTAAAAGGTACTGTCAGATTCTTACATCACTGTTCTTCTCTTCTTCTTTTTTTTTGTTTTCTGTGTCAATCTTGTTTTTTGTTTATGGCAATTCAGAATGTTGTGTGTGCTTTTCTGCCACTGAAATGATCCAAAAAGTTTTATTTTTGTTTTAGGATTTTAAAATAAATTTTTTAAAAATTAGTTAAAAAGAGCATATGATGGCTGTTGAGTGCTCGACTCAACATGGCATGAAATGGTATCTGCTTTAGGCTTTTCACTGCTGGCATCATGCTCATGACCACGTGCCAAGACTGCGGAAGTTGCATGCCACACTCCTGTCAGATATTTATTTTTGTTTGAAAGATAGCAGCTGAAGCCCATTGAACCATGTGCATGCTATATGTCATTCCCAAATTCCTCAGTGAAACTGATGTGTTGTTTCCCATGGGCAGAGAGCTGTTAAAAGGAATGGTTGTTTGTAAAGGTCATCTCTCCGTGGGTTCATTGGAGCTGGGTGACCTTCAGCGCTGTGTCACCATTTCCATTATTTAGTTTTACTTCAGAACCCTTGGTTCTGCTGTAGAAAAAATCCTTAACTCAGATTATTTGCTTTGCAACTGATCCTCTTAAACACCTGGGCTAATCCTTGCAAGAGAAAACTGTGGACAGCCAGACAGTATTCTAGACAATAAAACACCCAGAGCTTGATGTTAAGTGCTGAAGTTACTGAATGTGGCTCATGGAACTATTTGCAATCACCAATAAGCCTGTGCCAAAGGACTGTAGATGGCAGATACCCTTGAAGTGGTATTTTGTCTGTGCCATTTGGAGTTGGATCTGGTTGTATCTGTTTGAAAAGGGTTTTCTACTGAAACCCTTGAGACCTGACCGTGAAATCAACTCTTAAATGGTATGGTTTGCTGGTTTAGTGCATCTGTCATTTAGGGGAATGCTTTTCTTTGATCTGGGAAGATTATAACAGGGAGAAATTATTAGACAGTCTAAATATTTAATACTGTTGATCAAAAGCATCTGGGGATTACAACTGCAGATGACTAAGATGAGTTCTATTTTAGTCAGGATATTCATCAGCTCCCAAAAGATGCTTAATGCCTTGAGAAACCAGTCCATACTGTGAAGTTGCTGAAATCTTAAATACTGTAATTAAGGAAGAATGAGTATCAGTTTGCCTTTGAAGAAAAATGCCATGAATTCATTGAAAAGGAATGTAGATAGCTATATTCATATTAATTATACTGATTTTTCAAAATTGTTTTTAAAAATCTCTTCCATATATCTGCAGCTTCAGGTGATATTTTTGGGCACAGTTGATGTGCCTAAGCAGAGGGAATCTATTGTTCCACTGATTTCTTAACAATCATACTGTTAAAGCAGATTGAAACATAGGAAGTTGAGTTTGAAGGTGGTCACAATTCTATTCTTTTAAGTAAGATTTTTAGTGTTTTCAGCAGTTCTTAAATGTAATTATGTTTACAGCACATTCCACTGCTTTACTGTCTTGCATCTCACCGAATTTACTTCATAGATAAGGGGCTGGAAATTCTGAGCTTAAATCCAAGGTTTTTGAGCATTGAGATGTGCTGTCAAATGCATTATATTGGCAATCTTAAAGAAAACAGAAAAAAAATGTATTCCTAATATTTTTGCTTTGTTGTAGTAATAGTGTTTTATGATAAAAGAGAGGCTGTGCTTGAGTGCATTCTGGAAACAGGGGTGATGTTTCTATAGCGCTTGCAAGATGGCACTTAATGACAACTTAAACAGAATTTGTTTTCAGTGTGTTATGTATGGTGTCAAAGGTACATCCACGTGTGAGTGTGGGAAGAGGATTGCACCCACTGGGAGTTCTTTGTGTCTCACCTCTGTACAAAGCCTGAAGAGAAGGCTTCAAGAAAATCCTTAATTATCTTCCTGAAAGAAATATAGGATTGAATTTTCTATGAACAAAGAGAACTTTTTGTTATCTACAGTTATATTGGGGAGTTTTATAAATCACAAATGAGGACACTGTTACAGAGCTACAATTATCTCCTGCCCCTTTTGCAGTGTTGTTGTAAATGCTGCAGCTGTAAGTTAATAACTGATGATCTGTGGTTATGCCTTACACTCATCTTCATAGTGATGGAGATGAAAAATCATGGCAGGATAATGGTTAAACTGAAATTGTATATGGCATATTTAGAGGGAGAGGCACTGAG
The DNA here is from genome assembly GCA_013398075.1 of Notiomystis cincta. NCBI lineage: Eukaryota > Metazoa > Chordata > Aves > Passeriformes > Notiomystidae > Notiomystis > Notiomystis cincta. The sequence continues at coordinate 283,762 of VZRX01012886.1, read as the reverse complement.
TATAGCCATGACTTTTGACAGTGAAATAGTATTTCTGCAGAACCCCTTCCACATTTCTGCTTTGAATGCATATGAGGCTGTAGTAGCAGAAGAGTGTTGGCCACTGTCCTGGCTAGTTTGGCAGCAAGTACAAATGGGACATGTTTTCAGCATTTTCCAATGGAATTCTGCTTTTTAAAAATTCTTTCAGAGAAGTGAATATCAGTGGTATCACAGATACTGAAGAAGAGAGAATTAAAGAAAGTGCTGCGTATGTTGCCAAGAGGAACCTTTTTGCCACAGGCGAAGGGGTTAGTGTCAGCAAGGTGGCCAAGACAACTTCTGAAGAGAAACATCACGAAAAAAAATCAAGGAAAGTAGCAATCCGGGAGTCTGCTGAGCGTGTGCAGATGCAGAAAACGGTAAGAGAGTAGAAATGAATTGTTAAGCTGGAAAATAAAAAGGGTATTTTTTTGTTTGGTGTTTGTAAAGTGCCTAGCACACCAGGGCCTTGATTTACACCATGGGCAGTCACAATAATGGTAGTAATAAACCTAAGTATTTTCAATGGAAATCTCTTGAATTACTTAAAGGTGTTGTAATCTGGGTATGAAGTGGGCAAGGAAAGAGGCACTGTGCCTGAGACAGGCACCAGGAATGTTCTGTTGTGCTGAGAGGAAAGGACAGAGCAGGGGAGAAGGGAAGGCTCTTTGGTCATGCCCACACCTCTTTCCATGGCACAGCATCCTTCACCTGGAGGATGAGGCAGCTGCTGGGCACAGAGTAAAGTTGGAGATATATATATATATCTATCTGTCTTGCTCATACGTTGGTGAATGGGTAATTGCTGGATTTTTATGGTCTGAGAATGAACTTGTACAAAGTGTTGACTCCAGAGTTTTAATCACTGGGTGTAAATTAGGACAGAATTTGGGTAAATCAGGTGTAAATTAAGGAAGAACATCTGGAACTGAATCTCTAATTGTGTGCATTATTGTCCATCTTAAAAAATAATAGAGCATAATCACAAATTTGTTGTGACTAGACCGGCATGACATGTAAGTGCAAATATATTTCATTTAGCAAATATATTACTTTATTTATATTAATAAACTACTTATATTACTATGCTACACTATTACAATATTTTACTATTTGTTGTTTTGAGCAGAAGAATTGGCAATATGCTTATAAAATATCCTTATGCCCTAAGGTTGGAAAAGGTGTAAACACTTTCAAAGACAAGGTAAAAAATTCAAAATCATCTCAAAAACTGAGAAACAGTGAGGGTGAAATTTGATAACAGCCAATGGGAATTACTGCACACAGAATGAAAAGATCAAGTAAATGAGGAATGCTTGGCTAAGTAGAAATACCTCAGGATCTGAGAGTTATAAAAGGTCCCAGATTTAAAGTCAGTCAATTTAATGACAGTTGTAGAAAAACAAATACCAATCTAGAGTATTATCAGTAACACATAAGGGACAGTTATTTAATTGTGTTGGAGTCTGTTGAATCTATGATAATGAGCAGTCACTGATGAATGTTGAGGACAAATAGAACCTGTCCAGGACTGAGCAACCATTGTAAGGAAAATTAGTATTGCCCAGTTTATAAAAGTCCTCTTTTAATAATCTGAATACAGGGACCTGTAATTCCCCATATATGTGAAAGTTAGGGCAGAAAGTAAATAGTTTCATATGCAGAATGCAAGATTTATACCATATCAGGAGTTCTTTCCAGCTCTGTGGATAGCCAAGCAGTTGAACCAGTTACCTTGGGAGGACGAAAGATCCCATCAGGAGGAAAGGTTTGAAAGTAGTTCTGTCAGAGATGACCTAGGCATAGATAGCTTTGCATTACAGCACAAGTGAAGAAGACATCTGAATTTCAGGCCTATTTCACCTTTCATTCTGTACTTAAAATAATAATTAAGTATGGATTTTTAAATAAAAATTGCAGGGGGTTTTGCCTTTTTTTTTTTTTTGGTTTGTTGGTTGGTTTGGTTTAGGTTTTTTGATATTAATAATTTCCACTTCTAACTGCTGCTACAATCAAGTTTATAATAAAATGTTTTTTTTCCAGCTAGAAGAGACTCAGGCATTCCATAAAAAGTTGAATCAGGATAAACTCTTACATGCTCCTGAGTTTATTATTGAGCCTCGTTCCCACACTATCTGGGAAAAGGAAAATGTAAAATTTAATTGTTCCGTGGCTGGCTGGCCAGCACCTCGTGTTACATGGTAAGTTTGTATCCCTGGCACTCAAAGTCACCACTTAACCAGAATTTGAAGTCATCTCAGTGAATGTAGTCATTTTTCTGGAAAGGCATAAGTTAAATAATAAAAAAAAATCAGGTACTGATGACAGGCCTGTCAAACACCTTTCAAGTAATATTGTACAGAAAAAGAGCAAAATGTTAAAATTAAAAGGTAAATTAATTAATATAATAATTTTTAAATATTTGTGTAACAGTGCTAGGAATACATACTTTTTTTTTTTAAATTTGGTAGAGACATCAAATATATTTCTTCTGCTGATGATTAAGGAAAAACAGGAGTTTAATTTATCCTACTAGCTTTGATAATGTTTTCCAAATAGTTGTGTTTAGTCTACAAATGACCCTAATGTCCCTGAAGCATTAAAGCAGGCTTTGGTCAAGCAAACTTCTTGGCAGCTGAGCAGTTATAGTGCTGAATCTCCATGAAACTGAAATCTCCTGATGATGCTGTGCAATCTCAATAATGATGATGTGTTTGTAGCAGACACATCATCAGTGTTTGAAATCAGTGACTTCAGGTGGATCTGGAACCATCCAAAGAAGCTGAAAACTTCAGAGTTTATTGGAAAATTTATGCTGAGTTGGGAGGGAAACATCTACTGCATCAAGATATTATGTAATAATCATATATTGCAATTTGCTACTTGAATTAAGGGACTTTAGGGACTCTGAATTTATTTAGGTCTTAAAAACCTTAATCTCAGGGCTTGTCAAAAATTGCTGCTGAGAGGTATGTTAATAGGCCAGAGCTGAGTCCACAAAGTCACTGATCTCTCTGCTGGGACTCTGACAGCCAGGCTCTCCATGGAAACAGTTGTCCCACCCTGTAAGGGTTATGAGTGTTCACATTCCTCCTGGAGAGGATTCCAGACAAACCCTTCAGGTCTGGTCTCAGCTGGATATAAGGAACAGTCAGCTATGCTCATGGCTGTAATCCAGCTTTGTAACCTGAATCCTACCCAAGAATTCAAGAGCTGGGTCATTTTCACTTTGGTTGAGATTCACCTTATCCCCAAACCCTGACATGGTTAAACTGAGCCTTCAGCTGTCTGCCTTTGCTCTCAGTGTGAACCAGCCTTTTGTCAAAGTGCTAAATGTGGATGGTGAAAATTAATACATCATTTTACTGTACATCTGAGTTCCAAAGGGATTTCAGTTTGCCACAGGCTACTAATGGAAAAAAAAAGAGTTCACATCCATTTCAGCAGGTGTCTTTGCTCTAAGATATAGAACAGTGCTGACCTGGATCTGTCAGCTTTCATTCAGCCTTTCTAACAAAATGTCAGCAGAATATTGCAAAGAGTCATTCTTTGTATAAGCAATGAAGACCTTTTCATGCTGTGCCTGAAAAACTATAAAGCTCTAAAGCTCTAAAGCTCTAAAGAAAACCTTACTGCCTGATGCAGCTGTTCTGACTCCCTTGGAAAAAAAAAGCATATGGAAAACCCAGGACATTTGAAACCAGTAGCAGAAAGCATAAACTATCGTTGCCTAATGACAGTGGGAGGTTGCAGTCCCACATTAGCTAATGACTTGGCTACTCTGGAATTTGCATTTCCAGAAATAACAAGTGGTCCTTCTAACACAAGTACTATTCTTTCTATAAATGAATAAGCAAAAATGGAATCAATTACTTTTTACTAACTTGATAATGAAGACAAAAGAAGTGAAAGTCTTCTAGCTGCTGGCATGACCCAGTTAAAGCTTTTTTCTGCACAGCACTCATGCTACCAAACAACTTTGCTGCCATAGGATCCAAGGGTTGTCCAGCCCTTGGAAGAAAATTTAAAGATATTGTGGAGTTAAGTCCTGTTTACAGGATTTCATGTTCCCTGGAAAATATTAAGAACTGACAGCATCATTCTGTTTTCTAAAATATTTGACACACTAGATGTAATATAAAGATGCCCTGATGGTCCCAGGCAGTTCAGTCTGGGGGGTACCAGCTCACAGATGAGGTGAAGAGTGGTGGTGAATTTATTCTCTAGCTGGACTCATGTATTATTCTTTGCCTGAGCCAGGATAATAGATTAATGAGGTCAGACATCTCTGCAAATGGTTGATGTGCAGAATAGATAGTATTGCCTTCCACTGAGTCTCTTTCCACATTTTGCTGAGAGGAAGATGAGGATAAAAAGCATTAGGGTTTATGGCCCTTACTCACTTAAGCACTTGGAAAACTCCCAGTGTATTAATATGCCCAAATATTTGTAGTCAGGGAAATATTCTTTATTGTACAATGTTGATGGTGCTGAAAGATAATTTTCAGATTTATTGCAGATATAGCTTCATCTTGAGATATATTCAACCAATAAAATTCTTGGTGAAAATAAAGTTGTTAATTACTCATTTGTTTGGTGAAGTGGGGCAAGCCACTGACACCAGACCAGTTCCCTTTCCTGACTGAAAATCATGAAAGGTTTAGAATATAAAATCTGAAATGGAGAAGCAAACCTCTTTGTCTGGTTATCTGTTGTGAGAAGAAAGATTTATTTAAGCTGCATTGGAGTTAAAGATGAAGCTTTTATTTATCATCCTTTATCATTCCACTTTCTTTAAATATATACCTTATGGAGAACAGGGAAAGCTATGCTAAAGTAGGACACTCTCTTAGGAAACAGTTTTTCTTTATGGACCTGAAATCAATGCCAAGTGTATTGAATACAATTCAGAGTGCAATTTATTTATTAGACTTCTATTGCCAGTTTTTTCCATATTTCCAATGCTTGCTTAAGACAGGATTCACTTAAACATTTACTTGGTTACACTGTGTATTGTCCAGAATGAGTGACATTTTATGCAACAATTGTAGAGGAAGAATTTATCATGCACCACTGTTCTTCCACTGTGTGAGTCTCAAGCTGTTTATCTAAATTCTGAAATTAGCAGTACCAGCTCACCACTGATCAGTACTGGTTCATTCAGTACTGGTTCATTCATTCCTTCAAATTATGTACTGGGAATTTTGAACAGTAAACCTTTCTTACCTGAAGATATGCCTGTGCCAGAAAACACTCTTAATGTATGCCAACCTAACCCTGTTAAGTTGTAAGTAAACAAGAAAGTTAATCTTCTACCTGATATTTTTTTTATATAGGAAGGTTTTAAAAGTAGGTCAAATATGCAAGCCAAAGAAATGTTTGTGATAGCTAGTAAGTAAGGAGGCTACAAAATTTTTACTTGCAATTTACAAAACTCTGAGGTGTTGCTCATGTGACTCCTTTTTTTTGCAAATAGCAAGATGAAGTTCATGGTAATATGAATTGATTCATCCCACTCAAGACTATTTTCTTCTTTTAATTTGAGAATAAAATCTACCTGGGGCAAGTCAAAGAGGAGGAAAGATTACACTTCCAAAGATAGGTAATGTCTTCCCAGGAGTTAGGCTACAATTTATCTAGGAGAAACATGCAGAAGCTGATGTTCTACTTCAAACATCAAGCACTTGACCTTTTAAAGTATAGAATGACCTCTCTTTGTGACACACTGCCTCTTTGCTTTTCCACAGGTACAAAAATAACGTGCCCATTGATGTTCAGGCTCACCCTGGCAAGTATATCATTCAAAGTCGATACGGGCTGCACTCCCTGGAGATTAGCGAGTAAGGAAGTATTAAATAATTTAACAAAAAGCTTAAGTTGGAATGTTGCTATAGAATGAGACCTGCCAAAGGAGCATACCTGCTGGGGATGTAAGATATATCAGGTCAGGTGATATCAGAGATAGCAGCTGTGGTGAATGCTGTCTACTAAATGTTGAAGCAGTTTCGGTTTACCTTAGTAGAGGACAGGCAATTTACCTGAGTTATTTATCTGGATATTCCATTTATGTCTCAGTCAGAAAAGTGGGACTTTTTCTATCTATCTGCTTGATGAGTACAATTAAATATGTAAAAATATGTGAGTTAACTGTTTTTCAAATATAGCAAGGTTCACAATTCTTATTGAAATGAGGAACAGAACCAGGATGTCCTCACTAAAGATCCTTAATAGTACTCATCTTCCAAGTCAGAAATTTTTGCACTCACTTTGCATTAAAAACATTGAAAACATGATAATGATCAACAACAACCTGGATTTGACAATTTATATACTGGCAAGTGCACTTTGAAAATCTTATATGAAATCTACCATTTCTACAAGTCTCATGGGAGGCATCTCTTCATAGAAGACAATAAATTAACAATGAATATTATGAGATGGCTTTTCCTATTTATGCTGTATTCCCAATTTCAAATCTGTAAGTGATATTTGAAAAGAGACATTTATTTCAAACACTGGGGTTTAACACTGAGAAAGACTTACTAGCTACAATCAGTCCAGTGTCCAGTGTGTCTGTCTCCCAGGCTTTTACTTTATAGATTTTACCCAGATTTCTGATAGTTTTAAACTAAAACTCTGGAGAGGCTATGCCAAGGAGTAAATGGATGCTCTGCCTAATCATTTCTGTAATTTCAGATGTGAATTTGACGACACTGCCCAGTATTGTGCCTCTGCTATGAATGTTAAAGGAGAAGTTTCAGTTTATGCTTCCCTCGTGGTAAAGAGTAGGTTGCCAAATATTTCCTTCAAGGGTGTTTTTTTTTTTTTGTTAAGATGCACATTACCAGTTTTGGTTTTGTGTGAGCCTTTACCTCTTGGTGGTTGATAGTGACCGGTTTATCTTTTTCTGTGTAGGGTACAAAGGAGAAATTGATGCAAGCCTTTTGCATGCTAGAAATCTTTCCCTCTCTCCATGTAAGTTACAATATGTTTCTTTGACACTTCCATTTATAGTTGTGACACCGTGACACATGACTAAGCAGAACATTCAGTAACATTATTTTAAAAAGAAGCAGGTCTGATTTACAAGGGAGCTCTAGGATTTCAGATGGTGTTAGCTTCACTAGCAGGGGGAAATGGCATTGCCCTCTAGGTCTGTTGGCTTATATAAGAAACATCCTGTTAATATTGCACTTCACCATGAAACAGAATCTGTCAAAGAGAGAAACACTTCCCCTTTGCAGTATGTAAAACATGGCATGGGGAGGAATGCGCCTACATAGAGTAGGTGACTTAATTGTTGTCTGCTGCTGATGTGGTTTCATAAGCTGTGAAAATGCACAGAAAATGCATAGAAAATATTAAATATCCAGGACCAAATTAGACTATTTGGGATATATCAAGGTAAAAACTGCAGTTGATTTTACCTGAGAACCTCACATTTTAACAATATGACATCCATGCTTCCATGATGATAAGACAATCCACCCACATATGCCATGTGGGTGAAGGTGCCCTAGGAACCCCATGAAATGTTTGACAGATGAGACTTCCATACACTTCCAATAAAATTTAGGATCTCTCACTTCTTTATGGGATAGAAAGATCACGATATACAGGAATAGAGGGAGTTATCAGTGTAGACTAGTGGACTCAAGGGAAAGTGTGACCTCACATTTTATCAGCTGAGCTGATAAAAATAAACATGGAAGCCCCTCTGCCATGTATGTGCAGTACAAATGAAAGGCACGTAGGATATTCTGTCTGGAAAACTGCACAACTTGGGACATACAGCATTAGGAAAGATAAATTCAGGAACGAGTACAGAAACAGGCTACCTGAATGCCTGGGGGATTGGAGAGCCCTTTTATATTAAAAGTAGCCCTGACAAAGGCTTTCTATTTTACAAAAACAAAGGCTGAGTGGTCACATGACTGCTCTGACATAGAGCAAGGCGTTAAAATGGGGAAAGAGAAGAACCATATAAGCTAAAGATCTACTTGCCCTGAACAAATAAGCATAAATAGAAGTATTTTTAAGTTACAAATCAAATCTTATGATAAAACACCGGATCAGAAATTTTGCAAATTCTGGAATTAAATTTTGCAAAAGCCTCTCCCTGCTAAAATGAACTATCTGTAAGAACTAGAGTTGTACAAATGAAGAAACAGTCAATCCTCTGCTATAGAAAGGGCTTGGATTATCCAACACTGCAATTACCTGTGAAGATGATGACTTAATATACATATTGCTCCTATTTATACCTTGAACTTTGCCTGGGACTGTATTCATAATCACTGAGTACTTTTTCTTCCTACTCTTGTCACAGAAGGAAAGAAAACCAGAATTTTTTTTTCTCTTATACAGTTGCTGTTACCCCTCATGGCTATGCTTCCAGGTTTGAAATCAGCTTTGTTGACAAGTTTGATGTAGCCTTTGGGAGAGAAGGCGAGACAATGAGTCTGGGCTGCACAGTTGTCATCAATCCTGATATCAAGCGCTTCAAACCCGACATTGAGTGGTACAGAAATGGTGAGAATATTTGACAAGAAGAAATATAAACTTCTTTCATGTAAACCTTTCTTTATTTCAGCTTATGTCAATGTTATGATTTGGTCATCACTGTCTCAGGTTTTCAAATGGTAATATTTTCTCTTTTTCAATTAGAATTGTTTCAAAATGTAGCATCTTGATATGAAACCACAGAAAACTGACAAAGCACTGTGACATTGTCTTCTAGGGATTTTTTGTTTCTTAAAAAATTTAAATTAGAAGCATTTTTATCAGAGCCAACATCTGTGTGGCCCATTTTTAGAGCTCATATAACTTTTGCTACTTATTTATTTAATTGCCAAGATATTTTTAAGTAGTTGCACAGTGTTGTGTAACAGCTGATAAAAAACTATTGTTTTCTCAAGTAATGTTTTGAAATCGAAGACAAAGTTGTCATAAGAGCAGAATTAGATGTTCTTTATGACTGTTACCAGAGACAGAATGTTGTCTAGTAAGAGTGGCCACTTTTGTATTTCCAGTCTATTCCAATACATTCTCCATATAGAGAATCTATTCCTCAGTAGATCCTGCCAGTTCTCATCATGAAGTTCTCTACTTCCTAGGTGTTCTCATTACACCATCCAAATGGGTCCAGATGCAGTGGAGTGGGGAGAGAGCTTCTCTGACACTGACTCATGCAAACAAGGAAGATGAAGGTCTTTACACCCTTCGAGTGACGATGGGAGAGTACTATGAAGAGTACAGTGGTTACGTCTTTGTTCGAGGTAGGACACGGTCTTGTGCACAAAACTCTCTGCACAGCTGAGGGAAACATGCTGGCAAAATCAGTGTCAGGTATTTGAGGTGCTTCCCCCACGCTCTCAACTCTCCATAACAATAGAATAATAATTTTTTGTTAATGGATTCTGGCAATATAAATTCCAGTCGTTATCTCTGGAAAAAATTCAATGCACGCGGCTTTGGTGTCACATGTCAGAAGACTTCCAAACTCACCATTCTGAGGAGGAAATTCAGGGTATTATGTTCAGAGTACTGAACATCAGTCATAAGGAGGAAAAATGCACATAATAAGTTACAAATGCTTTTTTGTAACCATCCTGCTGCAAGCTAAACTGTACTATTTTTATCAAGATTTTCTGAGCAATTTGAGAGATTGTCTCTAATGCACACTGCAGGAGAAAATACAGTGAAAGGGAAACACAAAGATCTGCCCCTGGAGAAGCATAATCTCATCCAGCAATATAGCCTGGTGTCTGTCTGGAGAGCTGCTTTTCAGGAAGGATCTTGGTGGACACCAGGGTGAACATGTGCCCTTGTCACAAAGACAGTGGCATTCTGGGCTGTGTTAGGAAAAGCATTGCCAGCAGGCTGAGGAGGTGATCCTTGCCATCTACTCAGCACTGGTGGAGCTCATCTAGAATGCTAGATCCAATTCTAGGATCCCCCATAAAAAAGACACTCACTGAAGTGAAGCCACTGAAGGCTTGTGAAGATGATTTATGGCTTGGAGCATCTTTCACATGAGGAAAGGCTGAGAAAGCTGGGACTGTTCAGTCCAGAAAAGAGAGATCATGGGAGGAGTTTATCCATGTGTACCTGATGGAAGGGAGTAAAGAAAACACTGGAACAGGTTACGCAGACAGGCTGAGGAGTCTCAGTCCTTGGAGATATCCAAACCCTGATTTGACATGGCCATGGGCAACCAGCTCTGGCTGACTCTGCTTTGAGCCAGGGGCTAAACTAGGCACTCTCTGAGGCTATCTACCAATCTCGACCACTGTGTGATCCTCTGAACAATGCAGCAAAGAGTAGATTTAAAATGTAATTTTCATTAATATTGTTTGCTTGTATCAGCAAAAACTTCATTGAATAAGCATTGAGAATTATTTCTTTAGAAGGAGCCATGGCTATCACGTTGTGTGCTGATTCTATATCTGTCCCAGCTGCTAAAAGCAGCTGAAGTGTGTAATGCTAATTCAAAAGGCTCTGGAAATTCTTGGCTCTGAGACCGTGCCCAGAATGGCTCCAAGTCCATTGCCAAGTCCAGCAGAACTGTGTGAGATAACAACCTACCCAGAAGATACAACTGAAGCAGATATTTTCATCACCTGAAGAAAGAGCCTATTGAAATGAGCCCCTGTGACAAGAAATACTTGTCATTTTTTATTTGTTTTACGTCGTGCTGCCATATAAATAAATGATCACCCTCAATCCTATTACATCTTTTGGCAACACAGGTGGGACTGAACCCACCACCCCTTTCACCAGAGTATCCTACTAGCAATGGGTGTGTTTACCAAATTTTAATTACATTAATTATATTCTAAATTCCTATTTAAATGGTCCCCACAATCTTGGTTGGCTACTGTATTCCTTATTACTCCTCCTAAACTGTAGCCAAATTTGCTTTAAATGGCAGTTCAGGTATTTTAGCTGGAGTAGTTGTCCTTTTGTGTCACACAGAGAAATCACTGTGTATCAATGGAAGGGAGGCTCAGAATGTTACACATTCAGAGGGGCTTTGAGAGATGTGTGACTCCTCTGCCCTGACTACAGGTCATCATTTGTCAGCAAGCCATAAGGATGAAATCCTAGCCTCCTAGATGCTGATCAGCAGTGCTGGTTCCCCCAGCTGCTTCCCTGTCTGTCTTGGAAAGAAGCTGTTGTCTCATGTTCTGTCAAGTGGTAAATACAGGCAATTAAAACCTTTGATAAAGAGATCACTGAAGGCATATTGTTATTACTATTAATGCTCTTAGTATTTTGTGATGTTCACTGGATGGTTTACGCTGTATGTTACCATTTTTAAAAATACATCAAGTTACCTGTAATTAGAACCTGGACTTGGCAACTTTGGCACAGCCTTAAAAGCCCCATGTGATGCTACTCTGCCTATAAAAGATTAAAGTGTGGCAGGTTTTTCGTTTAGTTGTTTTTTTTTTTTTTTTAGGAAGACTACTGTTTTATTTAATGAAGCATATTAAATACTCTAATAAGGCATCTTTTTCATGAAAGTCAAAATCATGAAAAATAGGGATTACTGTATAATGTAAAACAAAAGCCTATAATGCCTTGAAACATTAAACTTTTTTGAGAACTCTGGGATTTATGTGGAATGTATGAATAGTATTTATTAGCAAAATTTTTTTATTCAAGTATATAAATCTTAGGTCTTCTTTTGCAGTAGCTCACAATTGTACAAATTGATCTTATTCTTCAGAGAAACAACTCTTATTTGAAAGTCTTTCACAGAATCTGCCTGCAAAAGTTATTTTTCTCTACATGAAAATTACACCATCTCACAAATCAGACTCTGAGTAAACAGTAAAATTCCCCAGTGCCCAGCACTATGCTCTATTTTTTAAAGCTTTAGATAAGACATGTCCAGAAACTGATGCAGAGTCAAGGCCCTTTGACACCAGCAATCCCAGATTTGTGTAAACACTTGAAAGGAACAACATGCTCATCCTTATGAAGGTTATATTCCACAGTAATAATGTATGTGTATATAATTAAACTTCAAAAGGTTTTGGTACCTTTGCAGTTCACAGCCAACCAAAATCACACAGTGAAGGACTATGAGTGGAGATAAGATATTTAATTTGATATTGTTATATCCAGTGGGTGAATACTTTTGATTCAGATACTGCCTGGCTGCCAAGTTTTTAGTTCAACAGTGTCTCTCACAGCTCCCTAACCAGAATGCATGGTACTAATTCTATTTAAAATGTCTAGGTGAATTAAATTTACAGTATGGTGTAACATATTAAACATGTGTAAATGTTGCAAAGAAAAGCCAAACCCTAGAAAAACACTGGCAGTATAAAAACAAATACTTTTTTGAAGCCGGTGGGAACACAGTTTGGTCCTTCAAGATTAATAATTGTGAAAGAACTGTGATTTACATTTGCAAACATATTCCTCCATCCTCATAGATGCTGATGCTGAAATCCCTGGAGCCCCTGGTGCACCACTGGATGTGCAGTGCTTAGATGCCAACAAAGATTATGTCATTGTCTCCTGGAAGCAACCGGCTGTCGATGGAGGAAACCCCATCCTTGGATATTTCATTGACAGGTCAGTGAGCCTGCTGGGCTGGAGAATTCATATTGCTGCTCATTCCAACTCAAAATAACTAAAAGCACATTGAAAAACATGAGATAAATTAGTCATTTATTATTTTCATTCTTGTTGCTGGCCAGAATAAAATTAGGGTTTTTTGGTTTAGATTGGCTAGCCCTGATCTAACTTTCATGAAGATAATCACATCTTGCTTCATTTAATTGCATAGAAAGGATTCTGCAATATCTGCACAACTCAGCTCTCACTGCTTCCTCTGAGCCCTGAGAGGCCTCAGGATTTTGTAGTGTTTGGTAGTTCTTCTGCATCAGGCAGCTGTGGCTCCTTCAGTACCAGGGCTCTCTTCCTTCTCTCCTAATAGTTACTCTGTACCAGAAAGCAAAATATTATGTCAAAGGGACTTGAATTTCTTTCCCATATGCTGTTGTTATTTAAGCACTTAGATTCACAAGCTTCATGGAAATTATTTTTAAAAATATAAAACCTTCACATGTTATACACAGTGGCAGGATCCTAGAAGCCTGTGATTTAAGAAATTAAATCAGTATTTTGAGACTTGCACTGATTTTCAGTGCTAGTAATATTTGTTTGAATTTCAGTAATAGAGTACATCATTAGTAATATGAGGTTCCTCTGGGCTTATTCAAATATATATAAAAAACACCCAAACATTATATATATACATGAAATATACCATTATATTATGCCTTTGGATATATGTAAATTATATATCTGTAAAAAGAGGGTATTGCTTTGTGAAATAATTCTAACATTGAAGTATAACTTTACTGTTTTGATAACTTTCAAGTGTGAGTTGCTGCTGTAACTATGCTCTGCTAGGTCTAGGCTATGGCTCTTGGCTCTTTAACAGTCATTGATCCTAAACAAAAGACAGGGCTGGACTCTGAACAATAATATCTCATTTTAAAACCAGGCTGCTGAGGCATGTTAGCACTGAGAGTAACCGCAAGAGAAATGGCATTTTGTCTTTTCTGTTGTGTTCACCTCCTTTATTCTGCATTTGCTCCCAAATTCAAAGCTGTGTTATTGTTCTCCAGTGTTGGATCCCACTGAAGGTATTTAGGGGCCCAAATATTCAGCCAGGGTAGCCCCTAACTGCCTTGTGAAGTTGGGGGGTGGCTTGAGCCAGCAGGACTGGTCTGTGCTAGTGCTAGAGGCAAAACTTGGGTATCCCTCACCCCGAGCTGACACAAGAACCACAAAACCACCCTCAGTGGGATGGTAATAAACCTCAAGAGAGATTCTTGCATGTATCACGAAATCTGGCTAGGAACTGTAACCTTGTCTTTGGCAGATATCTCACCAGGTAGTCCTTTCCAAGTTGAAAGGTCACCTTCCTGTTTACCATGTTGCTGGGTACAGGGAAGCCACCACCACAGGCTTGTCATGGCTTCTTGAGCTGAAGTGGCTGCTGGTCATGCCTTCCTTCTGCCAGAAACCAGCCTCCCAATATGTGGGAGGCTTCACAGCTGTGGCACCAGCAGCACCACGCTGGTCCCACAGCTGTGGGATTGCAGGGACTGCAGCCAGCACACCACAGGCTCCCTTGGTGGCTCCCCAGTGGTCTGGTCTCTGAAGCAGGGCCTGACCAAGTGCCCAACTTTAACCCCATTCACAGCCAGCTCTGTGCTGGGCTGGTCCCAGAACTCACAGTGGGGGTCTCTGCACCCCATCAACCACATCTTGTGGGATGTGCAGTGCAGTGCTGTGCAGAAAAGATGAACTAGTGTCCTTCTGGCAACTGCAAGGGATGCATATCCCTTCAAGTATGCCAAAGCTGACACTCCCCAAGCATACTTTGGAGGGTTTAGACAGTGAAGTGAGTCTGCTCTTATCCCTTTTTCAGTTCAGGAAAGAAGGGGTGCAGCTGTGAGGGATTTAGTGCATGCCCAGCTGGTGCTTCAGCCTGAGGCCTCGGTGCAGCTGCTTTGATGTCACCAGTGCATAATTCTGCTGAGGAAACTGGTACGGACCAGCCAATGAGCACGAGCAGATGGTGAAGCTGCCAAGGCCTGTAGGTGCCCTGAGTTCACGTTTTTCCCCTCCCAGCACTGCTCTTCCTGTTTGTATTTTTCAGGTGTGAGGTTGGCACCTCCCACTGGACCCAGTGCAACGAGAATCCCGTGAAGTTTGCTCGTTTTCCTGTCACTGGTCTGATTGAGGGCCGTTCCTACATTTTCCGAGTCCGAGCTGTGAACAAAGCTGGTGTCAGCCTGCCATCCCGGGTGTCAGAGCCTGTGGCTGCTCTGGATCCTGCAGACAGAGCCAGGCTTAGAAGTAAGATGTGCTTTTTACAGGTTGCATGAGAGGTTTAGGAAGTCACGACTAATTTTTTTTAAAAAAGTATGACTATCAACTCATAAGCCTTCAAAATCCCACTAGAGGGAGCAATGCAAAGCCAAAATATTCTTTGGAGACAGCTTTGCCAAGAAGAAATCATCTCGGTGCTCTTTGCACTAAGTGTTCTATCTGCTGAAATGGCTTTGGCTGACTGCAGTGTTGTGCTCCAAACTTGCAGGAAGGGGGGAAAAAGGCACAGGAGAATTTAATTGCCTAGAGAGACTTGCTTTTGTTCAGCCAACAAAATAGCTGAACAGATCCTGTGAATAGTCTCTCTCTGAGCCACAGACAAGGGTGGCTGATTCTGCACTCATGTGACAATCCAAGTCTTGCAATAACATGACAACAACACCAGGACAGCCCAACAGATCCCAGGCTCTCTGCTTTAAGGTTAGCATTTTACAAGGAGGTTTCTCCTGTGGCCTCACAGTGTCTCAGACATTTTGCTTCCAAACCCGCCTCTCTACACATATGGCATAATCATATGCCTAAAATCAGTTTCTACTTCTATTCAAAATCTATTTCCCCATGTTTCCAAAGTTGTACAGTTTAAAATGGTCCAATGTGAAAGTGTATTGTACACAAAGCTATGGTGCTCCCATGGTCCCAGTTTGTATAATGCAGCAGCCAGATGATCCAGGTTCCCATTCAAGATAAAACAAAAGGCCACAGGAAAGAGATTTGGACTGCCAAGAAACACTGCACTCAGCCAGACATGTGAAACCCTATGTCTGGGGAGGGCAGAGGGCTCTTCTTCTCATGGGCAGCATGGAAGCTCTCACAGGAGGTGAAGTCTGGGTTTGGTGGTCTGTTCCTATTATATCTCCTCCTCTCCTCCCTCATAATCTTTTCTCCCCATGTGCTCCCTTTCTTCTTTCATCTCCAAAATGGATCAGCCAATGTAAGGTGAACAATGTGGAGGCGGAGAACAGCGTTTGCAAAAATTATCTCTGGAAGTGCACTGACCTGGTTGAAAGCTGCAGAACTGCAATAGTGTGATAACATACTGGTTACTCAGAGAGCCACCCACTTTTATCTAGTGGACATGCTGAGTCAGGCTGAGCCGTTACTGTTTGTGACTGTGACCCATGATTTAAAAGCTGGTAATGTGAGGGAAAGTGGTTAAAAGGAGACAAGATGCAGCCTGCAGGAATTTGGCTGTTCCTTTAATAAGTGAGCTGTTAAACTAAAGTAGAGGATGGAAAATAAAGCTGAAACTAATTCTCTGAAAATGATGAGCCAAGTGAACTAAATACCTCTGCTTGTCACCTAGGAGACTCCAGTGACATTTCAGAAAGGAATAGATGTTTCAGTGGATTAAGTTTTCTAGCTATGTCAAATGCTGAGCTGCTCTCAGTATTCAAGCTGGTAAGCCTATAACTAGCTTGCTACATGAGCAACAGCCACAGCATTAACCAAAAATGAGGCTTATGGGGATCTTGCAATTGTTAGTTTTGATCCATGAAAGAGTTTTCTCACTGTTTGAAAATTTCCTGGTCTCCTACTTCCCTGTTATCTCTGACATTTGTTTCAGGTCACCCTTCTGCTCCTTGGACTGGACAAATTATTGTGACTGAGGAAGAACCTGCAGGTAAACACAGCCCTTTTGCCTACAAGTCTAATGTGAAGCTGGCTGAGTAATTAGGAAAACTCTGAGTGAGTTCAGTGGACTTTGGCACACACCCAAAGTTTGTTGTTCTGAGTGTCATTTGACCTTGAATAACTCAACAACTTGGTTGTTGAGGTGAGGTTTCACTATTCAGGATCTAACAAAATCATGCTTAGAATAAAAAGAAGGAAATTTAAACCCAATATTTAGAAGATTTTAAACACTACATTTTAAAAACAATTATGCGCTGAGGTGTATTGATACTCCTACTTTTTAATTATGATGCTAATTCTGATACAAAAATGAAAGAATTAAATCCAAGATCCCTTTCCTATTCTTCTTCCCTGTCCTCCAGAGGGTGTTGTTCCTGGTCCTCCCACAGACCTCCAAGTTATTGAGGCCACCAAGAACTATGTTGTGCTTAGCTGGAAACCTCCTGGGCAGCGGGGCCATGAGGGTATCATGTACTTTGTGGAAAAGGTAAAATTGGACAAAATCAAACTCCTGCTGTGGCAATATTTTACATTT
Organism: Notiomystis cincta; assembly: GCA_013398075.1. Classification (NCBI taxonomy): domain Eukaryota; kingdom Metazoa; phylum Chordata; class Aves; order Passeriformes; family Notiomystidae; genus Notiomystis; species Notiomystis cincta. The sequence goes on along the minus strand of VZRX01012886.1, from coordinate 266,649 downwards.
GTTTTGTCATCTCTTCTGGACTTTTGGTTAACTTACATTTCTGTCTTACACTTTCAAATTAGGGCAAGGATTAGAATTTTATCAAGATAACTGTCAAACTGTAGATTAAGATAAACTAGGAATAAAGAAAGATGGGAATAGGAAAGTAGATGAAGAATGTGTTACACTCAGTAATATTCTTCTTGAATTTTGTCATTGACATACATGGAGTAGACAGAACAAAACTCCCTCTATAACGTGAAAGCACAGAGCAAAGTCACATGCTTATATATATATATATATATATATGTATGTATATATATATATGTATTCCATACACATATATATAAAATACATGTTTAGTTTTGGATATATGCATCTCATATATATATGATATAATACATATATGTGTTCTATATATATATAATTTGTATAAATGAAGCTTGTCTGGCAGGACAGATTGTTAACATTTTGGATGGAAGTATTTTGCAAGAGTTTCTTGTCATTAGCACTTTCTTTTCCAGCTGCCTTTTCATGCTTATCCTCGACATTAGCTTTCCATTTGCTCCACCAACTCAACAAAGATCACAAAATTTCTTTTCTCATCCTCTAGAAGAGAATCAGTTTTAATTTCAGTGTTCTACTCTCCTGAGGTGTTTTTGCATGGCTGCTAGCCTAGAAAATTCTTCACACCATCACCTTTCTACTTGCATCTCTTGGCTCATAAACTTTTTTATCAATGTTTTTTCCTATCAGTCTAGAGATGTCATCAAGGGAGACATAAATATCTTCCCATTATGTGTTTTCCATCTCTCATACAAAATCTGGTCTAAATAAATGAGTTTCACTTAGCAACAGCCTTAGAGAGGATGAATATATGAATTTTGAGTTTCCATATAAGAAAGCTTTTTAATAACCAATTGCATGCTGAGTACTCTGTACTAATGTCACATAGTCAGATGAGAATTTGAATCCCTCAGAAACCAGAACCATTACTTGAAATTATACTTAATGAAAATCAAAGCAAAACATTAATCACTAGTATTAGTGGTATAAGTAATCATGGTATGTAGAATTTCTAGTCACAGAAATAAAAACAATTCACAAATTAATTACATTTTTTTAATTAATTACCTTTTTTTTTTTTTTCTGGAAAGTGAGGGTCAAATCATGATTAATTCTGAAAGCCACTCCAAAAACACTAGGAGCGCCACAAGAGCATCTAGAAGCAAAGTGTAATGTTAAGGTTTTCTCTTAGCATAATGCTGAATATCTGCAAAACTTATTTTGAAAGTGGTCCAGACTGAGTGCAGCTAATAACATCTCTTCCTTCCAGTAGAGAGTGTTTAGCTCTGGTGTATTAAAACCAGTAAACTTTTATGTCTCTTTTCTGGACTAAGTGAACATCTGGCCGATCCATAAGCTTTGAAATACGCTCATTCTGTGGAAAGGCACGAAGAAGGGATGTGTGTCCCTATTCTCCACAGCAGGCACGAATCTGGTGGTGCAGGGAGAAAGCCTTGTTGTGTGAGACACCCAGCCTTCAGATACTGTTCTAAACGTGGTGTTTGAACTGCAGTGCGTTGCTGGCACGGAGGACTGGCAGAGGGTGAACACCGAGATCCCCGTGAAGTCCCCTCGCTTTGCAGTCTTTGATTTGTCTGAAGGCAAATCCTACTGCTTCCGAGTTCGCTGTTGCAATTCAGCCGGAATTGGTGAGCCCTCCGAAGCCACTGAGGCCACTGTAGTGGATGACAAACTCGGTAAGCCTGCGCTCGCCGGTATCAAATTACCTCCGTGGCAGCTCTTCACTTCATGATGTAATTGTTTTGTCTGCAGGCAGGTAGCTGCCCAGAAAATAATTCGGGTATGGAAAAGAGTCAGTGATTTATTCCCTTTAGCTAAAATAATTTTTGTTTGGGTTGTTCAACCTTTAATGTACAGTCAAATGACAGATGCAGACCAAGGAAATTAAGCTGCAAATGACGATGCCAAGAACTGCAAAGACTGAAAATAGCAAAAGAAAATGAAAACTCAAGGAAGTACAAAAATGTTTTGTTTTACTTAGAGTCTTTATTGAAAATAAGCCCAGACATCAGCAGAGTCTAACCTTCCTTTTTTGCCAAATTAAACAAAAGTGAAGAATTTAATACTTACGTGAAAGCAGAGACTATTTTCACTGGAAGAGAGGCCAGGATGTTCAATAAGTCATCAGTAGCTACACCTACATTACCAATTTGTTTCCAAACAGCAATGCAGATTGCAATCCAATTCCCAAATTATATCTGTTCATTTCATCAGAGCATTTGGATGCACATGAAATACATTTTTTAAGAAGACTAAAATATCTCTTCTTAAAAAGCCCTGTAGATACACTTTGCTACACAGGAGCCTTGGTTTATGGCTTATCCTGGCTTATTTTGTGCAAAATCTTCAGTGTGCATCTAGCACACTTTCCCTTTTAGAAAGCTCCAAATCACATCTCTGGTGCAGATATTCAGCACAAGGGGATAAACCAAACATAATTTTAAGGAAATACATTGAATCCTAGGCAATAGAGATTGGAAATAGAGGAACCTCTTCACCAAAGGCTTGAGCCTACTGATCCTGTCCTGTCCTGACAGATTACTTTATTTAAATCAGAGAAGTTTTTTGAAGGTTAAATCTGTACTAATCATGCTAGTATAATCAAGAATAGAATTTAATGCTTATTTTATTTGTAAATTTTAACTGGCAGGCCACTAATTTATTTCTGCTTCTCTCCCACAGATATTCCCAAAGCTCCTGGCCGTATTATGCCAACTAGGAATACAGATACTTCAGTTGTTGTGACTTGGACAGAGCCCCCAGATGCCAAGGAGCTGGTTGGGTACTACATTGAGTCAAGTGTGGAAGGATCTGGTCGTTGGGAACCATGCAACAACAATCCAGTGAAAGGCACAAGGTAATTAATCTTAAAGTATGGAAATTATGGTCACCAATTTCTGATTTACTGGATATATGTGATGTGCTTTCCAGCCATTAGTAGCAGTAGAGCTAATCCTTCTGTGGTAGCCAGCAGGCTGGAATCCCTCTTGCATGTGAAGTTCATAAGAAGTTATAAAAACATATTTCAAACTGTGAGTCTTGTCCAAAGAGAAATTATAACCAACCTTATATTAGAAACAATTAGTCAAGGGGGAAGAAACATGGGCATTGCTAATGAAGAAAAGAGAAGCAGCTTGCTACTTCTAGCTATTGTACAGCCTATCAGTTTGATGAAAAACAGGACATTGAGGAATGACAGAAGTTACAGATGTGGAAAACTAAACTACATAATGTTTGGAACCAAAGTGCTTTGATTTGGAAGACTGCTCTAAACATTTCTGGACTGTGTATCTAGACTGTCAGGAAGACATGTGGCTTATATCCCACTAAAAATTTAACTTTCTGACTGCTCTTTCACTTGTAATAATAAATAAATTAATGAACACTCTTAAATATTTGGTACATACTCACATTTCTTACCAATATGAAGCTTGGTCTCCAGTCAGAAAAGATAATCAAGATTTAAAACTTCCTGAGATAAACCAGATTTGGTTTTGTTTGAATAAGTATGTAATCTTCAGAGTCTGCAGGAGTAAGTACAAAGCTTTTTTTTAAGTGGCTGATGTCAATACAGAAGTAGTCCCTGCTTGTTGTAACTGATTCTGCTTCTTTGTACTTGCTATCCATGACAACCCTTATTACAATAAGTAAGACTCTGCTAAATACTCCTGGACCAGCTTTCTTGTTTAGTAGGTCATTTTAAATGCTCAGTATATCAGAAGTACCTGAAACCTCACTTGGTTGAACACAGGCACACAATTTCCTTTATGTATTCTTTAGTGCATTTATATTACATTTATATTTATGTGTGCCAGTATTACATCCTTTCACATATATTTCTATGAGTTATACTGTAGTTATATCAAATGTTGGTGAAGTTTCATGCTCTTTGCTTGTTTTAAAATATGAAATGTGACCTTTAATCACTGTAGAAAAAAAAGTATTGTTCTGAGTTACTATATATTGTGATACAAGTACACTGCATAGGTTTCTGTTCCTGCATTTTTAGTCAGTGTGATATAATGTATGATGCAGTCAGGCATAGGTTGTCTGTTAAATCTTGTTTTTTCTGGTTGTGTCAATCTTGAAGCATTAGCTGTAGTTCATAGTTTGCCTTATGCAGCATATTTTGATCTTTTAAAATTCTGCACACATACTGGTGAAAGCAAATGATTTCAAAAAGCCTGGTAGAATGGGTAAGGAAAATTCTGCTTTGGAAATTTTGATTCAGGTTTTATTTTTTTCCCCCAAAATAAAACTTTGTTTTTGTTTTCCACATTGTAGTTGCTTCATATGCCATTGCTTGACATCAACATTGATAATGCAATTATTACTACATTATGAAGTAGAACAAAATCAAAGTAACACAGAATAAAATACACTTAAAATACATATTCAAAAATAAATTGAGTTTTAAATAAAAAAATTAAATTTCCCTACCACAATCTATTCCTAAATAAATGATTCCTGCCTTTGTAAATTTTGTGTTTTCAAGGGGGACACCAGAGAAAATTTATGAGGGCTTTTTCTTATGTAACAATTAGATTATCAGGTAAACTTCTTCAAATAAAAGAATGTCTGACTTGGATTATTGTCATGTGTAGAAGCAAGAAAGTGAAATACAAAAATAATTTAGCTCCTGTACAATGCCCTATAATTTTTTTGAACTGGGCAATTTTTTATTTATGATTGGAAGGAATTTATGGGAACCTGTGTTACATGTGTCTTTTACTTATGTCATGAAAATATCCCACAAGAAGCAAATATAGACCTTACCTGTGCGAATTTTTACATTTTTCTATTAGGAAGTATGGATTTTATATACTGGCAGAAGGAAGGTAGACCCCATGAGAACACTGAAATTTGTGTAGTCTAAGGAAAGAGTGTTGAAATAGCGTGTCTTAAAAGAGATGAGTTTAGACATTGTCTAAACATTGTCATTGTGTGAATGAGGTACCCTGATACATTCTGCATTCTCTGGCCTTCATATAAGTGACTGGGGTCATGGTTTGGTTTTGTTCATGGTCCTTGGTTTTCAGAAATAAGAATAAATATCATGGCAGAAATGCATTCTCATTCTTTTCTCCCTTAAATTTTTTATTTTCTTTATAATACTTTCTAAATATTCCTTGACTGGTTTGTTTTAGATTTGTTTGCCATGGGCTCAGCAATGGGGAGAAGTACATTTTCAGAGTCAGAGCTGTTAATGCAGCAGGGCTCAGTGAATTTTCACAGGAGTCAGAGCCTATAGAGGTGAAAGCAGCCATTGGTAAGCTATTTTCCATTGCCCCTTTCAATTGTAATTAATTAAGTAAATATGTTCTCAGCAATTATTTATAACTAATTAATTGCTTTGTTTCGTGATGTTGTCCACAAATAATAATTTATCCATAGATCCTGTAGTCTCACAGCCATAGTTTCACATTCACTTGCACTCCTGTAGACTGTTCACCTTCACCATCCAGTTTTCCTCAGGTGTTTCTTGTGAACCACTGTATGGGAGCACTGCCAAGTTCACTTAATAGGTATCCTGGAAAATGGGAATGTCATTCTGATTCTGTAATCTGGTATATCACCTCTAATGCACACCATCCTATAGACAGCCAGCTCCTAAGAAATTTGTTTCCATGACTAAACCTAATAGTGCAATGTGTCTTTTGTAAGCCTTCTATAACACTGTGTGATCTCCCTTTGCTGATGGATTGTTTCTGTTTGCCACTGCCTGAACTAATCCATAAAGATTAATGAGATCATTGGACTAGAATAAATTGTATGTCTGCAACACCCTCACTCTCATTTGTATTGAAGCTGCATACCTCTCAACCTTAAAGCAGAGATGTGTGGCCTAGGGCAATTTTGTGAGATCATCTTCATTGTATCAGAAATGTGACCTGGAAGATCTAATACTAAAATAATTGTAGCAATGTAAGAATGCTATTAGCTTTACACCTTTTTTTCTGCTCTGAATACTAGACATTATTAAAAAAAAAAAAGCATTATTTGTGAGCAGGCTGAGAGGTATTCTATGCATTTCAAATTTTCTTGAATTGAAGCTTAACATTTTGTGCGTAAACCCAGTGACATGTCACACTTTGTCTGTATTGCTTGCTGCATGCATTTCTTAACTCTATTGCCTAAATGAAGAGAAAAGAATATGTTCTAAATCCAAATGTCTGCTGTTTCCTGACAATTATAGGGGGAGGAGTGCTTCATGGTGTGTGTCCTGAACTGAGTGGTAAAGCTGCTGGACTAACAGACCGCACTACCAGCTGGGAAGGCATGCATGAGGCCTCCCAGCCTATCTTTGACACAGATGCTTTGCTAAAATGCAATGCTAAATTTAATAGAGAGACACTGCCCAGTAGCTGTGGCAAAGTGGGGAGTACAGGAGACAGTAACACAAGAGAAGTGGTTAACGACGCTGCCACACCTGCACCACAAAAAGTTGCAGCTAAGCAGGCAAGTAAGTCTCAGCCTGGGGATCTTTTGACAGTGGAAAAAGTTACAAAGAAGAAAGATACAGGTGAGAATTAATGAAATAAATAGATTTTGCTACTTTGGTAGGTCCACTTCAGACTGCTGTAACTTCTGTTCAACTGTGCCACAAGTGAACGTGCTCTACAGTGATGTATCTTCTATCAAACCCATTAATTATGTGCTCAGCTCTCCATTAAGATCATTATGCATGTAATGGTATTGGAGATCACTTTACAAACTTAGTGGTTACTGAAAGTGAGACATATACATATGGTTAGTAATTTAATGGCTTGTTTGACTACATATTAATGTATCCAAGGTAATATATTGTTTCTAAATCACTTCAGTCAGTTGTTAGGAGTCTGGTTACCTAGTTCTCTGGGCTATATATGTGGGAAGGAAACAAAATCTGATTATGATGGAAAGTGTTCTGTTAGGATATATGAAGATCCTTTGTGGATTTTAGCCTAAGCTACATCTTATCCTCTGACACACTGTGCTAATCAATGTTGTGTTCTATCTCCAACTGATAATAAGGAGGAAAACCTATCAAGTTATAGGCACATGCACAAAATCATGTTTTAAATTTGCATTGTCTAAACACCCATTATGCCCAAGATATGTGGGGCTTGAATTTCATTTAAGTCCTGGTACCTGGCCAGGGAACTAAACTCCTCCCCAGGCCTCTGAAGTGAGATGCCAAAGGCTGTGCAAAGTGCTGAACAGAAAACAAAGTAGAAGTACCTGGGGCTAGCTGACACCAATAGAAAACATTACACACAAAAGGAAACATACATGATGAGAGATTTCCATCCAAAGTATGGCTTCAGGGGCACAAGTAAGGCTTTCCACTGGTATGTTACATATTGGATGTGGGCAAGCATTGCCCTATTAGATACAGAAGAAATATAAGAAAATGGGTTGGGATTAAGTGAATTATTTCTATGTTGTTAAAAAAAAAAAGAGATCTAAGGAAGAGGATTATGCCACACATTTTTTAATGTAAGTTCCAGTAATAGACATGTTCCATTTCTGGTCATACTGCAGTGCCTATGATCACTCTGCCTTCCATTAAGGTAAGATCACATGATGGGTGCAATGATAAAATTTGCACAGTGCATAAATTTAAAAGAAAAAAAGAAACATATAAAGGCAATTCTTGGGAGGAAAGAATGTGAGACAATTTTTTTTAAACAAAGGGGACTACAATGAATATTATATGTGCGAAAAGGGTTTTGCTTTCTGTAAAAGAAAACAAATCATTGCATCTCCAATTTTTTTGCTTTTCCTGCAATGTTAGTTTCAGTAAAATGAGTCCTGATCACTTGCATCAGAGCTGCAATTGCAACACATTCTTTTGCTACGTATCAGCCTGCTTTTCAAAAACAAGGGATCCTGAAAACTAGTTCTTATGCAGTTTAGACTTTGCATTTGGTTTGTGGAAGCTTTTATCCTGCATTTCTTATTCCAGCTCCAGAAACTTCCCTTGAGCACATAAATATTGTCCTAATTAGGAAACACAGGGTAGGAGCCACCTGAATACGGTAAGTGAAAGCCAGCCTGAGATGTTGCTTCCTACTTAAGTGTTATTCTCCTTGAAACAGCTGCTCCATCTCCACCTTATGACATCGTGGTGCTCGAGAGCGTTCGAGACTCAATGGTCCTGGGCTGGAAACAGCCTGAAGCCATTGGGGGAACTGAAATTACCGGCTACTACGTGAACTATAGGGAAGTGGTTGATGGAGTTCCTGGGAAGTGGAAGGAGGCCAACATTAAGGCTGTTACTGAGAGGGCATACAGGGTAAGAAGTTAACTCCAGTTATTGCTGGGGGAGCAGGCAGTATTTCCAAATCAAATCTCAAAGATAGGTTGGGATGAATTATGATTCAGGGTACAGATAGCTGCTCAGAGGGTTTTATATCCTCATGGTAAATTTATTTCTTCTCTGCAAAATTGTTTGTACACTTATTTGTTAGTCTGGCACCAACTGTCATCTGTAAATTCACTGACATAGTCTGATATTTTGTAAGTCGGGCCCTCGCAATAAATGGAATTCCTACTGATTTGGTGGACATATCCCAGTGCTTGCTGGTGCTGAAACCAGCTCTGTGCCAGCTGCTTTCTGTGATCAGTTCTTGACCCAATTTAGAGACGGTGCTAGCTACAACCTCGTTGAGCTGCTTTAGAAAGGAAAAGCAATGCCAGGACTGAGTTTCACCCCACCGTGAGGACAACTCTTGCCTTAAGTGAACTTGCTCCATATCACGAGACAGACTAAGATGATTGTTAAGCAATAACCTGTTTCCTCCCTGACTACCAAAGTGTCTATCAATAGGAAAAGGGGTTTCCAATTTGAGTGTGCTAAGATCACTCCTGTGCTCCATCATTTTTCAAAGCCAAGATTATTATTAAGGTCAATAATGCTTCCATCTTCAGGCACGCTTAAAAGCATGCTCATGTTTTCAACAATTGTCATTGTGATTTTCTTCTGAAGTCCTAATCCAAGGTTAATAAGTACTATCTTATTGATCCTGCAGATCCAAAACCTGAAGGAAAACATGGTGTACCAGTTCCAGGTGGCTGCTGCTAACCTGGCGGGGGTTGGGACACCCTCCAAACCCAGCAATCCCTTCAAATGTGAAGAGTGGACCATTGCTGTGCCTGGTAGGATCCTGAGTGGGACACAGCCCAGGGGTGCTCTGGGACTGATTATCTAATGCAGGCATTTTGCAGGGGCATCTGTGGGACACTGAAGTTCATGTCCAGGCTTGAATCTTCAGCACTTTGATTTAGTACCATTACAGTGATGCATTACATAACCCCTATTTAATCAGCAGAATTTTACAAGCAGCTTGTTTTAGTTTTCTTTATCTTTCCTTCTTCGTTCGCCTACTGTGTCTGGCGCTTTGCTTTCTAGTTTAAGTACTAGACATAAATACCTCCTGTCTAAGGTACAAGGCAGAGAAGAATGAGGTCTTGTAACTCTTGTCTAAATGCATCACTACAAGGCCAGATCCCTGACCTTTTAACATTCATTGAAACGAATGAAAACAACCTCAAACTGACTTCAGTGGACTTCAGACCAGTCCTTGAAGCAGCACATTAGCTTAATAATTAACTTATTTCCCCGAGTTTGGGGATTATTTGCCCATTTTGTAAGCTCATGAATATTTGATCAAGATATCAATCTCAACCAATTAGACTGTGTTTTGGGCTAGTCTTTCTAATTGGCATGGATTCTATTTACATTGGGTCTAGGTATGATACAGAGAAGCTAAATGTTATGTAAGTTCTGTGTAGAGTTCTGGGTTTTGGTTCTGGAGTCATGCATTGCTCCCTTTGGGATTCATTTTGATGCCACAACTCCAACTTTTACCTTTCAGGACCACCCCATGATGTCAAATGCACAGAAGTTAGGAAGGACTCTCTGGTTTTACTGTGGAAAGAACCAGTTTATTCTGGCCGTAGTCCCATAGTTGGTTATTATGTTGATATGAAGGAAACTGAAGCAAAGGAGGAACACTGGAAAAGCGTCAACGAGAAGCCCCTTCAAAAGAAATACTTAAAGGTAAATAGCTGAAGATTCAAATACTGGCACAGCAGCATAACCTTGGAGAAGTCAGTCTTTAATAGCACCACCTTATGCTGATAATGGCTCCACTTAAAGGAATACTCAGTAGGCCATATGATACATAATTTTGTGGAATGACTTCTAAATAAGTGATCAGTATCTCAGTTCTAGAGATATGGCTGAAGTAGATTTGCTATTTTTATGCTTTTCAGAATACTTGAAAGACAACTCACTTTAAATTGTGATCCTGTCATATATGTTTTGAAGGAGTATCCCCAGGTGATATAATGTCATAATTCTTCAAGTCACTGCAATTAAATCTGTACTATTAAATTGCCTCTTGTTTCTAAATAGGTGTGGCTGGCACTTATTACCCTGATAATTTAATTTTTAAAAGACAGCATTTATCTGCAGTAAAAGACTGTGATGTTTCAGAGGTCAATGTACATGAGTTAAAAACATCCTGTTCCAAAACCAATGCTCCTTTTGTAAAGAAATCAATGACAGCAGTGACACTGCCTGGACATTAATTATGGACACAAGGAAGGAGCAAGTCACACAGATTAGTCATGTCACTCTAGAATTGAATAAAAAAAAAAAAAAAAGAAAACTGGAAAAGAAATAAAACAAGAAAGGAAATGGAACTGTCAAATACTCAGACTGATCTTAATAAGTGTGAAATTAAAATCAGTGTTTTGCAACCCACCACCATGTATATTTGGTTCCTCCAGATTGGTGGCCTGACACAAGGTGTGAGCTACGTGTTTCGTGTGCGAGCAACGAACCAGGCTGGTGTTGGGAAACCATCAGATGTCACAGATGCCGTCAGAGCTGAAACACGGCCAGGTTCGTTAGAAACACTTCCTCTTTGTTGTCTTATTTACACAGGTTCCTGTTTGTGCAATGTGTTTACCTGCAGGCTACATGCCAAGAATCTGATCCCTCTCAAGTCAAGATTTTTTATGAAGCAAGATATGATTTGAGGACCATATCTTAAGTTCCTTGTCTGGTATATTTTAAGGTCAGAATAGATTTTCTTATCGCAGCTACAGATTCCGGAATATAAAGATAAAGTTATATGATTTGCATGTCTCTGCAGGTAGGTGCATAAGCAAAGGACCCAGTAAAATCAGCTCAACCAAACAATATTACAGATGTAAATTTTGCCCTTCCTGTATTAAGCCAGTTGTTTATGCTTTATCCTTCTCCTTTTCTTATGTAGTGTGTCTCAGGAAAGGGTAAAAGAAACTACATTTTTTTCTCTTGGGCTTTAAAAGAAAGGCTTTAAAAGCTCAATGAAATCATTTTGGAGGCAACTTTCAGTAGGAATTCAGGTGCAACTCTTTGTTGGAATCATCCTTGAAGGCTGGCTCCAGTGTGTCTATAAAATCAGCAAGAAACACAGGAACCAGTGCAGAGGCAGCATCTCCATACCTGGAACTTCAGGAACCCCCTGGATTTATTTAGCTATACAAGTAAAATAGGTGACTGGTCAGAGACATCTCTTTGTCACCACACCCCTGACAGAAAACACAAGCATGGACTTGTGGCTTACTCATCTATTGACTATTTTAGAAGTGCAGGGTCCTACAAGGTGCAAACCCAAAATCCCAGGTATTTTAAACAAGTCTAATCTAAGGTTAGTATGATGTAAGAAGGTACAGAGGTACAACTCAACCTGGATCCTCATACACCCTCTCTTGTCCTCTGACAAGTTCCCTTTCTACATCTGCAGACTTCATGTCCCTGGGATCCCTGGGTTCAATTTCACATCCTCCTGCTCAGCTTTCATAGATGCCTGATCCTCATGACCAGGGCAGCAAAGATTCTAACAAGTGTTGAGTTAGACCTGAATGAGGCCGTAAGTCAAGAAAGCCTGAAAAGCTGGGGGTGAAAAAGAACTGGAAAACTCAGAGTAGGGAGATTGAGGTGACTGCTATTGAGGCTGGGATGAGGAAAAGGGACTGGAAGAAGTAGGTGGTCTGTTGGAAACACATAGGATTGGGATACAAGGACAAAAAGAAGGTAAGTAATGGTGTAAGTAAGAAGGGTTTGATATAGGATCTTTGAAAAATATAGGAAACATCATTTCAGATGTAAAAGCTGCTGAAGCACCAGGGCTACTTCTATCACCTGCAAGTAGAGTAAGATAAAACTTAAAAATTTATTCTTGAAAACAGCTTATATACAGCAGCCACTTCTAAAAAGAGAATTAAGCCACTACTAATACTAAAATTTTTGGCTTTATTAATCTGTTTTCATTGAGGTTTAATATCTCTGTGTCATACTTCTGATAAAACTTTGTGATGATAACACTCTTCAAGTGACCTAAATAAAGGATTGTCCATGTTACAATATACAAACATAAACTCTTGTGAAGACACCAAAAACATTTGTACACTGTTTTCAGTGTTCACTCTAATGAGGTGACCTTGAGCAAAGCATTTGGTTTACAGACCTCACCACTAGAGAAGGAGGGTTCATAGGTATGACATCTGAGGGATCACCAGAAAGTGAGGATTTAGCCCAGTGACCACTCAGGGAAACTCAAAATTACTTCTGTGTACAAATCTACTTGACCCATATTTTGAGCAGAGATCAAACTAATCCACCAAACTAAGCTTCTTAAAGGTGTTAAGACAAAAACTTATTAAAAACAATTATTTCATGAAACAGCCTCTTGAGCAGGTTTCCACCTTTCCCACTCTAACCACACAAATGTCAAGAACAACCACACCAGTTTTAAAAAATTACCACAAATCTTTTGGTGCTGCCCAATGCCTCTATCACCATCTTGGATGGAGACAAAATATTGTCAGGTCTCTCTAGACAGATCCTGCTGGAATGCTGTTTTTAGCAAATGTGTAAAATCACAAGGCAACTGAGATTTCTAATCAAAGAATGTAAGCAAATAATATCCTGAATGAAAATACCTGCTTTCATACAAAGGGTGCCAGTTGTCTTTATCCAAAGAAATGTGTAAACATAGTGATTCAACACTTTGCATCCACCTTCTTTTCTTTGAAAACCATGTTTAATTTGTATAGTTATCTTCTAAAATTAAATGAAAAAACCAACCATGTAAACAAATACCAATCCAGGCTACTTTTGACCTGTAACTTTGGCTTTTGACAAAAGCACTTCAGCATATGTGGATCTCACAGGAAATGAGCAACAAGAGATACCTAAGAGCAGACTGCAACTCTTCCTCATTGCTGCCCTTAGTCCTTGTTTACCTTGATACAAAGCAAAATGAGATTATGAGCTTGCATAAGCCACTTGAGAAGGCCCTGAACCCCAGAAATTGAGGAAATTGTCCCATTCAACTTTTCCAGCTGGCTGTATTCAAAATGATGCCACTACCTCTAGTGTTTGGAAGCTATCTGCTTTATGTCCTGTTATTTCTTTCCTTCCAATGCAATAAAATGCTTAGATAAATAGAGATGTGATAATGACATCTAAGTATTTTATTTCTTCCTGTGACTCTAAGATGATATGTTGAAACCACCAAACTACCTAGAGGAGGGAAATTAAGACTGCTAGTGCTATGGCAGCTTCTTTGGCTCCAGTTTGCAGGATAGGTGGAGTGAGGTCTTCAAATGTGGTCAGTAATTTAGACAATTTCTTTTTCTACTCATATAAATATTAGAAGTCAATTCCATCATCACTTCTGGAAATAAATGCTATACATTGTTACTATAATGAGAATGCTTTAAAACAAATGTAAAAGATTCTATTGTTCAAATTAACCTTACGGTTGTAATTCTTTCCATGTCACATAAAGTGCCATCAAAAGATTCACAGGCTAATGACCTACAGGAAACTAAACACTAATGAAATTTCAAATGATTCATTTTGCATATAATAAATTAAATTATAACAAAAAAATTGCAAACATACTGCTGCCTAGTAAAATATTTGTAGACCTCAGGCTTCATTTATCACATATTGGTACTTAGTGTGCTTCACTGCTGCAAGGGCTGGTACATAACAGTACCAAAATGGGAATATTAATCTCATCTTTCATTGATGCTTATGGCAAAGTGTGAAGGCTAAGAAAGCTGTGTGTACACAGATTGTCATGACAGGAGCTGCTCACAGTGCTGGAAAAGATGTATGTAGTATTAGGATGATGAAAACAAGGAAATCTCTTTCTATGCTGGAGGGTCACTAAGAATTATGCTGAAAATAAAGCATTTAATCTCAGTGTCAGGAATAAGGCTCTTGTCTTTAAAGTACAATTCTTTGTGGAGAAAGTGTGTCATTAGTATTCTGGGCAGCCCAGAGTTGTCTTAGCCCAAGTAACAGGACATGAGTGCCCTATTCAGATGCGAGATCCAGCTCAGAGCTGTTCAGAAAAGAAGGCTGGATGTTCTCCAGCACCTCTCAGTGCACATGCTCTCCCTGACATTCTCAGACAAGTTGTTGAAAGGAACATTAATGTCACAGATGACAAGCTTTCTGAGTTGCCCAAATCCCAGATGAAATTCCCTCAGCTCCATTGGGGTGTGAGGGAGCAGAATAGAGGCACCTTCAGGTTGCTGACCTGGGAGTCACCCCCAAGGCCTTTTAAAGGACAAACTGGGTCACCCTATCCAGCTCAATGACTGAAGGTACTGGCAAGACTGGGTGGGTGACTTAAGCAGCTAATTGCAAATATTCACTGCCTTTGTGGACCCAGGATTAATGGTGCAGACAGCAGCAGGGCTGGATGCCAAGCACAGCAATTAAACTAACCTCCCTGAGTGAAGCCAGTGTCACCAAAAATGTGCCTCAGTCATAAATGTGTGCTGCTGGGGCAACTCAACTGCTTCCTCTTCTTCACCTCCTCAAATGCTCACAGTTACGTGTTACTCCCTGTATAGCACTTACCTTATTAGAGAATAGAAGTTCGTGCTGCATAATGAAAATTCTAACTACTCCTTACAAAGGAAAATATTGCTGTATATTACCTCAAACATTTAATGCATTTAGAGCCTTGCTTTCACACACACACACACCCCTTTCAGGCTTTTTCATAGCAAATATTGCAACTCTCCTGTATGCTTGGATGCTTAGATTCACTCATATAAATCAGTGGATTCCTCATGCTTTTTAACCTGCAGATTAGAAAAAGGACTCTTCTTGAGAATCAAAGACCAGGCATATAAATGAGTGCAGCAATTTATGTTCCAGCTGAGAAAATGGCAAGGGTCTGCTTAATCCACCCTTTGAATGGTATCTATAGACATTTGTTTGCTGACTTCTCTGAGAAACTGAAATTGCCTTGTTGTTCTCTTTAAGGAACCAAGGAAGTGGTAGTTGATGTAGATGACAATGGAGTCATTTCCTTGAACTTTGAATGTGATCAGATGTCTCCAGACTCTAAGTTCATTTGGTCCAAGAATTATGAACCGATTGAGGATGACTCTCGACTGAACATCGATACCAAAGGCGGAAAGTAAGACCCTCGGGTGTAGCAATAGTCTTGTGTTTGAGACCTAAACTGGAATCCATTCTTTTGATGTATGACCTCAGGAAGAGTTAAACCTGCCTCTGTTACTTGAAGGCTATTTCCTGAGAATGCTGTTCTCCAGTAAATCCATACCCAGACCATTTGGATGGAGATTGTATCTTGCACAGAATGAGTTAGATCTCCTCCACTAAATTAGGCAATTTAGTGATGTTTAGGCACAGGGAGAGAAAATCTGTGCCCTGTCACCTTACAACCTGTCAGTCAAGGCAGATGATGATGATGGTGGTGGTGATGATTATTATTATTATTATTTCCATTCCTATTCCTATTAATTTTAAATCTCCAAATAATAAAATCATCTGGCTTCTTGCAAAATGCTTTTGCCCTGTAATGCAGCTGTAATCTTTGGAACTGCTGCAGTAAGCAAGGTTTTCTTATGATGGCATCACCATGGCCTGATTTAGTAACTTATATAATGTCTCCAAGCCAACTCTGCTTCTTCAGGCTTTTCCCAGAGGAAGACAAGGTGAATGCACAAGTCCAGCCCATGAAAGGCCTATGTGCTTTCCTAGGGATAGAAGCCATGTGGAAAGAAACAGCAGCCCACCTCAGTCATGGTGCTGTCATATGGAAACTGAGTCACCCTGTCCCTACAGTATCCTTCCAGGGTCATCAAAGACTTGACAACGTGCCTTTTTTTCTTTTGGTGCCATCACCATTTGTACCACACATGGTAGGACTTACTCTGATTTATATTAACAGAGCTGGACATTTGTCTGTTCAGCAGCAAAAGCTAACACAAGGCTATTTATATCTAGTATTATAGACAGAAGGAAGGGGTTTGGTTCAGATGGATTTCACCTTTTCATCACAATGCTTTTTTTCCCCCTTTATAGGTCAAAACTTTCCTTTAAGGATCTTGGAGAAGATGATTTGGGAATTTACTCTTGTATTGTTACGGACACTG
Source organism: Notiomystis cincta (assembly GCA_013398075.1). Classification (NCBI taxonomy): domain Eukaryota; kingdom Metazoa; phylum Chordata; class Aves; order Passeriformes; family Notiomystidae; genus Notiomystis; species Notiomystis cincta. The sequence goes on along the minus strand of VZRX01012886.1, from coordinate 250,113 downwards.
ATGGAGTTTCATCAAGCTACACAATTGATGAGGAAGGTAGACACAATGCCTACTAAGCTTGCTGAGTTTGCTTTCACATCTGTTTTCCCCTGCTGCTGTGTCTCTCAGATCCAAAAGGCATTCACACACCTTGTATTACTTCTTTTATGTCTTTTGCAGAAATGAAACGCCTGCTTGCTCTGAGCCATGAACGCCAGTTCCCAAGTAAGTGAATCACTCATGTCTGTAGGGGAGAGCTCTGCATGCAGGGGGGTATCACAGGCCTGATCTAGTTGAAGATGTCCCTGCTCATAGCAGGAGGGTTGGACTAGATGACCTTTGAAGGTCCCTCTCAACCCAAACCATTATAGGATTCTATGATCACAAAGCTCCTGCCACCATCAGGTAAGGAGGTCACTATAGTAATTTCAAGTGAAAGTGGGTTTGGATTTAAGATTCTTTTTTTTTTTCTTCCCTCCCTTTCAGTACATTTGTATATTACTGATGTTCTTCCCAAACTACTGCAGGCTACTGGTCTGTATAATAAGCCTATATAACAGCTGGAAAATAAGTATCATATTGGCTTTGCTTCTTCTGCAGAACAGGCTTTAATATTTACTCAGCATGCCTGACCTGATTTGAAAATCAGAATTTGAAAAAAATCCCTAATTTTACTTCAACAGAAGTTAACATAAGTTAAATTTAAGGTTAACAAAGTTGGCAAGTCTAGTAAATTCAGCTGTAATGATCTATACATACAGAATTTTCCTGCTGAAATTCATTCTCTCCCTCTTTCTTGGAACATTTGACAAAATATGAACATGCTTTCTACTGTTGGGATGGTATTTTTGTCAGCTCCACAGACATTTATGGTATCCCAGTAGCAGCACAATTTGGTTATTTTTATTGGAATATTACTTGAATAAATGGGAGGAAAATAACATTGGATTGCACAATGAATTTTAACGCACACAACAAGAGGTGACCTAAACCTGGTCTCATCTTCTCCCACAATATTCTCTTCTTTTTCATTCCAGGCACTAAAACCCTTGCCTGCATTTTAAAATCTTCAGCTCAATGCATGCACTGCTGGCACCTCTTCCATCTCAGCCCACATCACACCTCTCAGCCCAGCCAATACTTGGCTACAGAAATGTCCTGTCTTTTTGCCTGCATCATCTCTCATTTCCTTCTTCATCCTTTTCTCATCGGCTCTCCTCTCCTCAACATGCTGCATCACCTTTTCATAGCTTAATGACAGCCCAAACAAACCCTTGTCTACTCCTGCTCCTCCCAATTATCTTCTCCTAATTATATTTTCACACTGAAAGTCGGTCATCACTAAACCTTGTATGACCTTACTTGCCCTGACCCTTCCCTTCTGAGGACTCTTGCATGCTCTGTGTTCATTACTAAAGCCACAAAATAAGCTCCTCAGGACACAGATCATATCACCTTTTTTGCACTGTATTAGGTAACACACATAACTGTGCACACACTTCCAGAAGGCACAGGCAGAAAAGGGAAACCACTGCAGAAAATATTCTTTGGGGGAAATTTTCTTATATGCTTTGGCCACTCTGGGTCCTGTGTACACTTCAAGAAAAATATATATTGCAGCTAGGGGTTGAGATTCAGCTGTTTGTACTTCTGAGCAGCAATGAATGGAACTTCTGCTTAGAAACACATGGAGCCAGGATTGCTCAAATAACAACCTTACAGAACAAAACTACATATGGGTACAGCAGTATGTTGGTGCAAGGTAAAAAGAAACTCTTCCAACTCCTCAATTTAGCAACTGCCCGAGGACTGCCTGTCAAGTGCTGCCAGTAATTTGTGATGATATACAAATAGGATGTAAAACCACTGGAAAATGCCTAAAATAGCTGTCGGTGCTTATGGAAATATTTTTAAATAAGACTTTTGCTCATGGCAGACTGTAAGGCAGATTTGTCCAGTTTCTTTAGGCTGAGAAGCGATCAGACTTCTCTCCAAAAAAGAATCCTTTTGCATCCTTTCAGCCCTTTATTTAACAGCTGTTGAGATACTTTTCTTTCTTCCATGTTAGACTAAGATATTCTTAGTTAATAACAGGCAAGCCAAGTGGGTTTAAAATTGCTGTGGAGCTGACAGTGAGACAAAAGCAGTGCAGCCTGATGTCTATTCACACTCCCACTTGCTTCCTGTAGCATTTCAGTTCCTTTGTTTTAAGAAGTTTTGCAAGGCCTGAGATTCCTTCTGTTTCTTACACACAAAGTGATGTGCTGGGTGAGGAAGGCTCACACGGACCATTCACACAGCAGGGACACACTTCCATGTGGTTGTCTGCCCCAGTCCCTCATGGCAATGCTGCCCCTCCAGGCTCTGGGCTTTTCCCTGTCTGGTTAAGCATGTGTCTTTTCCATAACTCTCTTTGTTTCCCTGTGACTGTTGCCTCACCTCCCAGGAGCTTTGTTTTTATCAGAGACAGACCCTGTGCCACTGGGGCACCAAAAGCACACGTGGGTGTGGGATGTGAGAGGGAGAAGGAGTGAGTGTGGCAAAGGAGGAGCTGAGGGGTCCTCCCCCCCTAATTCTGTTTGGCAGTGGGGTGGGATGGCAGCTGTGCTCCAGAAGGCACCTCAGTCATTCAGAACGGTGCAAGTAGCAGGATGAGAGAACTCAGACACTGCTTTGGTCGCAGTCCTCTCCTGCTGCAGCTGGGCCTGTGCACACCCGAGCTAAAGGAACCAGCCTGCCCTGGGAGGTGTGTCTCTGCACTATCACCAGACTACATCATCATGTGTTTTGCAACGTGTTTGTGCACTGTCCTCAGCTGTTCCATGCTACACCCTAGCAATGCAGACTTTCCACTACTGAGAAAGCAGTGCTGAGAAAGCCTGGGGGAGAGTTCACACAGAGCAGCACACGTAATCCTGAGAGTATGATTTTTATTGAGAATCTGTTCATCCACTAAGACAGATAACATGGCAGAAGTCAGTATGATAAGCAATATGGCCCAATATCAGAGTCTAACTACTCATGCCTCATGTTGCTGATTATGGTGCCTTAAAGAAAAGTTAAAGCAAAAGCAAGCTGAGGATTGTTACTAACAGGAACTAAAAGAGTTACCTATGGTATCGTACATGATTTTTACTTTTTTTTTTCCCTGTTTACACACTGATTTAGTTTATATGTAAGGGTTTTGATTGTTCACAGAAAAACAAAATGTACTGGGGAGACTGAGGATGTGTTGGGATACTCAGTGAATTCTGGGGATGGAGGTTCCCCTCAGCAGAGGATCAGAATGTTTACAAAATTCTCCCAAACTACAGCTCAGCAGCTGACTTTCTGATCTGGCTTTGTGCTTGGAGTGGTTTTGTGTTTTGTTTGGGTTTGTTCCTCTGAGTTAGCTCACTGTCTTACAGTAGTATTATTAGACAACTTATTAACTGTGGGTCTGCACCACACAGACTCAGGTAATGCTGCACCGATACTTGCAGTTCTCATTTGAAATAGCCTTGTTTTAGGATGAAGCATAACTCAAATCTTGAAAGCTTTTAGTTTGACCAGGCCTTGTGATTGAAGGATCAAAGGATTAAATCTCATCTGTCATTCTATGTATATGTGGGTGGAGAGGCATTCTGTGTATATGAAGAGCTGTTATGAACTAGTTACCTTGCATACAGTATTCAAATATGGAAGGAGAAAGTGACTTTCTGGTTGTAGAAGACAATATTTGTTGGGGCAAGGGCAAAATATATGCATCATTCTTTTCTTTCTTCTTTGTAGCTGTCCCACTTATCTCTGAGTTGGCAGTGGAAATCTTGGAAAAAGGAGAAGTGAGATTCTGGCTGCAAGCTCAAAAACTGTCTGGCAATGCCAAGGCCAACTTTGTGTTTAATGATAAGGAGATTTTCAATGGAGAGGTAAGGCTTTTCACTGCTTACATGCATTTGCATTTTCATGAGTATCAATGAGGATTAGTGTCTCTATCTTTGGTATACTTCAAACTAGTGTTCCACACTGATACATTCTCATGAGAAATAGCATATGTCATGGAAAGCATAATTAGAAAGATTTTGTCCATAGTTCTGAGCTCCAGATGAATTCCACTGGATGCATTTAATACAGTGAAGTTAAATGCCTTCCTGCCACTTTTTTGAATACCACATCTTAACTGTGGTCTTCAAGGAATCACTGCAATAGCCCAGACTCCTCCTACCTCCTTGATCTATAGCCCTAGAATACCCTTGTTCTCACCTCTCTCTGTGGTTTGAAGGAATTTATTACAGCACAGAAAAATTCCCAAGTGGTTGTTTCCAGCTGCAGAACTTGTTACTCCCAAAGACGAGACATGGCATGATTTTGTTGCAACACTGATATCAGATAGAAGGCAGAGATGGAGCATTCTAGACAGAACCTTATGAAATATAATCACCCTCAAAGAAAGCATTATTCTGAAGAGATGCAAATCTAAACCTTTCTAGTGAAAAAGAACACAGAGCAACAGGCATGTCATGTGCTTGTACAGCATCGGTAAATAAACAGATTTATTTATTTGGTTGTACATTTGGAGCTGGAGCTAGAGATAGGGATCTGAATAAATGGGAACCTAAATATGTGGAAATCCAAATAAGGAAAACATAATTTCTCCAAAAGACACCATTAAAGCACTGCACCAATACTTTCTGTCTCTGATATGTATTAATTGTTACTTTACTCTCCACTCCTGAAGAAATATAAAATGAAGGTGGACCGTAATACTGGCCTTATTGAAATGATTATGGATAAACTTGAGGAAAAGGATGAAGGCACTTACACGTTCCAGCTGCAGGATGGAAAAGCAACCAATCAATCCAGTCTTGTCCTCATTGGGGATGGTAGGTTAACTGTATTATGCAGTGGGCTGGAAAAATTGTACCAAGGCTACCTCATCTTCGCTTTACACTGTTTTCAACACCAATAGACTTTCCAGGTTTTTTTATGTCACAGTTTTGCCTGCCTGCTACAGGACAGGGCACGTGTGTGAACTGGAATTTTGAAAGTGATGGGAGGAAGGGGAATTGTTACAGAAATGTAAAATACTGCAGCATATCATGGTTTGCTTTCCTATGGATGGAATGAAAATTTCCCATATAAAAAGCTCATTCATCTGGGAACAAGTAGCTGCACCTGTTAGAGCTCAAGCAGCTGCTGACTCTGCTGCCTCTCATTTGCCTTCCTTCCAGGAGCTGCACATCATCAGACAGGACACATTAAAGTCCCGATGACTGCAAGCAGCTAGGAAAGTTGAGTTACCCATAGTCAGCTTCTGACACTCTGGAATGTTCAGTGAAAACCTGATTCTATGGCCAGATTCTCACTGACTTCCAGGGAAGACCAAACTGTTTCAGTGACAATCAGCACTGTACAAATGGCACATGAAGTTTAACCTTGTGTTTCCTACTGGTTTTAATTCCTAGTATTCAAGAAGCTACGGGATGAAGCAGATTTCCAGAGAAAAGAGTGGCACAGAAAACAAGGTGAAAATATGAATATATATAAGAATCACATGTGTTAATCTGTTAAGAGTTTGTTTACATTTTTATATGTTAATTTGAAATACATGGGGTTTGTTGTGCTACATGGTTACTTCTGAAGCAGAAATAGGAAAAATAAAACCACATTAAAATATAACAGTATTCTTGTCAAGTAAAATACATCTGTCTTTCATTTTGCATCATGAATACCATTGATGTGACCTTTAAAAATATACCTTTAATTTCAAACAGGTCCTCATTTCGTGGATAAACTGGGATGGGAAGTTACCGATGAGTGTAATGTGATGTTGAAATGTAAGGTAAGGAGCAAGGAAAACCCTGAGGACAATGTTCAGAATACACTGGCCCACCACTACCCAGATGGTGAGGATGGGAAGGGTCTAAAGACATGCCCTTTGCTTTTGTACTCCCAGCTGCATGCTGGACAGTGACAGAGCCTCTGAAGGTTAATCCTGCTGAGGTGACAGCTCATTGCATTTAAAAAATATGTTGGAAAATAGCTTGAATTTCTTTCTTCATGTCTAACAGCCACCCACTCAGAGAAAGGCACCTGAAAAAGAATGACAAGTCTTTGTAAATCCAGGGATTTACTCTTTTTTGGCCTGTATATGCATGTAGAAATTCCCTGGGCAGGTTCAACTCATTCCCTGGCCTCCTTTTCTCTCGTTTGCATCCCTGTTGTTTTCCCTCTTGCCTCCCTCATTTTACAGTGGAGGTCTGCAGTAACCCATTGCAATTGGATTGTAAAGTTTGCTATTCTTCTGTGAGAGACCTGAGCATGCTAACCCCAGGAACAAGCTAACCCAAGCTATGACACCGAGCTCCCCTGCTCAGATGAAGAGAATAACTATAATGTGGGTTTCATCCATCTTAGGTGGCTAATATTAAAAAGGAGACACACATTGTATGGTACAAAGATGACAGGGAGATAATGGTAGATGAAGAACATGACTTTAAGGATGGCGTGTGTACTCTGCTGATATCAGAGGTGAGTGACTGTCTTCATTAGCCCTCAGCTGAAATTAGTGTTCAGATGAATTATATGATCTAATCTGGTACTCCAGCAGAACAATTGAAAAAAGGAAGTGGGATTTATAAATGGAAAAGCTCACAAGGCGTCTGTGTTTTAGCTAAAGCAAATGTCTGTCTGTAACTGCTTGTTCAGATTTTCAGGAAATGATGACAGAAGAGATAATAAGCTTGTCACTTCCTTTGCATGTCATTTCAGCAACAGATTGAGACCACATTTCTATTCTGAATAGCATTTAGAAAGTGCTTGTCACTCAGGCTTTCAGAGTCACCAGAGAGGTCTGGTTCATACCCAGCCTTGCAGCAGATTTGGGGCAGGACAAGGTCCCAGGACCCCCTGCCAAAGCCCATCCCACCACCCCAGCCAGGAGTAGGGGAGCTGGGAGGCACCAGGGAAGCCCCAGGCATCAGGTACCTCCCTGGGGACAGGAATGAGGTATCAGCTGGGTTCACAAGAAAAATCTAGATTTTTCTATAATACCTGTTCTGAAAACTGGTTTTATCATTACAATATTGCAGTTTTCTAAGAAAGATGCTGGCACCTATGAAGTCATACTGAAGGACGACAGAGGAAAGGACTCCAGTGAGCTAAAGCTCAAGGACACAGGTCAGAGTCTGGCTGCTGTCAGCCACATCAGCAGATACCCTGAACCTACTTCAGTCAGGCTAATACAGGCATCTCCACATGTTGTCTTCTTGTGGCTTTGCTCCTCATGCATACAAGATCATCTGATTAGAAAAACTGAGATTTTTCAGTTCAAGTAACATTTGAATGCAGCTTATTGCATCTGGATTCTGTATAATTTTGGGACCATACAGTGACTAATGCTAAGTAAAATGATAACAGATTTCCTCAGGGAGCCATCAATAGGCCTACAAGTACAGAAAAAAAAATAAAGAACTAGATAATTTTAAAAGACTTTCATTGTATTTTGCCAATTACTTAGAAGCCTTTCCACTTATTGTGATTACTGTATTCTTAACATTTCACTCCTATCCATTAGAATGTATATAGATGAGTTAATATTCTAGCTGAATTATGTCATTTACAAAAAAAGACATAGTTTTGTTCAGCTGCAGCAGTATTCATCAAGGCTGCACTTAATAAAGTCTGGAAACTGTAAAATAACAGGCTACATTTCTACATTACTCAGATTTCTAATATGCTTGAAAAGGTAGCTTTTTCAAAGATTGGTTTTTCAAACCTTCTGGGAAGAATATTTCAGAGCCAGTACTTGTCCTACTATTGACTGTGCTTGAACTGCAGACACAGAGTCTTAGTCTCTGGATTTTATTTCCACAGCTTTTGCAGATCTGATGAATGAAGTATGCAGAAGGATTGGTAAGCACTTAATTCTTTTTTCAAATGAATGACTCATTGTGGCACTCAATGAATGGCTGTATGTCTGCATAAAACCATGTGCTCTTCTTTCAGCTTTATCTGCAACAGACCTGAAAATCCAGAGCACAGCTGAGGGTATCAGACTGTACTCCTATGTTACTTATTATGTGGAAGATTTGAGAGTAGGCTGGGTGCACAAGTAAGTACACGAGAGCTTTGCAAAACCCAGTGCAATTCTGGTTTTGTAGATTCAGAAAGAACCTGGATATGTGAGAAAGATGAGGCCCACGTTTCCTCTCCTCTCTCATGAGTCCTTATCTCTTATGAGTTTGTTTCAGTCAATTACATTCACAGGAAATCAGTACAAGAGTCAAGAGTGGTGGTTCCAGGCCCTGCTGGTGTTTCTCTCATGAAAGACAGTGCCATGGCAGAGGATGCCAGCAGGATCCTGCTGCTTCAGAGTGCTTCCCACCTCCCTGGTGGCAGCTGCATCTTTCCCTGACTCAGTTTTAAGGAGTGATGCAAACAGAACCCAAGAGACCATCAGGCTTCAAAAGAGGCCAGCACCACGGGTTCAGAGATACCTGCCCTGCAGGTCTGCTTGTCTTGAAGCCACAATTCAGTGGAACTGGGACAAGCAAGCTTATCCTCTTAATGCATGGCTTAATTTTTAGGAGGCAAAGCAAATTCCAGCATGTGCCTGGGGCAGTAAAATCCAGACAACCCCTGCTGCAAGCACTACAAACCTAACCAAGACAGACAGGAGAACTGAGATTTTTAAAAAGAATTTGAATGCCTAACTCTCCATAAAATTAATGGGAGTTGCACATCCAAATCCACGAGACAGCTTTGAGTTCTCAGCGAGCACAAACAGCTTGCACTGGAAAACCCAGAGAAGTAAACAAGAGAAGTAAACAACTTGGATCACTTCAAATCTATTATTACTATTCTTACTGTTTCACTTCCTGTGGACATGGTAGTAGTTACTCTGTATGATGGAATCTGAATTACTGATCTCTGAATAAAACTCATGTAAATGAGGCACAGAATACCCAGGATGTGCTGTACCAGGCTTGCTGTAATTATTGACACTGATGTTAACCAGCACCCTGTCAGGGAAATGAAAGCTGTTTGAGGCCTTCTCATTTCTTGGCACCCATTTTGACCTGGTATCATCAAAAGTCCTAAGTACTTCAAATAGAATATGAAGTATTCCAGGTTTTCCTCCTTTCTTTCTTTCTTTCTTGCTTTCTTGCTTTCTTGCTTTCTTGCTTTCTTGCTTTCTTGCTTGCTTTCTTGCTTTCTTGCTTTCTTTCTTTCTTTCTTGCTTTCTTTCTTTCTTTCTTGCTTGCTTGCTTGCTTGCTTGCTTCCTTCCTTTCTTTCTATTCTCCATTTTATTTTTAGAAACTTGTTTCATCTTGAAGCATGTCAAATTAATCTAGAAAAAAATTTTTTTTTCCCTCCAGTGTGTTCAAAACTATTAGTTTAAAGATAACAAGGAAATTAGTAGCTTATTTGACAAATACCTTTTGGCTCATGCAGGGAAATGAACTGCTTAGCTAGGATGCTAAGAAATTGATTTGGGGGGCTGGGGTGGGTTTGGGGGTTTTTGTTTTGTTTTCTGTCTTTTTAATGTAAGAAGATAAACTTCTGTCAAAGTGTGTTTAAATTCCAAACATAGCAGACTATCAGAAATTATTCCAACTGGGCAAACACCATTTGTGGCAAAAATGGATTTTTTTGTAGATACAGCCCTGTATAGTTTTCTTTTGCCCAAGCAGAATAAACCCATGCTAAAAAGAGAACAGCAACATTTGTGGATGCCTGGGCTACCCTTCAGAGATCTGGCTTTTAGACTTGTACGGCTTTTCTATGGCTCAGGTGGTAGATTGAGATGTGCAATTTTTTGCAAGGTCTGAGGACAGCTGGACCTTGAACAGGGAGAGACTGTCACACTGATTCTGCCCAGCTGGCTCACAACTCTGGCAAGGGTTTGGCTTCAGAGGTTTCAGAATGTGGTGGCATACCAGAGCATCTTGGAAATCATTTAGTAACTCCAGATGTGCTCAGTGCCTCAACATGAGCAAATCCTTTTTATACTCCAGTAAAACGAAAAGGTAACGTTGTTTCGTACTTTTCAGTGATACCCAGATTAAGTTCACAGACCGAATGAGGAGCGGTGTCACTGGGGAGCAGATCTGGCTGCAGATCAACGAGCCAACCCCACAGGACAAAGGCAGATACATAATGGAACTGTTTGATGGCAACTCAACGCACAAAAAGACCGTGGATCTCTCTGGACAAGGTAGGCTGTTCCCTCTGCAACACCATGGCCATGTGGGCAGTATGCTGTGGTAGCATCTACAGCAGGACCTTGCTACAGACCTGTCACCCCTCAGGGTCTGGGTGTGCACCCACCAGCCTGGCATTTTTTGTAGGGACTGTGCCCACCAAGCCTGACAGTTAAGAAGCATTTTTGGACAATACTGTCAGGCACACAATGTAACTCTTGGGGATGGTGCTGTGTGAGATCAGGAGTTGGGCTTGATGATCCTTGTGGGTTCTTTCCAACTCAGCTTACTCTATGATTCTGTGATCTGTTCTCCCCAACTCATGCCATTTGTTTTCCCCAACCTGTGCTCTCAGGTAATAAAATACAAACTGCTTTTTCCTATTCCAAATACCCACTTACAGTCTGCCTACTGAGATGCCAGCCCAGTTTCTGAGCTGTTTTACAAAACCCCTTGTGTTGCTGGCATTGATTGGCAGTTTTAAATATGAGTTGTAGCACTGAATGCCTTCTGTGTGTCTCTCTTCCAAGGAATATTTGAAGGAGGAAGTAAGGGTTGAGTTTGTTCTGAAGCTTTCCTACCATATTTCTTTGATGGGTGTAATAAAACTCCATACACTTCAGAGATGCCAAGACCTTTCATCAGCATGAGGAAGGACTGTTAGGGGAACAATTTGGATTGACTGTTGGAAGCTTTTACTCTGAGAAACCTCTCAGATCCTAGAGAACAGATTAATTCCTTCCAGACTGCTGTTTCCATTCCCAGCTGTTCCCATCCCTAAAGCTTCACTTTTTGTTTGCAAGCTCTGTGTAAGGGTGATAACATTTTAATCATTTCCACCCTGCTCCTTCTGTACTCTATCTCCTCTTTGTAGGGAAAGACATTTCTTCTTCCCTTTCAAAGCAGGAGAGGCTGACCTCCCCTGTGATGGCAGCTTAGCCTGAATTTACAAAGGAGACAACAATTTGTTGTTCACTTTGCTCGTAGCCATCAGTGTGATGCTTCAAGCAGATGTGAGAAATGCCTGGAAAATCATATCTCTTGTATTCCATAAAACAGTGGTCTCTGAAGTGGGTGTGTGCAAGATGACCCAGTGTGCTTTGCTGGGGGAACAGGAAGATTATATGAGAACTTCACTCATATACATCTATATAATCTATAAATAAATATACATATACTGGGAGCGCATGCTCAAAATAATTTTAGGTAGAGATGTATAATATGAAAAGTTTGGGAGGTCACTGCCCTAATCTCTCACTTAGGTGATATATGCTGCATTTCTTTCTCTATTTTGTGAAATTACTTCAGCCTGCTACTTTGTTGCTCTCTGTCTTAAAGCCTGACTTCTAGAAGAAAAAAGTGTGTTTATGCATTCATGTGTATATATAATAGCTACCATATACCAGATGGCCTTTATCAGTTGAACCACTCAGCATTTTAGAGTTTGTACAATACACATGCATGCATCCATTTTAAATTTGTTACATCTACATTTTAAATTTATTTATTCATTTTAAATTTAAACTTGTGTGATGATTTATCTCTAAACCTACTTTTTTCCTCTTTACAAAGCATTTGATGAAGCCTTTGCTGAGTTCCAGAGACTAAAGTAAGTATTATGCCATCTAAATACAATAATGGCAGCCATAAAATAATAACAGTATTTGTTTGTTTTGTGCTGGAGATTACTATATCTTATGAAACAAGTCCAAGTCATAGAGAAGCCCGTAGGAGTTTTGCATGTGACTTCTTTGGTGCAACTCTTATATAATAGTCAGGTAGCAAAGAAAAAGCTGTATTGCCAAGCAGTGAGAGAGATTTTCCTTAATGGATTAAAGGCAGTTAAAAAGATAATCTATTTTTCAATAACTCTACGTAAACCTTAACTGAAATTGGATTTTCCCTTTGTTTCTTTCAACTCCAGGCAAGCTGCGATTGCAGAGAAAAGTAAGTGGGCCTTCTTTGACAATGGCTGCAATAAACTGCTTATGGAGCTTTTCTTCCTCTCCAGGAAGGTTGTGTGCTGGGAAAGAGAGGGCATGTATGCATGTGTATATGCATGTGCTCATCCTAAAACGAGCTTGTCCTTACACCAAGGAGAAGTAAGTGACCCTTTGCTGATTTAACATTGGTGCACTTTGCAGCTAATCATATTATCCTTATGGGTTAGGTTGATTTTTCTCATCTAAGCTCCTGTTCTCAATACCAGTCAGCCTTCTCAAAAAATCAACTTTATTGCTGGAATCTCTCATGCATGTTCTCTGCACAAAAGTCTCTTTGTTTTCAAAGATGGAGAAAATAATTTATCTAGTTTTGAACGCTCTAAAATGTCAAATGACTCTGCATTACTTACAGAAATGGGTAAGAAAGCAACAGTAGCTTTTGAATTGCTTAGAATCTTCTCATGCTTTTGCCTGTATGTCAATTCCAACAGAGCAACTAAAACAGAAGTATGTATTAACTACTTAAGGAGTAAGTTATTAGACTTCAACTTGAATTATTAAACTCACTACCCTCCCTACTTACAGAAGAAACTATGGAAAAATGAATTGCTCCACCGCAAATGACTTTCAGACCTGCATAGAAATGAGGGCAGAAGTAGCATTTGAAAAGTTACTTGAGAAAAATGTGTAGGGGGTAGAGCAGGGCTTGGATATGAACAGTAACCCCTACAAGCCCCAGCTGAGACATGCAAAGGCGTCAGTGGTTGCCCTGACCTTTAATTTCTGATCCCAGACTATCCATAAAGCACTGGCACATTAACTGACATAACACAGTCCCTCTCCTGGTCTCCCAAGGCTGTTATCTCTGTGCTCCAGAGCACATCTTCTACAGAGCACACTAGAGGGGAACATTCTGTACAGTCATTTCCTTCCTCTGCCAGGCTCCACCCAGACATGTAACGAACAAAATCCATGTTCCAGGATAAGTGCACTAAAGCCTGCATACTTGTATTTATCTAAAATTCCTACGGGACTCTTGCGTTTAAAACTAGATCAATCAGGTATCAGTCTCATTTGCACATAGTTATACAAAAGTGGTCGAACTTCACTGTTGCCACTGAGGCTGAAGTCTGTCTTTGTATCTAGATTAAAAGCCAATCTCCAGCACTTTACCAGGTGTCATTCATTTCCCTCTGGACACTCGACGTTTTTAGTCTACTACGGTAAAAATTGTGAGCATCAGATCTCAAAAATGTAAATCTTTTTCTTGCACTCAGAATTAAAACTGAATTGAATTCAAAGTCTGCAGGACTCGGCACATGTACTTTAATTCCTCTCTGTAAGTGATTGACACCAACTATTAACACATCTTCGGCTGTGAATTCAACATTTTTTAAAGTCCAAATGGTGTGCTAAAAATGCTGGATAGTTCTCTGCTAGTACAGATATCAGAGACAAGTTGTACATAAATAAGACAAAAGGAAAGAACTAGAAGAGAAACAGAATCCAGCACACAGTTGATTTTGAGACATTAAAGAAAATTGCTCTTCTTTATTTCCAGATCGTGCACGTGTACTTGGAGGTTTGCCCGATGTTGTCACCATCCAGGAGGGCAAGGTACAGTAAATTAACACAACATCCCAACAGCTTGAATGCCTTTCAATGATGGGAAAACATTCACCTTTTTTTTTTTTAAGATGCCATCTTTAAAATCTGCTACATTATTTATTCATCCCCTGCCTTCTGTACATAATTCAACGGACTTGCACAGATGGGTTTATGTATTCAGGGCAGTGTCTTCTCTTAAGAATGAGATAAAAGTGAGATGACAATGTGAGTTGGGACTGAAACTCCTTATGTAACCAGCTCCTTAAAAATTCATGCACAGGTTTCACAGTCGGATTTTTTTTCCTGTAACAAGGCATCAGGAAAGTTCAGTTCTTTTTTTCACATGGGGCCCAGTCATTCTATGCCTTCTGCAGTTAACTCCCTTGCAATGTGGCATGGTAGTCACACCTGTAGAGGCTTGGCTTTTAAATGGCGTAAAAGTAGTAAACCACAATAACTCAATTCTCATCCAGACAATAGGAGAAAAAAATTCTCCATTTCATCAGGGTAAATGAGAAGGAAGTCAAAATAAGTCACTGGTATTATACTGCATTATATTAGGAGAGTTTAGCTGAAAGATTATGGTAAGGCACTCCCAGAGGAACATCGATACTTGAGCACAGAACAGATGACCCAGAAAGTGAGTTCTCAATCTCACAACATTTTCCCAGCACACTGCTTCAACGACTTGCTGTTTAATAGTACTGAGACCAAGAAGTGCTTGCTCTTCATTTCATGCTGCTCTGCCACGAGCCAATTCCTCTTCACAGTGTGTGTGAACAGTGAAATAGGGCATGTGAATGTCACTGAAAACCTGTAATGTGACAACTACAGTAAGGCAGCTTCCTGGTATTTCTGGATTTATCTGGCAGTAGGTCAGCTGGGTTAAAAGAATTTGATTATAAGCTCAGCAGAAGTGTTAAGAATCTAAAGTCTTATTCAGAAACACTTAACAATGTGAGATATAGCCGACAGATAGTAGACTGCAGCAGTTCTGGGAAAATCAAGTATGTTGATATTACAAAATAAAATTCTTTAACAGATTTAGCAGCTTGAGAAATGCTGTAAAGTAAGAAGTACTCCTGTGAGCATTGCAACTGTAGATGGAAGACACAAAGGAACAGAATGAATTAGCAGATTCTCAGCTAATCAGTGCTTGGAGGTGTGATTCTCATAATGCTTTGGCAGGGTGTAAACTTGGGTGTAAACGATTACCAGTTTTAAGCTTTCAGCCAAAAGAGAGTTGATATGAACCTGTGTATGAGTTCACTGAGGCAAAACGTGTCGTGTTTATAAAAAGAGTTTGTAAGAAAGGAGTTGCAGAATCTTACCCAGACACATGTTGTCCTTGACAGCAAGGACATTGGTAACGTTTGAATACATGGCCGAAATACTCCCAGAACTCGAGACAAATATCCTTGACCTTACCTTTCTTGATTCAGTAGAGGATCGTTTTGACTAGGACAGAGAGTGGTCAGGGGAAGCAGCTGGTTTGGGGGGTGTTGGCTCATCTGTCTGTTGTTTGCATATATGCTGGACAGAGGGGAATGTAATTCACAGTTGTGTAACTCATGCAAATTGCACAATCATTGAGGATTTTCTAAAACAGCAAATGAGGTAGCAGAGGTCTGGCAATTGCAAGCTTTGATTGTGAATTCTACTGCCACTGTTACCCCAGACTTATATGAACTGAACTTCCAACCATACACATATCTCAAATTTAAACTTAACATTGTGACTGTGATGCTATTTATTAGCTTTTTACACGTGAGCTGAAGGGTATGGGTGAGAACAAATGAAGCAGTGTTTACCGAGTGTTAATCAAATAGCTTTCCAGATGGCCTAAGAGGCTTCCACTGATACACATAAATGCTCCTCAGCAGTGTGGTATAATTGGAAAAGGCTAAGTGTCAGTTCACATTAGGGAGGAATCTGACCTGACAGAGAATGCTAGCCTAAGTTTTGTGTCCAGCTGGCCAACTTAACCTAAGTGGCTGTTTTAATGAAGGCCTGTAAATGAGTGAAGAGGCTTAGGATTCTGACAGGCACTTTCAGACATAGAAGCAACATGTAACATCCTTCTTCCCACCAACTTACTATTCTACCCTTCTGCCAGGGGTGTAGATCCTCACAGATAGGCTGGAAGAAGGGAGAAGTTTTCCCTACCTGAGCTGCTTCAATCCACCCACCAAACCTCCACGACTGTGACTCTGTGCTAACATGAAAGAGGAATGGCAATATTGAAATACAATGTCACATTTCTCTCTGCCTCTGGTACTACCCTACCCATGACAATCTCCAGTAAAAGGCAGAAGAGGTGGTGAGGGGCACTAAGGGGCTGAAGTTGCAGCTGCTGGTTGCTTCAGGTGGGCATGCCTCAATGCCCTGGGCCCAGGAGTATAGGGCACATTTTTTTTTACCATGAACACAGTATTATAATCAAGGGTTTCAGTAATAAAACTCAGGTTTTTGAGTAATAAATACATACATGAGCAAAGACAATCTCTTGCCCAAAGAACAGAAATCTGAAATGGATGGGCGCAGTCACAGTGAACAATCACTTCTCCTTGGAATTCTCTGGAATTACCTTCCAGAAAACCAAAGATCTCACCATCTACATTGTGAATTATAAGACACATCTCTGCACATTAGTAGCTGGAAAATAAATAGAAAGAGTTGGGAACAGCAAGAGAATCATTCATATCAAACAGGAGATAGTGATGCAAGGTTAAGAAAAATGTAGCTATTTTAAGGAATTATTTAGAAGAAGAAAAGAATCATCACTGCTGCTTGAATCTCTTTTTGAATTATGGAGTACGACACCACTTCAAAAACCCCAGCTTTGAATGGAGCCACTAATGGAGCTGTGTGGACATGGCCATCAGCTCCTTAGCACCGTGGTGGAGTGGCAGCTGGAGCCACTTGGTGCTGATCTCTTGCTTGCTTGAGAATCAGAAGTCAGTAATGAAATACTGAGCTAAGGCTGAGGGCATGTTTCCATCCAGAGTGATAAGGAAAAAGGGGAAAGTAAAACCTCTTGTTTCCCACTTGTTTTTCAAGAAGATGGGCTGATATGGCAATCGAAACCACATTCACACCAGTGGGCTACGAGAGAAGGGAGTCAACAGCCCCACATGGTCACCAGCTGTAGGTGCTGCAGGAAATCAGATAGAGGCCATTTCCACCATGCTGTAACCACCTCTCACTTGGAATCTCCCTCCTTCAGTACCAAGAATTATGTGTTGCTGATGGAGGAAAGACTTCCCCTTCCCTTCTATTCTCATTTTGGTCCTCAGGTTGGGCACGTGGGGATTTTTATTTTGTTCTCAGAGGTATCAACACCTTTCACTTTTATAGAGGTTTCAATTTTTCTGTCCACTCATTTCAACAGCCTTAGGGGCATCTCTCTTCTGTCCCATCTTCCACTGTCCCACTACCAGATAAGAAGCAGTGAGTTGAAGGGGAGGTGGCAGGTTAAACAGATTTCGCTGTGGATCTTTATCTTGAGAGCCTATAGGGCCAACAATATGAGTGCTCTTCAGCTGCCCTTATTTTTGATACATTTTAGAAAGAGCCTTTAAACAAAATGAAAGAGATACTTGATTCCAGTCAAGTGAAATCTTGTCTATTCCTTACTTATCACTTAGTCCATTGCTAATGAAGCACTGAAGACTGTTTGCAGTAAAAGTTCTTCAATTTCCAGTCCAGTTAGATTCCCCTTTAAATGCCATTTTAAATTTAAAGCAGTGTACTATTCAATATTTGCATATAAATAAATTCCTTCCTAAATAAAGCTCCAGAGAAAGGGCTATGTACCAGTGAATTGTTATGTGAACTTTTTTCACATTTGACTCTCTACGTGATACTCACTTTTGAGAATATTGCCACAGCACTGTAACTGGAGGAGGGGATCATTTACATGTATCAATATCTCTCAAAAATTAATTTCTTAGCTGACAAGAAAAAAGGAGGCCTGTACAAAGTGTGCCCAAGAGACTCACCAGCCCACTGAAGCCAGAAGAAGCTGTGACCTCTCCAGCAATACAGTTCTCTAACAGCGAAGATACTTCCTACAGTCTGATGGGACTGAATTCTGTCCTTAGGAACACTACTAACATCAAAGGGAAATACTTACAAGAATGAGTAAAGCCTGTATTGATTTCAGTTAAAAATAGTTTTACAGGAGTGCATAAAACACTTCAAGTCTGTTAGAAGACCTGTCAGGGCATAGTTTAAAAGGATCCCAAATTAAACAAAATATTCCAGGGCCACTTTGTTCTTAGTTAGCTAAAAAAGCAGGCACACTTTCTTTACTTATGGGAGATATATATAGTGAGCTTAATGTGAACAAAACCATCTGACAGTTCATTAAAATCTCATTTCAGGTCTAACACAAAAATGCCGATAATATCTAATTTTATATTAAAAAATATGCATGGAGAAACCTCCACTAATGATTATGAGAGTAGAGAAGAAGGTCCATAAAATATTGAAAGGTTTTAATGGCATTTTTGAATTAACTGAGTTCCTTCTTTTCCTTTATGACAGAGAAGAGTGACATAAATTATTGATTACTGGTGATGGTATGCATTCATTTACTAAAAGCAGGAAGATAAATGGGAAGCTGCAATATTTGGAAGTCAGGCATCAAAAAACACAGCAAATATTTACTGACTCATAATTCCTTTGTACTTTTTTATAGGCACTTAATCTTTCTTGCACTGTCTGGGGAGATCCCACCCCAGAGGTCTCATGGCTGAAGAATGAAAAATCATTTGTATCAGATGCCAATTGCATCCTGAAGTTTGAATCTGGAAAAAATGTCAGCTTTTCCATTTCTACTGTGTCCACACAAGACTCTGGGAAATACAGCATTGTGGTGAAGAACAAGTATGGTACAGAGACCAGCGATGTCACTGTAAGTGTGTACATACCTGAGGAGGAGAGAGAATCCGTGCAAGAGAAAAAGCAGTAAGATAAAATGAAAGCATAAATTTAAGTCTAGAAGACAGAAGTACAGAGGATGTTAGGCTGACATAATCCATGTGTGTAAATGGCTTTCTGCTTTAGCAGGCAGCCTTGGATTTTTCCTTTCACTTCACGTTTGCTTCTAATATACTTATTTATGCTAGGGGAAACAGGGCCTTTCCTAAATGTTTTCTTACTGCTAACTTCACAGCAACTAATTGTAGCATCTTAAACAAGGCCAAGTGCATGCTGTCTGTAAACACATGGCCACCATTTGGCCCTCTTCCATCTGGAAGGAAAGGGTCAAGAACTGTTTCAGTGGAAGCAACTAATGAGGTAGATGGAAAGATCAGAAATGATCGGTGCATTTTTGAGCAGCAGTTAGGATTTGTTCCAGCTTTGGTAAAGTAGCATAGATGGAATGTGTTAGATCACAGAGAAATTATTGCTGGTTTTTGTCTGTGTTAAGGCACCTTTGTATTGCTGTGTTAACTTAGTGAGGCCTTAATATGGGTGTCATTTACAGCCCTAAATATGGTTTAATCTGCCCAAACAGGGTAACAGTACTGTAACATAAATGAAAATAAGGCTTAGGAGGCCAGGATAATAATATGTGTGTGTGTGTGTGTGTCTGTAAAAGTGTATGAACTCTGCTCTATGTTCACAAATAAAAACTGAATTCACTTCTTTCCTTCCATCACAAGCTTGTTTCACTGTGTTTTGTTCTATTTGTCACAGCTCCAGTAGTTGTGCACAGTATCTTAGTGTCTTAATGCTTTCACCACTGTAATTACCTCCAGCTTCCCTTTAGATCCCTGTTAATCTTCACTTTGCTGTTTGCAACAAAACCACAATGGCATCTCTTCACACCTCACTGTCCAGACCTTCACTGCTTCACATCTCAACTCAACAAGGTATTTTTTGACAATTCTGTCACAGCAGTAGTCTTCTGCTTTTCAATGTACATGGGCATGAATTGTGATTTAAGGGTGATACTTAAGTCTTTTGTTAGACAGAGAAGTCTGTTAATTTCATCTAAACACTGGAGATTCAGAAATAACATATTTTATCAAGATCTTTTAAAGCTCCAAAAATAATCTTAACTATAACACAGGGGGAATAAAAAGTGGGGGGGTTTTGTTACACAAAAATATTTCAGAGAAAAAACGTTTGTCCAGATCTTTGAATGCACTTAACACAGATTAAAAACTCCACATCTGCTATTTTACAATGCCACTGATTATATCAGTTGAGAAAAAGCAAGAGAATCTGCTGGACATATGTATGATATTTACATGTGATTCTATATGTATAGGATAGGATTAGAAGCAGTTATGAGCCCAATTGCTACTTAGGAGAGCAATATCCCATGTCCATAAATGTTTTCATTAAGTAGTCTCACAACACCACAATCCTTCACAACAAAATCCAAAGAACTAACACATATATTTTCAGTCTAAGCATGGTCTGTGTGCACCTTTCACGTGCTCTCTCTTGTCTTTTCTAGCTACTGTGGCTGCAGAAGTTGGGCTGCAGTCCCAGGCACTCACTTTGGTGCAGTACTGGCATTTCTGTGAGGATGCCACGACCAAGTGCTGTGCAGTTAACACTCACTTAAACCCTTTTACTGTCAGCTAATGTTAAAGGAGAAGTGGAAACATGAGGGAGTTCTTAATGGTTCAGGTAAAAATAGATTCAACACAGTTACCAATGGTGAAAATGCCGATTTTAGCAATTTTTTTTTTTTTAAATCAGTTCTCATCAAGGGCTAATGGTTATTATCTTAATCTTATAAAAATAATCCATATTTAAATCAGTTTTATGAACTACTAAAACATGTTAGCACATGCCTAACTTTAGTGCATGTGCCTGCACTAATAGTACCACTAGTTTCAAAGAACATGTTAAGTTCATCTGGTATAAACCTCTTTTTCTTCCAGACCAGATTTCACATCACAGGGATTTTTAACATGAAATTATGCAAAAACAATGTGGTTTGGTGCTTCACATAAACAGTGTATGTGTTCACACAGCCTTATCTCCTAGAATATTTAACACTCAAGTATCAAAACTGATGACATTATTGTATTTTTACGGTGTGTGTAATTATGCCCTTTAATGAATCAATATCTGTTACAAAAAAAAGTTCACTTTATGTAGTCACAGCAGCTGTGTAAAACAGACAAACTAACAAGGCTTAATTTCTAAATTTCAAAATATAATCATGAGAAGATCTGTAATTTGAGATAGAGCAAGCTTCCCAAGTTTAAAGAACTAATGCAAAATTATTTTATAATTATGCTTAGTAGGACATGAAGCCAATTCAAGGATGATATGCAGGTCACTTCACCTTTGTCCCATGACATACAGCTTACAAATAACAGTGTCACAGCTCTTCCATCCTCCAGAGTGCAAGCAAGAATATGACTTGCCCTTTGCAATAACTGATGTTTATAAATTAGTATTATTTTTAATAATGATTGCATTTTGGCAACAGTTTATTTCTACTACTTTATTTTCAAAAACCCATCCTCCTGCCTCCCTCCTTTTGGCAGAACTGCCAGGGAATATAAGTGGGTCACCTCCCAGGTAACAGGCTGGATTCTGCTTTACTTTGGCAGATGTGTGTGTCCCTGAAAGTTAGAGTGGCTTCTAAAGGTGTTGCTGCCAGGGATTCAGTTGTGGTGATTTCAGGCTGAATTTGTGGTGCAAATGTCTCGCTTGTGCACGTTTTGTTCTTGCTTTGCTTCAGGTGATTGTGATGCCTGTGTCAGGGCACACTGACACGGTCCAAGGACACAATCAAAATAATAAAACTGTACCTAAAAAGAAAAAAACAATGACAGCAAGCAAACAGAAGGAAGGGGGAAAGAAAGGTAAGGGTGCTTTCACTGCTATTGTCTTCTATTCCAATGAAAAAAGCTGTTACATTGTTATGGAGTTAATTGTCTGTGCCAATCAGTATTTCATAGGTCCCAATCAATCAAGTTTACAGTACATATACTCTCAGTCAACACCAGATGCAAAGTATGAATTACCAGGTTAGGCCTGAGTGAAAGAGACCTAAATCAATATTTTTAAACCACCTTTTCTACTTCCACTGCAAGTTGTCACCTTGGCTAACCTGGCTGATGGAAGTTTTTTAAGTCATAATAAATACTTCTAAATTTCTGAATACAGAGGAAAGAGTTTGTAAGCATGTACACATACACAGATGGTGTCATTTTCCAAAGTGATTTGGAGCTCATTTCAGCAGCTAGATGTTTGACATTCCACCAAAAATAAGGTCTTGCTGATTTAGAGAACCTAAATGCCTCAGTGTTTTAGAAAACCCTGACTGTTTAGCCACTACCTGAGATTAACCAATTATTCTCTCTTAGTTTTATGTCCATATTGAATGGTAAAGTTGGAATTGTAATTGACCATTTTTTTGCCTCATTTAGAGAAAGGGTGGGAAATTAAAAGCTCTCTGGTGATTCAGCATTCTCATATATTACTTGTATATTATTTTATTGTTCTTTTAGACTCCTACTGTATAATTGCTACTTGGACATTGATTTATTCTTCACAATGACAACTCTCTCATATAGATCATTTTAGCTCCAAATCAGTCTTAAATTCTGACAATATCAGAACATCTGTTTTTACATATTTTTGCCTAAGTATTTTTTCTCTGTATTCAGGGTATATACATGTTGTATACATTTCTGACAGAACATTTTATACTTTTATTCTCTCCACCCTTTTGCTCCTAAGGCAAGAACAAATATTTCCTTCCTCTCTTGCCTTACTGGTATGATAGACTTTTCTGAGCAATCCTGTAAATTAGGTGACTTAAGTGGGAAACAATTATTTCTGTACCTGAAAATATTTTCCAGTGTCTACATCTTTATCATTTTAATTAGAGACCATAAAGACTTGGGCTTGGTTTTGGTTCCATAAGAAGTAGTAATGTTATGTGTGATACTGAATCTCTTTATATGGGTAGGGAAAGAGGAAAAGAACATGATAAGGTCATAACAGAAATGTTACTGAGCACAGTAAATATTGTTACTTAGGATTACTCAGAAATTTTATTACTTCTCCTAAATCAGATTTTATTAAGCCACACATAGAAGAAATTATTGCTACAGAAGAGAATCCTGATCCAAAAGAAATGCCCCCTGTGGAAAAAGAAAAGGATACAAAAAGCAACCAGCAAGCAGCAAAGAAGACTGATGGAAAGGCAGGAGTAGCAGAAAAGGTCCCTCAACCCACAGAAAGCTTGGATAGGCAGGGAAAGAAACCACCAGAAAAAGCAGCCTTGGATAAACCCCACTGAACTTCAATGAAGAATGTGATCCTGTCATGAACAGGATAATAAGATCAACCTGAGATTTCATGAGTGGTATCTTAACCATAATATTTTAACACAAAAGTTTATTAGTAGGGTTTTTTTAGTAACATTTGTAATACTTTTTAACTTTAAATTTAAATGCATAGTAGATGAGCACTTTTGTCTCAGTACCAGATCACTGCACTGCAGGAATTTCTAAGTATCTGAATAATGATACATGTGCTGTCAATGTGAATTTAATTACTAAAAAATGTCCATTAAAAGCAGAGTTCGTTAGAGCAAATCCTGTCTAGAACTGAGATATTTACTATGGTGTAAAGGAATTTTGGTATCAGTTACATGGATGTGTTAATATTTATAAGCCATCACAGCTTGAGGCAGATGCTGCTTACTTTTTCAAGGAAATGATAAATACAGTCCTCTTTATGCCATGTAGGCTCTACTTTTCACCATTACCAGTGTGGCCACAGTGGAAGATCTCCAGAAACAGAACCATCTCCTATGGATGCAGGGGGGCATAAGCAGTTTTCTTTTGATCCAGGTTTCTTTCATGCAAACCTGTTTCATCAGGTGGATCAGGATGATATCTGGCCATTTCTTATCACCAAGGCTCACGTGGCTGCTTTCCAGTCCTCTCCACTTCATTAATTCCCTTAAAGCCTTCATTAGTTACTGTGGATATGGCATTCACCCATGAAGTATCAGCTGCCCCACATGTTCATTTTCCTCCACGATTTTGCTACAACACTCAGATTTCTGATAAACTCACTGCTCTTCTTCCTCAGTGGCTCAGCCCAAGACCATCCCTTCTTGCACTCACTAGCATCATATCCACTGGTTTCTTCTAAGAGAGTGCAGCTTCATGGCCATGTAAGTAAGGAATAAATGCAAGCCAAGAATCTCTGCATTAAACCATTGCTGTGCTCATTCACGTTCATTACTGTGTTCATTCACATGTTTATGTACTGAGGATACAGGAAAATATGACTCATTTGCAAATGCTTAGGTACCATGGAAGAAGCAGAGTTCAAGATGAAAAACAAGCCAATAAAAGTAAAGGTCAGAATTAATTTTGTTGCTATGCAAGCTGAGTTCAACTTTAAAGTGACCAGAAGTTATAAAACATAAGAAATGAAAATAAGATACTTTAATTACTAGGAAAATATTCTTATTGATTTCAAATCTAAGAAGGCTCAGTCATACTGTATTGTCTTTTTCTAGATGGATTTTTGACGAAAGGTTACTGAATTCCACTGGTATTTCTAGGTATTGGATCTATGACTAATGTAGAAATACTGAAAACACAAGAAATACCAGTTTCTAATCCATCCTTATAGAACTGTTAGCATAAGAAAGCAAAGAGTCTTAATAGCATGTAAATGCATAGAAGTCAAGATGCTGATATCCCTGATGGGAATAAATTAATTTCCTTCCAGTAGAATTCCAATAGGATTCTATTCACCTCTTTTAAAAATCAACAGAAGTTTTCCTGCTGGATGAAATTCTGGACAGAACATGTAGGCAAGTAGAGTAATAATGTTTCTGAAAACAATGTAAAGGATTTAAACAACTTGGTTGGTCCATAGTGAGTGACAGAAGGACGTAAGATGCAACAGAGAAAAAATGCTAGAAATCAAAATACTGACTTCTCCACAAAATGGTGTTGGGAGAAATTTGAATGCAGACTGAGCTACAACTAAAATCATCCAACTTCACTTAGGTGCTGCTTGACATCGAGCTTGCCTCAGTTCTGCATCACATGCTTTTCTAAATCTATGCCCAGCAGTGAAAGACATAAGCATAGGTCCCACAGAGAAATGCAGTAAGGAGCCCAATGCATGTAAATTTCTCATGCAAATATTACAGAAAACTATAAATATCCAGAGATGTGCAATTCTATCACTCTGCCAGAGTTACAGAGTGTGGCCCTTCAGAAGCAGTACAAAGCTGCAGGTTGCTTCACACAACTCTCCTTGCCATGGCAATTACTTCAAGCTGCCTTACATCTGTAGAGATCCATCACCTCTCAGAGCTCCCTCGGCTTGGGAGCCTGTCTGCCACAAGCACCAGCGGCACTAAGTTATATATAGAACAGACTGTACCACTGAGAGCCTGATCCAATTCCTGCAAAATGCCACAGGGGTCTTTTCATTAGTTTTAATAGAAATCAAGATAGATCTCAGAAGAATGTTCTAAAAATGTCCCAGATCTCACATTACAAAGCCCATTTTCCTCACCGTGAAGCCAACAGCAAATCTCTCTTTTGTGCCACTGCAGCAGAATCAGGTCTTAGCTTTTTGCTGCAAAAAAAATCACTATTTTCTTGTTATTTCAATTATAACCTACTGGAAATAGCTTTAAAATTTTAAACTAAAATGCACTAGATTTGGGGAATTTTTTTTGTTAAATTTGGATGGTTCCTCATAAAGCTGGAAATGGAGTCACATCACTATTGTTCTACAGGAATACATTTACTATCCAGGGGCATAGTGTAGGTATGCAGTTATGAGATAAACATATGAAAGATTACCCCACCCCCTTCTTTATTTTGATTATTTAAACTGCAGTGGTTCACAAATGTGTAACAAAATGTTCAAAATTAATCTTAGCAGAATTGTCGAGTATTCTAAAGCATATTATGTTACCACGGTTGAATAATTTCTCTCTTGCATTTTAAATGTATTATTTATATTCTATTCTCCATTATAAGTATGAAAAATTGTTTCAGTCTCTGTGCATTACATAACGATAGAATGCAAATTATTTCTGTAGCAACAAGATCTATCAAACACACAGAATCATTTGACTACATTTAAACTCAGGCACTGGATGCAATGTTTATCTGAAGTGCACTTCTCTTTATTTTCTTATTTTGCACCTACATGTGCCATTTTAGCACATATTATATATTTATAACTCTTCTAGAAATTCATGTTCCCATGTTTTAATAACTGTATTTAACAGCAAGGGGAAGTGTTGCAATAAGCTATATTATCCAGTCACCTTCTAAAACCACAAAGGATGATTTCTGAAGATGAAAAAGGATGAGAAAAATAGGCTTTGACTTCCACTGCAGTAAAGGCACTATGATTCCAGCTGTCCTTGAATGCTTCTGGATTTGTTGGCCAATTATTGAGGAAAATCTGTCTGTGCTCTGAGACTGACAGACATAATTTAGTAATACATTAAGCCATAATCTTTGAGGCAGCTAGTTGCAAACTGAGATCATCCTTAAACCAGCACAAAGTGCACTTCTGCTCTTTGTCCTTGAACAACAATTACAAGGTGAATGCACAAATGATATCCCATTTAATCTGCACTTACAGGGATCAGACAGACACCTGCAACAAGTCTTTCCTCACAGGTTTTGTTTGTTTGTTTTTGTCTTGCTAAAAGGACATTAAGTTTTAAGAACTGAAGCAAAATGTTGTCTAAAGAAAAAGAGCCACAAGAGCTGTTAAGAGAAAAACGTTAGAAAAAGCTCTGTTTCACAAGTGCTTCTAGAGATGAAGGTACTGTGAGAGAGTGAGGGGCTGATGGAGAGGAAGGAAGGCCTCAGATTTGGGTGCAATCTTCTGCTGATTTTTGCCCTTGTCTCACTTCCCATTTCATTATGGGAGAGCTCCTTCCTGCAATATCCTTCTGCAAAATTTCAAATGATACACCATTTCTTCCTTCTTTCCCAATCTTGCATCTTCTACCATCTGATTTGACACAGTTATTTCCATTTACTATTTCATCACTCATATTAACAGGACCAGAATAAAACCTCCTGCTTAATTAGGCTGTGATTTTGGCAAGGATGAGGAACTTCTTAACAGGAGGCCTGAAATCCCATCATATCTATTATCAGAAAATGGTTTGTGAAACACCTGCTACTGATTGACAAAGAATGGAGAAATATTGCTCATATGAGACTTGATCTTAGTCTGCTGGCTTAACCAAATATGTTAACTCTACACACAGGTCCATCAACTTTTGGGACTATTTGTGTGCTTAAAAATGTTGGTGGATCAGGGTACAGTTCCTTACAGTCCTGAATCTTTGCTATTAACTTCCCTCTTTTTTTTTTTTTTTTTTTTTACCCTTAAATGGAAATAAAAAGATAAACTAAACTTAACTAAATGGTAACATCCTGTCATAATGTCATTCTGATCTGAGAGATGCTATGGAAAATGCATCTGAGGGTTGGTTGTGGCTAAGAGGCAGAGATAAGAAGTCTCATAGGTTTACAGGGTAAGATATAAGAGTCTAAACACTACTAAAGTAGAAAAAAACAAAAAGGATCTCCTGTCTGCTGTAGTATGAGCAGGGGTGATGGTGGGTATGGAATAAATGACTGCTCCAGAGAGTGGTTTCTTTCCAAGTGTTGTATGCATACAAACAGGCAAAATGACAGTGATCTCTCTAATATCACTAATGTCAGGGTGTTTTTGCCTCATGTGCAGGTAGCTCTAAGCAGGCTGCCTCTCCCACACACTGCTGCTGCCAGACATGATCTGAAGTTGAAGAGCCAGAGAGCCACTGATTTACATAAGGCACCGGGTAACTTTCAAATTGCTTCCTCTCCACCAAAATAACCATACCAGTAAACAGCTGCTCTCATCCCACCCTCCCCTCTCCCTGATGGGGGAAACAATAGTGACATTTGTGGTGAAAAGGCAAGATGAACACAAATGAGGTAGCAGTTTACCTGTGCCCTGGAGGCACTGGATCAACCACCAGTGAGCTGTGGCTCAACAAGGACCACAAAGGGTGCATCGATGTAGAGAGCTCCTGTCCACACCACCCCACACACTCAGGACAGAAACAAATCCCTCTTGAGAGATACAGCTGTGGAAAACGCAAGCCACTTCACAGCTTGATTGTCATCTTCTATGTGTGAGTGCAAAAGAGTAAAGAATACAAAAGGAGACCACTGGGGCATGTCTACTTCAGTAGTCCTGATTGCACAGAGGCGATAATTTTGGAACGGTACATGTTACCTACAGGGAAGACATTGTGTTTTCAAATAAATGCTCTTGTCTCAGAAGCACCTGTTCCAGGTTTGACACAGAAAAGTATGATCTACCCATTTGTTACCCCTTTTCAAGCAAAGATTTTTCTGCTTATTTTTATAACAGGATTTAGCTTAATATTTGAGGACATATGACAAATTTAGCCCCTACCTCTTATTTCCTTGTGAACAGGGCTGTCAGGTGCTGAAAGGGAGAATCCCCTCAACTAAAATAGGAACTTCTTGTTGCCACCAGCAAAGATAGGATCACAGAAACACACATGAAAATACTCTGTTACAGCACTTGCTGAAGTGGTTCGGCTCACAAACTGAGAGACTGAGATGCCAAGTAAGAAACTCGGCAAAGCAGGGAACTGATCTGCAGAGCGTGTGTTTACGACAGATGTTATGCTAATGTGGCTAGGTAATTATTATTGCAACATTATACTCAAACAGGAGGCCTCTTCAGAAAACTCCTGCAGCTGAAAAATGGTTGCACTGAAGGGTGGAAAATTCTTCTTCACTACTCTTTGTTGCTTCCACGTATCCTGAGTCCTGGAAAGTGTTCCAAGACTGACTCAGAATTCCTGACATGACAATAACATCATCAAAACGGGCAGGTGTGAAATCTGACCTTCCTTTTTGCACATACATAATATAGTCACCCTATCCATGTAATTCTGTGTTCGTGCCTTCTTCCACGAGCCACTTTCCTTGAAAACCCAGCCTGCATGCTATGCAGGGATAGATTTGTTTTAGTTCCATGCTCAAAGAGATTTAAATATATTATCTGCAAATAAGCAAACTCACTGGTTATAATCTTTTAGGCAGCTTGTCCCAGGAGGTACAGATGAATAAACAGATCTTATCTCTTTGTAGGACTGGTAAAAAAAGACTGTCAAGCATCTTTTGAGAGATACATGGATTATCACAATAAATTTTGTCTATATATTACCTTACATGCTAGCATGTCTTTTTGTCAGTTGCCCTGAATGCTCTGCCACCAGCCTGATTTCTCATTGTGTGACAACAACAGGAAACCTATGTGAAAACCTAAAATGGCTCTAACAACAAGTGGGGCAAAGACAGCTTTTAACAAAACTTTGGTGGATTGGTGGATGAAAAAGTAGTTTCATAGACAAATGGAATTACAATAAAATAAAGAAGCAACATAGGTAGTGATGAAACACTTAATTCACGTTTGTGAAACCCAAATTGTGTTTCCAATTATGCTACTTCTCCTTTTCCCTTTTTTATGTTGCAAGTTGTTTGAGGTGAGAATATTACCCTGGCCTAGTACATATTATGTCACAGTATCATCTGGGGCCTCTGGGCAATAGCATGACTCAGGTAAATAATAACACATCACCAAACCAACATCAGCAAGCAGTGGTGTGAATCATAAAAGCAATGGGCAAATGAAGCTGCAGTCCTGAAATACATACACAGCCTGCTGGACACGTTCTGATTTTGAAACTCTACACTTTCATTACAAAACA
>VZRX01012886.1:179465-219688 GCA_013398075.1 Notiomystis cincta | reverse complement strand
GACCGCCCGGGAGCGCGGCTTGGCGGTGCCGCTCCGGCACAGCGGCCGCGGGCTCGCCTCGCCTCGCCTCGCCTCGCCTCGCCGCGCTGCCCAGCGCCGTCCCCTCAGAGCCGGGCACTGAACCCTCGCTCCGGCCGGGCGCTCGCCTCTGCCTCCCGCGTTCGTCCCTCTGGTGTGGGGAGTCTGAAGCGGAGCTACACTGCCCGCATTTTCTTGTGTGCTTCTCTCTTGGGTTCTTGCCAAGTGTGCGTCTGGTTTAATTTGTGTGAACTGCCTTTTTCTTCTCCTGAAGTGGTTACTTGGCGCATGTAGGAGGCATCAATGATTTTTGGTAGAGCAGGGCAATTTGCTGCGTAAACCTGTGCGTTTCCATCTAGAAAAATGATGTCATAAATATACCTGTGTTGTGGCTGCACTTTGTACGTGCACATCATCTGGATACTTCCCCCTGCCCCCCGCTCCCAAATTCCATTGTTGTTACAAGAAAGAATTGTTAGCCGTATACCATAATGGTATGTGGTATTATTCAGGATACTGTCAGCAAAGATGACAGACAGCCTTACAAAATTTAGTCCTTAGAAGCATAGATTATCCCAGGTTGTAAGGAACCCACAAGCATCAGTAAAGAGCAGCTCCTTGGGATCTGTCTTGATTTTCTTTGGTTTGTTGGTTGCTTGGGTTTTTTGGTACATTACAAGCATTTCTTGCGACAATTTTGCATATTGAGCTCTTAATGTTTGCAAAATAGAAAAAAAAGCAACTTGTAGCTTTATGTACATTTTAAGAATGTACGGATATTCATTAGTTGTAATGAAAAGTCGTAAGTCACAAAAGGCCTTCTCTTTTTGTTTTAAAAGTTTGGGAATGTCAACCACTTTGTGGATACATAACCAATTATTTTTGTATACTACTAGGCAGCTAGCTCCAGCCAGGGCCAAAAGTTGTGCCTTCTCTCCTAGCCCCTGTTATAGTTTCTTTGCATCCCAGAACATACAGGAATGTAAAGAGTTTTGCCATCTCTTAAAAAAACCCAAAGAAGATCTCTTTACTTGAGTGGTGTAAAGTGAGTTGCACCATAAAAACATATTACTGTTATATAATAGACTATTAAACTGATAAGCTAAAGTTAAAAGGTTTCTGAATGATCTCAGGAAGCCAGGAACTTTGACTGAAATGCTGTATTATCTGGTATTATTCTTAGTTGCAGTAGGAATAACTAGGATGGCACTGAATGGCTCTCGTCAGCAATTATGGTATTGATTTTTAAGCTTGTGTCATAACTTTTCAGTTAAGCATATCAGAACGTCTGAGTTTTTTAGTGGCCTGTAACAGAGATGGTATTTGAACTTATTCTTGGTACTTAATACTTCATCTTATTCTTGGTACTTAATATTTTGGGTTGTTGCAAAAGTAAGTATAATTCTTTGTTATTGTTTACTTGGAAAACATCCACATAAAATGTTTCAGGTTTGCAGCACAGTGAATTTTGTGTGCTTTCTCTCTACCTCCAGCGGTTCCTTCCACTGGTGTAAAGTCTTGATCAGTTAAGGGGAAACCCAAACTGCACTTAAGGCACTTGACACCTCCTTATGTACCTTGAGGCCCCGAGCAGCCCTTTCCTGCATTGCATGCTTTGTGACTTGGTCTCTGCCTCAGAGAATTTGCAACCTGGATCAGATAGAGGTGAATGGATTTTGTTCAAAGCCACTTTGGGAACCTCTGTCAAAGCCAGATGTTAAACTAATTGCATTTGTTGCTTCTCTTCCTGGAAGATGGCCACACGGTTAATAGTCTAGATCACAATTTTTTTGTTTTCCAGTCTTGCATCTTAAGTGCAAGATCACAGCATACAGGAAAACAGTTTCTCATGGTCTCTGTGTGAACACAGAATCTCTGTGCTTAAGTTAGAATTTCTAACAAATTGGATATTTAAATAGCTTTGGATTATATATATGAAATAACTTAATCATTGGTTATATCATGGTTTAGCAACACGTCCTACATAACTGTCTGAAAAGGGATGAAAGGACACTTTCTGGTGTGAGGTCCAGAGCTATATGTTACAGATATCCACAGTGAAAAAGCTTTCAGGCTTATGCACAGCAGTGTGTGATATGTTTGTGATCAGATACAATTCTAAAGCATATATTTTAGATGTCTTCATCCCATAGTGGGCACATGCTGAGAAAGAAGCATACTGTATCCCAGTGATTTTTGTATCTGGAGAACGTTCTTTATGATCTTGTTGAAGTTACAGTTTAAGGTTCTACAGTAACACAAAGATGTCATCTCTGAACATATCTCACTGTTACAGAGGGGATTTTTTAAAATTGTAAACAGAATTATCCACTTCAAGCATAGTAAAAAGTGTTGCTGCTTTTGCAAAGAATGTGGCACTTAAATATGAATTTAATCTGCCTAGCTGCTCTCATCTTGGTTGTTACATTAGTGCTTGCATTTCAGTTTGGGCAGGCAGACTGATTTAATATGAAACTGTCATGCTAAGTCAAGTCAGATTGTCTTTCTGCTTCAGGACAAAGCTTAAGCACACTTCTTGGAGATTTTTTTTTTCCTTGCATTTATATTTCACGGGAATTATCAAAGAAAGGATGCTAGCTTTCCCTTCCTAGCTAAATATTTTAATCCACTTCTTTCACCTTTGCACTAATGTAATTTGACATTAGCTGTCAGAAGTTGTCCCGAGTCACTCATTTTCCCAAGACTAAGGGACACTTCCTCATTGCTTCTTTATGCACTGAGTGAACAGATGAGATTTTTAGCTGATGAATCGGCCCATTTTTGGTCCAAAGTGCTTAATTCAATACCAGAAGCATTAATATGCAAAGTAATAATAGAAAAGTCTGCAGTGTACTAGGTGACATATTTCTGTTGGTGTATGTGGCTGAAGCCAGCTAAGCTGGTCTTAGGCTGTGTCTCTAGGTTTACTTGTCTTTTTTTAGACTGCATAACTGTCTCCTCAGGAAATGCACTTCTTCTGAATTGATGGTTATAAAAAGCCTTTTAAAGGAAATGCGTAAAGGATTCTTTTCAAAATTCTTTCAAATAAGTGTTTCAGGTAATGAATTGTAGCTGTGATTCTATTAGAAATGGAAGTAACTGACTCTACCTCGGCTAACTAGAATTTAGTTTGTGATGTGAACAGAAATACAGTGATTTAAAGAAGAGAAGTATTTAGTGGTGACTTAAAGCCATTCATTCCCTGAAGGAAAAAGAGTGCCTGTTAACACAGGTGTGTAGGCAGTGCAGACACCCTGCTGTGTGCCAGGGGCAAACAGATCCCTCAGACAGATGTGACCTCTGTGGTCCTTACAGCTCAGTAATGCAGGTGGATTGGCTTTGCTGAAAGAGTAAGCATCCACCACTTTGCTCAGCTGTATCTAATTTTTGCCTTCCCAACATCCCATGTAAATACCTCTGTGTGGGAATTCTGTAAGACTAGCATTTTTACCCAGCTTGTTAATAATGTAACCAAGTCCTATATGCACATTAAATTTAGGATTATTGTTTTATTTTGGTATATGTTCATGAGTTCAACAAGATGGGGAATCTTATCAAGTGGGGAAAAAAGGTATCTTGTTTATATATGCAATATTTAAAGCTTTTTAAGTGTTCCATATATGTATTTCTCAGAATAAGTATTATTTCTGTTCTTGTCAACCTGAAGGTTTGTACTAGTCTCACATCTTTTATTTATGTATCCATTTTAAATGTAACCAAATTATTTACCACTAATAGATTGATTAGATAGATTTCATGCATGCACACATGACTCTGTATTTTTGCTTTGACTTCTAAACCCTGGGAAGCTTCAAGAAAATTTAAATACACCTGGGGCACATCAGCACCTGGAAAGCAACGTTGTTAAAAGGAGAAAACAAAGATAAGGGATTGCTGGATTACTTACTAAGGAACTGCTTAGTGCTTTCTAGAAACATACAGAAAAAGCTTCATCTGCTTTGTCTCATCTCATGCAAAAATGAGATTGATAGAATTTCTTTTCAGAAGCATTGGTTTCTGTGTTATGTGTCTGGAAAGAAGTTCAGCCAAGGATGATGTGGCCTTAGGAGAGTCTGTGTTGCTGGAAATATGTCGAGTGTGGCAGGGGGTGGTGTGGAATATGCCCTTGCAGATTCCAAAGGGCTGCACTCTTGGATTAGCCAGTTACTTTTTCCAGTACCTCAAAAGACATTATGGTCTCCATGTGCATAAGAACATTTTGTGTATGTGTAACCTAAGTTTTTGATTGAACTGATCATTTTCCCAGTGAAACTCAATTTATGAACTCTTTAAGTATTCTTTGTCCTCTCTGACATTCCCTTGTAAACAGGAAGAAAAAGGATAACTTTTTTTAAAAAAAGAAAATGTTCAGATTAATACAAAGGCAGATACTGTAACACTGAAATCAGATGATTCATAGCAGATCATACAGATAAAACTGTTGACACAATTACAAAAGCACTAACTCCAAATAGACTGTGGATTTCCTTTCTTGCTATTTTTTTCCCCTGGTAATAAAAAGAAGTTGGGTTGAACTGAAAAATATTTTGATTTGAATGGCTCTTGATTCCACCTGATAGGAGATCTTGAAGGCATTGAATTGACTATGTTGCATAATAGGTGGAATACTAATTTGATTTTGTTATTTTTTAACCACCAGTTTAGGGAACAGCACATTACTTTTGTATCACTAGTGTTTCTCTAACAGCTGTTAACTACTTACATTCTTGTACCTCCTATTACTACTTGTGATAGGGCCTTTTTAAAAAATTTTTGGACAGCTGGGAATTTCAGGTAAAAGCAGGTAGTACTGCCTATTAGTATTTTTTAATATTGTTGAACATAATTTCATTTGCTAAAATGGAGAATTGAATTCCATGTTATATTTTAGGTATCTTCAGCTTTTCTGTGGAAAGTCTTAGCAAGTATATTATTTTTTTTTTAATAAGAAGTGGTACTTGATGGTATTTTTCCACTCTACTAGAGGAAAAATTCCATCTGTTTCCTTTTAGAAAAATTTGTGTCCCCTTTCTGGAGGCATCTGAGGCAGATAATCTTCATTCAGTATGTCTTCTGTTAGTCATGTCAATGTGTATTTTATTTTAGAAAAGTTAGTAACCTTTGAATTAACTTTAGACATTCATACAGAGAATGGGTAGACTTTTGCACTTAAGAGTATCAGCAGTGTTGTACTGAATGTATTTTAGCACAATCTGGAATGAGCAAAGCTTTATTTCTGGTCTCAGTAAGCAGATGCTTCAGACCAGGGCTGGGACCAAGAACTTGGGCACAGAAAAATGTTTTCAGCCCCAGTCTGATTTTTGTAATCTGTGTAGGAGAATTGGCAACCCCTCCACTTTTTTTTTGCACCCAATAAACAAAGTGTAAAAGTGCATGAAAATAGAGAAGTGTTGGAATTTTTGGAACTGGAGTTGAGCCTTGTGGAGAAAGGACCTTTTCCAGTGGCTGGATGGGGTGTGAGGCTAAGGTCACAACCTATCCTGACATTGAGAACTGTGATATTTGATTCTTGTTTGGTAGTAAGTAAAATTGTGTGACAAGGTGGGGTGAAGGAGACAATTGGAACAAGAACAAAGGTTGTCCTGTACTTGCCATATCTATTAGGATATGTTAATTAGAGAAGGATTTGATCCATTCATTTGTCTTGGCATATTTATTCTGATCTCTGAGTGAATTGGGGTAGTGTACTGATGGAAGCTATATCTGTAGGATTTGTGCTTCCTTCCTTCCAGAACTCAGAATGGTATGCACTGATGAAAGCTGGGGAAACGTCCTGTAGCTGTTTTGTGGAGGCGTTTGTTTTACAGTTCCTATACAGTACAATCCAATAATCACTTAAATGTCATTTTCACAGGCATTCAGATTTTTACATATCCCAGATGGTCATTAAAAAGAAATCTGATTTGCAACAACAAATGTAGCTTATTGAGGCAATGTTTTGAATATGCAAGGAGGTAAAAAAAGGGAGGGAAAATCTGAAAAATCAAGTTCTAAATGTGCTAACCCCCACTGCATGTTTAATTCCTAATCTGGCCTGAAATTTTCATTGCATAGGTGAAAAAAAATACTGCATCTCTGAGATGCTGTATAACTAAATGAAATGCCATCAAATATATTATGAAGATTGCTGCAAAAAACCTGTGTTTTAAAAATGGAATCATACTTCCCATTAGGGATTTTGACTAATGAGCAACAGGATAAAATGTGTAGACCCACAAAGAGCAGATCAAAGAAAGAACATAGGATGGTGAATGATCTTCATCAGCATTATTAACTTGTGTGAGTCTAGTGAAAAAACTCCTAAGTGCTTTCTGAGACTAAACCACAGGAAAACCTACCTACACCAAAGAGCTTCATTAAGGTTGCATGGAAAACATTGCCTCTAACACTTCCACATTTGAGGTATTTGCTTTTCAAAATGAAAGCTAATTTTCCTGTGTAAATTGTAAGTAAATAACACAGCACTTAAACTTACTCAAGAGGAATTATATCTTACTTACCTTATTAATAGTGAGAAATGAAAGGCAAGAGGGCTAACTTAATGTGCAAAGGTTATTACCTGTCTAAATCTTACCTTACTGCAGGGACCACAGTTTTATTTGTATTCTAGAAAAACTGTTGTCTAAAACACTTTTATATGCTTTGAAGAAAATAATGTCCATGTGAAATAGTGAACAATCTTGAAATAGTATCGCTATCACAGAAAAAAAACCCAACATAAAGCAAAGTCAATGTTTGAAAAGAAGCACTGGCTTATGAATTTCACTTCCCTTTTGCTTATAACTGTGTATTTTATTCTGTATTTTATTCTGTATTTTACTGGAACATAGAGGATAAAGCAATGATGAACAGGAAGGGGAAATTTAGTGTGTCTAGCAATTCTTAATATTCTATGAAAATACTTGTCATGTTTGCTAAAAAACCCATTAGATTTTCTTTTAAGACCCAAATGAAATACGAACTTAATCAATGTATAGAAAAGGGCTCAGAGATAGTAGGAGTTTATTACAACTTTACTGCAGACATAGCAATCCCAACAGTTTAGGATTTTGTCATTGATACTGATGCAGTTTTGGCCTTGAGTGTAGTTCATTAATTATTTTGGAAACCTACCAGCTATTTGGCTGCATCCTATAGTGTAGTTCACTTAGAGGAGGAATAGTAGTAGGGTCCTAGAATTTTTTTTTTTTTTTTTGTTAAGATTTTGATTCAAGAAGCAATCCTCCACAGTCTTCTGAGCACATAGTAACCCCATGAGGGTGGGGAGGAGATGCATGGGTTTAGGGTAGTGAGAACTTGCCTATGTTAAGGGAATATTGATGGTCCTCAGAGAATGTCTCTTGCATTCTGGGACAGAATTGGTTCCTTATACTACTACTCTTCCTCAAGATATTTTACCTATCCATTATATTACTTAGATAAGTAATGACATTTCAGAAGTCCTCAGATCAAAAATCAATTCTTATTCTGAGCCATTGAGCTAGTTATTTAAAAAGCTTATATGTTTTGTCCACACACTCACATTATGCTGCTCTACAATTCCATTTGAAGAATGAAAATGAAGAAAACAGGAAAACAAGTGTTCATCTTGGTGTGCATTGGTTTTGTATGGTTTAGTATAAACTTGACACCAAGTCAGTTGTCTCTTTACTGTTACTATGTAATCTCAATTGCAAGAAGGAGGGAGAAAAGTCCGCAAATACCAGGCCCTGAACCGTTGTGAAATTTGCTGTATCAACCATGCCTGGCTGTGGCAGTGACACCATCAGCAGAGGGAGCAGCACACGGAGTGTCAGCAGGCAGTCTTGACTTAGGCTGAGCCAGGACTTTGGGTGCTGCTACCACTGGTGAAGTTGCAACAGTGGGTGAAAAGTCTCCAAGTGAGCTAATGTAGACTTTGCTTAGGAATCATTAACTAAATCCCTGTTTTCGTGGGAGCTTCGGCTGGAGTCACGTGATGTGATGCAAACCAAGATGATCACCTATCAGTGCAAACATATGGCAAAGTCAGCCCGTGTTGTTACTTATCTCGGGCAGCGCGAGGGGGCTGGGACATTTCAAGCAAAGCCTATTGGTGAGGGAGTTTCTGTGTGAGCTTTCTTAAAGAAGCACTTCCTTTTTAACTCATAATTCTGCGTGGGAATGGATACCAAGCAGTTTCCTCTAAGAGGCCAGAAGGTTTACATGGTTCTTCTGCTTCTATGAGAAGAGAAGAAATGCTGCTACAACGTTCTGTTATGGTTATAATTTTTGCGTTTACCTGTGTTGTGGAAAGTTAGTTACCTGTTTTCTGAGATGCGTAACTCAGAAAAGGATGTTCAAGATGACTCAAATAGAAGTGCTGTCGCTGCCCATGAAAAGGTTCCTTCTGGAATCTTGGTGAGTTTGACAGATTTATTGCTAAATATGGGTATATAATTTCCTAAAACAGAGTTAAAATACATACAAATCGACCACCTATATTTAATAGTATGTGGAAGACTTTAATTAGGCATTCAACAGACTTACTTTGTTTCCCATTTTTGTTCCATAACTGCTCTGTGCAGTACTAGGAGCAATCCTAAACCCCCAATTAAAATCTTTACTTGGGAACAAAGATTTTTTTTTTTTGAGTAGACCTGATGCTACAGTGGTCCTGTTTGACAGGGTCATTTCTCCCCCCAGGTTTTCAGGGTACAAAATAGAAACTAGTAAAACACTTGCTAAAGATTTTCTCTGTTTAAGGTAAGCTTCTGCCTCATAAATTTATATGTATGCAAATATAGGCAAAATGAGATAAATTGAGGTAAACCACTCCTCTGCATGTTTTTTATTTTGTTCTACCTAATCTCTTGAAACAAATACAATGTCTTTCCTATTTACAAAATGTGGCATTAGACGTATTTTAACCCTCTAAATGTATCTCAAAATAAATGGGATGTATGAATATCTACTCTCCTGGAAGCTAAGATCTGCTTCTAAGTAACTTTTTTTTTTTGCAGTGATAGTTAAAATTCATGCCCTCTAAAGTTGTGGCTCTCCAGAGCAATCTGATATCTTGCCTTTCAGTAACTTGCACTCTGCTTTTTCTCTTGTTGAACTAGGCCCTTGTAGTAGGCATGTTCATATGAGTGCACTTGTATAAAAGGTGATGGCTTTAAGACCCAAAAACCTGCAGTTTACCGTTAGTAAAGCCATTCTCCATATGCACAGAAAACACCTATTGTGGACAGACTTTTGATTGTATATTGCACCTCTGTATGGATGTTACTGAATAACACTGAAAAAATGTTAAAGAAAACATGTTGATCTAGTGGCAGCTAAAATAACATCTTTGTTAATGGTACAGAGATATAATTCCTACCCACAAAACCTCCTGCTCATGTTATGCTAATGTAAGCATTTCCTGGTAATGAGTTTTGAAAATTTGTCTTGTCTGTCATATCAAGCATATTAGTTACTCTGAGGTGGAGAACTGTTTAATCATTATTTCTGAGAACCATTGCTGTAGCATGAGGAAGTCAAGCAGCATATTCAGGGTTAATTTTAGTTGAACTGATTTGAGCATTTTGTAAGTGGAGGCACAGAGTTTTAGTTCTTGAACTTCTGAAGTAGATATTTTTTCTTATTTTATATTTACTTTTATGATCTCTCAGGAAAAGAAAATTAAAAACCAAAGCAGTTTCAGTTTGTCCTTTTGGCAGTG
Organism: Notiomystis cincta; assembly: GCA_013398075.1. Taxonomy (NCBI): domain Eukaryota; kingdom Metazoa; phylum Chordata; class Aves; order Passeriformes; family Notiomystidae; genus Notiomystis; species Notiomystis cincta. The sequence goes on along the minus strand of VZRX01012886.1, from coordinate 209,964 downwards.
CAGTGGCTTCTTGCCAGAAAAAAAATTATTTCATGATATGACAGAGATATTATTTTCCCCCATTCCAATTACAGTTGCACTTAGCTTAGTGGTATTAATATATTCAGCTGTAAGAATTTTTGCAAACTAGGCAGTATTGCATAAATATTCAAAAATCAGTCTCTCTGGAGCCTCAGAAGTCACAAAAAAAAAGCTTCTGCTTTGATACCTTAGTTATTCATAGCCTTTTAATTTGCTATCTGAGAAGAGTAAGTAGTAGTGGACTGCATTCACCTCAGATTTTATGCAGAATTCTGGAATTCTACTGCATCAGGCAATGTAAAGATTCTGGACATCAAAAGAAATAAAAGCTAAACAGCATTGCAAAGTATTAACTGCCTTGCCATTTCTTAGTTTGTCTTTTCCATCAGGCTTTTGTCCTGAATTTCAAAACTGGAAATCAGCATGCATTTTAGGTTCTTATAGCAGGTTATGAAGGTATACTGCTCTCTGCTTTAAGACAATGACATTTAATAAATGTTTACTAAGCATGAAATAAAGAATGTTATTGAGGAAATACTTTGTCTTATTGGTTAGCCCATGATCAGGATATTTCTGTTGCATTTGCAGAAATTAACACAATAACATTTTACATTGTTCCTTTCTCGCTGCAGTCTGATTCTGTACTGTTCACCACAAGTTTTCCGACAATATACAATAACATGTAAGGGAAACAAACAAACTCAAGCAAAACCCAAACCAAATCCTAACCCCTAAATTTTAAAATCTCCCAGAGCTGGGGTTCTACTGACATTTGAGATAAAATAACATGTTTCTCAGGTATGTAGTGACACTTCATTTCTGTTTGATAATTTTCTTGCTACAGTTTGAACTTTCTTATATAACATGTTTATCTTGCAAAGTGAACCATTATTTCAAAAGCTGAACTGCAGCCTTGTAAGCAATAATGTACCTTAGTTTATTACCTTTATCTAGTTTGGTTTACTTGCAATGTACAGAACAACATTTACATTGAAACTTGGATCATGAAAAGCTACTTTCTTTATAAGCTATGTTTTTAATTCTCAGTAGATACAAAAGTTCATAACTTTTTCACATGTAAGAGTGGACTTTCAAATGTGAGAGGTTATTCAGTTTATGTATGTTCATAAAAGTGGCTGTGCTGTGAGCTACAGAAATGAAACCGATACCTGTAGAAGAGATAACATTGCTACAGGATATTGTACAGAAAAGCAAGAATATATGTAAAATGGGTGAATGCTTTGGTCTTGTGTGGGTTGTGTGGTGAATTTCTATAGTCAAGTTAGCATGTATGTGAGAAAAACTAGATTATTTATCATCTGAACTCAGTTCTTAGCAGAAGATGTGACATTTTGATCTCTTAAGAAGTCACTGCTTAAATCATAGAGAATTTCTTGCCAATGCCCACTTTTCATGTCCTGTTCACTGAAATTAAATACATGGAATGGAGGCTTATTAAAGTCTTTCATTCCTGATTGTGTCAAACATTTCTTTTAACAAATTCAGTCTTCTTGGTGACACAAAATCAACTTTTCTTTCTAAGCTGATAACTATAAACCTCTCTTGAAAGTGGCCAAGGTAGAGCCATGAATGATAATGATTATGCATTAAAGATTTTTTTTTTCCATGAGATTGAGTTTAAACATGATTGTCATATTAGGGGAAGACCGATTGCTTCAACAGGAAAGCAGAGATATTGCAACCTCTCTGTCCTGAGTTCCAGTTCCTTGAGATGCAGTAAATGTCTCACTTGTCAAAAGAAAATGTTCAATTCTCTGCTTCCTTTTTTTTCCCCTGGCTCTCTGGTACTGCTCAGTGCCTCATGACTCAGGTGTTTGTCATGTTCTGCTTAATGAGCTAATCTAACTTACTAACAGCCCACTGAAACAAACAACAACAAGAAATGGTAGACTTTTGCCAGCTGTGTCAGTGAGCTAAAATCAGCTCATTAAGAGGGTCAGATGAGGAAAGGTTGAAGTGAGACCTTCCCTCTTTAGCAAGGGTGAGCTATTACTTCACTATCAAGCAATCAGTTTTATAGTTGTACATGAAGCCACTCACAGATGAAATTGAATTAATGACTAATGTGGATAGGGAGTCCATCCTCCTAATCTCATTACTCACTCAGTGACAGTCTGTTCTTTTTGTCTTCATCAACTATGTTGTACAAAGGCTACAGGAAAAAAATTCTCTAGCATATTAGTTAGCATAGTAATTCTGTGGATAATTTCAAGACAGTTTTAAATCTGTATTGGAAACCCCCCACCTTCCTTTTTAAGTCTTGTGAAGAGGAAAGAATTATTTTTTAAAAATGTTAATATGATTCAGTAATGTATGAGAAGCCTGAGATGGAGAAAAATGTTTCCATAGCTGCTGTAAATGTGAAAGTAGTTTTAGATTTCTTGCCTGTTTACTATTATATCAGTATATAGATACCACAAAAGTAGCCCTCTTTTGAGTGAGTGTGAGATACCCTGTGTTACTCTAAGGAACACTTTGGAGGCTCAAAAGAGAAATAACTGATTAATTATGTAGACAATGAAAGCAGTAGGAAGAACTGTTAAAATGCAGTACAGTTTTATTTAGAGGTATTAAGAAAAACCCTAAATCTTGTTCAACCTTGCAGAAATACAAATAGAAAAAATTAATTTTAGATTTTTTTCTAGAGATAATATCCCAAAATAGATTTTTAAAAATTTTTTTTTATTACAGTTTAGGTTCTTTTATGTGTTCAGTGCTGTGGATTTTGCTTGTTGGCAGTTGTTCTTCTAAATGTCCTTAACTTCAGAGGCTGCAGTTGCTTGGATGTTTTTGAAATGAGCTTGTCGCAGACATTTGGGTGGGAGGTTGGAGATACTGGAATGAGGAGGGGCTGCATTTAGGTTTCTATCAGAACATTTTCACAGTTTTCCCTCTTTTTTGTGGTAAAGCTCAGATGTTCTGAGAAATCTTTGGACTTTGATCTTATTGGCAGTCATAGTTCAAGTTGTATTCTTAGTCTGAAAGACTTGCAGTCATTCAGAATTTATTCATTTGCTTAAGTATTTTTAATGGATTAGACAGATTTTTCAGTAAGTGATTCTGTGCTCTTTATCCTGCTTCTTAATGTGTGTATCTCTTTTCTCCCGTTAGATACTTGGATAATTTCTCTAAGATGACTCAGCCATATTTGAAATACAGAGCTGTAAAGGAAGAGTTACATGCAGTATGCACTACATAGCTTTTCCCAACTTCTAAGATACCTTTTTTTGCATCCTTATGTACAATTATCTCCATTTTCAATATAGGATCAGTTGTATTCAACAGGCAGTCCTCCAGAGAATGAATTTTTCTATTTAGCTTATCTGAGTTATTAAGCATCACTTAAATCTAGGCTTTGAGGTCTAAAAATTACATGCTTCAAAATTTTCTTTGAAGTATTTAATTAGTCATAGATGCAACTTGATAAAGGATTAGGAATAAGTTTTATAACTCTAGTTACTTTTGATAATACAAGGATCGCCTCAAAGTTCTGTTGTTTCTTGAAAACATTTGTATAAAGCTTGTTCCAATAGTCAGAGTAATTGATAAATGACATTGCACATCTATTTAAATGTTTTTTAAAAATTAATTTCAAAAAACCTTTCCCATGTTTTAAATTTACTTACTTTTTTTTGTCTTTCTTTCTCTCCCTTAGTCTCAGACTATGAACTACGTGGGGCAGCTTGCAGGACAAGTCCTGGTTACTGTGAAGGAGCTGTACAAAGGCATTAATCAGGCAACCCTTTCGGGATGCATCGATGTCATCGTGGTCCGGCAGCAGGATGGGACGTACCAGTGTTCTCCTTTCCACGTCCGATTTGGGAAGCTGGGTGTGTTGCGCTCTAAAGAAAAAGTGGTAAGTTCAGAAAGTGGGTCAAAACAAAGTTTTGAGTACCAGTGCATTCCTTTTTTCCCCCTCTTCCTTCCTTCCCTCCCCTGCTCCCCACATTCCCAGTTAGCAGGCTGGTTTAGTCCAGAGCAGTTGCTCATAAATGCTGTACAGGGTGGTAATTTTGGAATGCAAAACAGAACTTCTTGCAGTAATCTAAGGACTCTGCAAAAATACTGTGAAAGAAAAACTTTGACATCTCTGGACCTATGCAAAAAGACTAATAGAAATATATAGACTTCACAGTTTAAAAATGTTTACATGGGGCTATTTATTTACTTATCCAAGTATGCTGGGAAAGAAATGCTTAATGCTGTTTAACTGATCCCTGATGTAAGCAACTCTTTTTGGAATGTCTGAAGGACAAACAGAGCATATGCTAAGTGTTGGTGACCTATTATAAATATTGTTCCTTGCTAGCTTTGTTCAAGGCTGATTTGCAGTAGAAAATGCAGTTATTAATATCCACAAGCAAATGAACACTGAGACTGAAGCTTCATTCCTGTGTGGGTGTGTTTGAAAGAGAACGTGGTACAATTTCCTGTCCAGCCATTCTGAGGTGGTGGTGCTACCCAAGCAGATTGTCCTGCCATCCCCTTCCCATAGGCTTTGTTAGCATGCCAGGAGAGTGAGTTGGATTGGGTTGGCTGGAAGGTGGAGCTGTTGTGGGGGGACTTTACTGTTAGTAAGGAATACTGTGTGTGGCATGTGGGTGTGCTACCAAAAGATTGATTTAAACAGGACATAAACAAACCCTCAGGAATATATTCTGCTCTTTTAAGAAGCTAATGCTTATTGCAGGAAGCTACCCCATCTTTATATTTTTGTTGTGAAAAGAGAATAAAGTGCAACTAAAAGAGCAGTTAGGTCAGGGTATGTTTTTGTTAAAGGTCAGTAGTTAGAGTTACATGCATTAAAGTTGCATGTTTGTCATAGTAACACAGGTGAATAGCAGGCTTTGTCTTTATTTTTTGTTTGATTTCCCACTTGATAGTGTTTATTTTAAAATACTTGCTGATGACAAAGAATTTATTTACCTTAACAATTTTCTAGCAGATTACATTACAGTTTTCAGCAGGGTGCAAAAGAGGTGGTATAGCTGTACTTGTTACTGATGTCTAGGCAAGCAAGGTACACTTATAACGGCAGTGGTTTGAAACTTGAGTTTGTTAAATGTCTTTAATTACACTTTTGAGTAGCTGAACCAAATTTGAGAGGTTTTCACCTTGTGGGTACTTCTAAAAAGCTGTTAAATAATGGAAGCATCTACTCTTGGTACCTGTTGTACCAAACTGTCAGTGTAATTCTCAGCCCCTGCTTGTGTGGATGACTGCTTGCTGCTCCTTGTTTCCTGCATCCTGGGAGTTACTGTTCACACAGTTTCTCAATAGTCAGTTGAGTGTTTGTTACTGCATTGTGGATGCATTTTTTTCTGACATGTTATGGGGCCAAGATCAGTTGGTACTCCCAAGATGTGTGGGAACACAAAGTATGCATATCTGTGCTTCAACTTCAGGTATATACTGATGTCTCCGGAAACCAGTGTGAGGTATAGGTACTAAAATTAGAGATGTTTGTATGTCTAAACCAGCACAAAGAAAAGGTGAGGTTCTTTAAACTCACGTTGCTGAATTGGAAATACAAGAAAATATTTTAAAAAGAAACTATATTGAAATATATATGATTTTCAGATCAAAATCAGTCTGTTATTGTGGGGAAGAAGAAAGTGGTTATCTTAAGGATTTGGGTATAGTCCCCCATGCATGTTAGGTTATTTTCCTAATTTATCATCTCCTATGACTGGGTTTTCTAGGCTAAAAAGTACCTTTTTAGGATAATAAAAACATTATTCTCTGACAAAAACACTATGGTTGCAGAAGGGTTGTGATCCTATGTCATACCCCCAATAACTCATGAGCAGGAAAATCTGCAACACTAGTTGCAGGAATAATCGTGGCAAGCCTCTTATCACTTTCAGACAAAGCCTGCCTCCAGGAGGCTTCCAGGTGGAACTTCTGATATTCAAGATTCAGATTCATACCTGGCCCCAGTTCACGTTGAGATTTGAACATACAAACAGTCTCAGTCACTCCTCCATGAAATAAAGACTAGATCAATAATCGTTTGCACAAGATTCAGTCATTATGTTCTTCGTATTTTTCTCATGAGTGTTAGGTTCTCTGCCAGGAGCATGTTGTAATTTGCAGGTGAACAAACTAAAGACCATTATGACAGACTCATATCAGAAAGAGGAGAAAGGGATGCCATTATATGGTGAAACAAAGTTTACTCTCAGAGCTAAGTAGGCCATGAGGTCAGTGCTTTCTTTGTGGTGAATTATTCACTATAAATTGTCTCTTTCCACAGATTGATATAGAAATTAATGGTGATGCTGTTGATCTTCATATGAAACTGGGTGACAATGGAGAAGCTTTCTTTGTGCAAGAAACCGAGGAGGAAAACGTAAGGGCTTTGTGCTGCTCGATGGCTACAATGTAGTCTTAACAGAGTAATGGGTTAAAAGTGCTTCATACAGTGTTTTGTCAATATCCTCACTTCTGTGAAAGCTACATTTTCTGTAACTGACTCTTAACACCTCTTTCATACACTGCCAAGGTGCTTGATGCTTTCTACAATTTTACTGCCATTAATAATAAAGCAACTAATTATTTTTATTTCTTAGAGCATTATTTGGAAGGTGTGCTGAAGTATTTTTTAATTTTGTTAATTCACTCTTGTTTACTGCAGTTATACTGATTGCAGTGTCTTACAATAATTTTTGCTTTAAGTTATTATAGTTTGTGCCTGTGTTAATAAAAGTAGTCTATTTTTGGGCATATTTTAAATTTGCCCTACAAATTTAGCCCAGTTTTTCACAATTTTATTTATGAAACTTTCACCAGGTAACAGTAACTTCTTTGACTTGAGAATTTATTTCCCAAGAATCTTTTGCAACTGGAAACTAATGAGCCTCTGAAAAACAGGAATACTGGTTCATTTTTACTCTGATTTCCTAAGGATATGGGAGCTATGTAATCACAGTATTGGTCAGTCCTGAACATTGCTTTTGATTGCTTTTGAGTCTGTTGGCATTTTTCAGCAACTCTGAAGGAAAGAACTTCTAAATACAAGATTCCAAAAGGTTTAATGAAAAATAGCCAGAGGAGAGAGGAAAAAAATTTGTCTCAGAGAAGTAAAAGATAGTGTTAATTTCTTCTTATTATTAGGAATCAGCCTTTCAAGGAAATGAGTTTGATCCAGTTTTTAGTTTAGGGTGCTACTTGTTTACTTTGGGAGATCAGAGGAAGCTCTCTTATTGAAAGGAGTTAAGTACAATTTAAAGTGGAAGGAGAAAATAAGCATTAGGACCCCAAATGATAACTTGGGGTAGGGATTCATAACACCTAAGTAAAAGGAAGGTTGAGTTCTCTGTTGGCATACACCATGACTGAAATAAAAACTGAAAGCAGCTTTTTATAGATCTAGGCTGTGTCAGACATGGATGGGAACTAATCAGTCTTGAGACTTTGAGAAAGCAGGGGTGATAACCACTGCCTTTGGCCCCAGTACAGTGTTTTAAAGGAGCTATTGCACTGCATAGTGTATTTTGATTTGTAACAAGAGTGCCTTATCTGTGTATAATGTGTTCTTGAAAGCTGGTAATTCATGCTGAAAATATAGATCAAGCTTGGTACAAAGCAAAACTGAGTTATTTTTACTGCTTTTAGGCATTTTTTTCCTACAACTGATCAATATCTTTGTTTGCCTCTTGAAGCTGTGCCTAAGGGATAAATCATAAATCTCTCATTGACTTTTTTTTTTCCTTTGAGAGGTATCCAGAAATGTTCTTTAAGGGATCAGTCTGTATTTCTCACATCTCAACATTCAGAAGTAATACCACTCACCTCAATCCATATAAATCAGGACAATTTTCCAGACAGTTTTCTTTTAACTTTTCCTGGGTGGTTTTTTTTTTTTTTTTAATTTATCTATTTTGTTATTCTTGATTATTTCTCACTAATTGTGCAGAGTACTAACTTCAGTTTAGGTACTAGCATTTGATTTCAAGGTTTTTCACAATGCAAAATCAGCGTGTCATCAATGTTCTATAAGGCTGTATTTTGTTCTCCTTTCTCTATTTCACTCTACAACCAGTGAACAAAATTTGTTCTGTAACTCTTAATTCAATGAAAATTTGAATTTAGTATTAAATAGCAGATAAAACTTTAAGCACATCAAAAGTAATCAGTGCTTTAGCTGTTCTCATCAGTTTCCTGACTAACCTTCTGCACAAGTGTCCAGTAAAATAACAGACATCTTGTAATTACTTCTATTCTCTGCCATGAAACTGAGTTCCATAACCTTTTCTCTTGTCTTTATCCCTTCACAGTGTTTCTTTCAGAGTAGTCAGTGTCTTTTCAGTTTCTTGTTATGATGTAAATAAACCTCGGGCATTCCTTAGCTAAAGTTTTTCCTTCAAAGAGCAGTGGGTTGTAATTAGCTGAGGGTTGGTTGTGTGTTAGTTTTAAGGTGAGTAAATGATAGTTGACTTTTTCTTTTTGAAAGATACTTTACATAAACAATATCTGACATGTGTGACATGACTGAGTGCACCTTCACCAGTTTCATGGGTAACACTGTACTGAGAGGAGAGGTAGACAGGTCAGAAGAGCCACCACAGGGAGCCAGCTTGGCAGGCTGGGAGACTGGACCAGCAGGATTCACACAAGGTTTAAGCAAGATGCACGTGCAGTCTCACATAAGGGTTGGAAGTGCAGGCTGGCACACACAGCAGTGCAGGCTGGGATCTGACTGGGTGAAATGCAGCCCTGCAGCACCTGGCCAGCAGTGTGCCCTGGCTGCAGTGAAGGCAAATGTGTCCCAGGTGGCATCAGCAATAGCACAGCAGCAGCTGGAGGGATATGGGGTTGTCCTGCTCAGCCTGGGGTATGTTAGATCAAGTCTGGAACACAGTTCTGGTCTCCTCAGTTCAGGAGAGACATGGAAAGTTGGAGAGAGCCTGGTGGAGGGCTGGAGAAGTTAAAATAGAAAGAAAAGTTGCTGGAACTTGTTGTGTTAAGCCTAGAGAGGATTCAGGGGAATCTAACCACAGTCTTGCAATACCTACAAGGTCATTACTGAACAGAGACACTCTCTTCACCAGGCTGTCTAGTCACAAGATGGGGCAAAGGGCACAGGGCAAGATATCAGCTAGATATAAGGAAAATCCTTCTGTACAAAAGCAATGTAACACAGGAATAGGTTGCCTAGAGAAGTGATAGAACCTTTGCCTTGACAAGGCTCTGGATAACCTAACCCAAGGCCCTGCTTTCGACAGAAGATTGGACCAGATGGTGTCCAGATGTCCCTTTCAACCTATACCTTCCCATGAGTCTGTTTCAAAATAAACAGCAGTGGATTTAATTAGCCTTTTTTTATTAACACAGTTAATAAGCATGGAACTGATGTGCTCAGGGCAGATAACTTCAGAAACATTCCACTGACTGGGTATTTGCTTTGCTGGCAAAATCAGTTGTTTGTGTCTGAAAGTGTAAGAATACCAACATGCATTTTTCTGAACTTCTTGTAATCACTCCAGTGAACTTGGTTCCTTTCTAGATATCAGCTTCATACCATTGGGCATTTGTGTCTAAATATAGGTACAAGGATTAATCTGTAGCTGACAACAGCCCTGTGTGCACAAAACAAAGTGGGAAAAAATAGTTTTCTCTTTTTTTCTTTTGCTTCCTTAGGAAAAAGTTCCTGCTTATTTGGCAACATCTCCAATACCCACTGAAGATCAGTTTTTTAAAGACACTGACAATCATTTGAAATCAGGTGAAAATGAGAGGACATGTGCAAACTCAGAAATTCCGCACTCTGCAGAAACAGAGACTGTATTCACCCCAGGTTCTGTGAAAAAGAAAAAAAGAAGAAGAAAGAAATACAAACAAGACAGCAGGAAAGAAGATCAGATCTCTTCTACTGGGACTGAAGAGATTTTTGAAATGGAAATAAGCTCAGATGATGAGAAAAGTGTACAGCCCCTAAGGTAAGTTCTTAGTTGCTGTTTTCAGTGTTATCACTGAACATTTAAAAGGGGACTTGTTGATTTCCTCTATGCAAGTATTGCATGAGTTTTGGTAGGCTCTGCCTAGGCCTTTCATCAAGCAAACGAACAGAACTCCAAACAGGTATCTTCCAAATCTTCACAGATTGGCCTTAAAGTTACACCATTTTTTTATGAGCATGAAATGCAATTAAGCCCATTCTAGTGAAGAAGTGTTGTCATGATGAGTTGTGTGACTGAGAAAGTTTCAGTATAATTTCTGTGATGAGGCAGAGTGATCTTCTGGTGTGTTTGGTAGCCTCTAGATAGACTGCAGTGTGGAATGCCTGTAGTACACCACACCTGAATTTGGCTTCTCTTTAACCTGAAGTTTACTTTTGAACTGAAAACTATATAAATGAATGTCCCTTCACGTTAGTAAAGAGAATTCCTGATACGTGTGTGAAGGGGGGGGGGGGGGAAGGAGGGAAAAAAAAATCAATCCTGTATTTTGAAGTGATGAACTCTTATTAAAGTGGAACTTGTTCTAAAGTGGTAGCATGTTCTAATAAGCTGAAGAAGTCTATAGGGTAACAGGAAATATTAAGGTTATAGATGAAAGCTATCAAGCATATAAATGCTTCAAAGCCTACTCATTAGGACTTGCTTTTCAAAGAAAGCTAGGTGTTTCACTGGTCAGCATTGTTGTTAAATATAATACTGTCTGAATAAATTCAATATCAGTTTTGGGAATTGCAAGAATCTTTCGTCATAAGAGAATAAACTACATCTGAAAAAACTCTTTCAGTATGGATCTTCAAAGGAGTCTCAAATTTAATAAGTATCAGCCAAAAAGGTTAGTGTAACAGAAAAACATGAATCTGTTACCATACCTATGACCAGTAAAACACAATAAACAAAATCTGGATTTTAAAGTGTTTTTTAGTGTCTGTGGCTTTCTTAGTTAATTTGCCTTATTTTGTTAGTGTCATATTTATGTCAGTGAATTGTCATTTAGGCTCTGTTTAAGTCTGGGAATTGAGATTTTGTTTGGTTTGAAATTTTTATCATTTTTTTCAGTTCAAGAAAAGGAAGACCTTTGCTCAGTCTTTAGCATACAGTTTTTAAGACAACAATAAACTTGTCATAGTAAAACCATCAAAAATAAAAATAACTGTCAAGTACAGGAAGAAAGAAAATATAACACAATAGTTGTTTATTCTTTATTTAATGTATCATTACAAATGTATGAAGTATTTAGGAATGTCATGTTAATAATGGCTACTTTCCTCCAGTGTTTAGGATTCCAATTACAATTCTAGAAATTATCTTACTTTCACTAGAGATGAATAAAAAATGGTGTGTTTGACCATAATGGTGTGTTAGTCATAGCTGAACAGACCATGGTGTTTTCATCAAGTTTACTCTGATTTTATTTTTGTACCCTTTAGAATGAAAGTTTGGCAAGGGTTTTTATTTGTAAACTTCTTTTTTCTAATGTGTATAAGCAGAAACAGCAGTAGAAATACATTGTCAGAGTGTTATAAAGTGAAAAGGAGATGATTTAGTAAAAGAATGGTGTTTTCTTGTGAACAGCAGATAAGTGCAGGACTGAAACAGAAATACTCTGTAGTGGTGAAGGCTCAGATACAGTAGGTTCATGGTTCTGTGTTTGTCAGTGAAGTTTATATATTCTCATTTCAGTGGGCTACCAGGGAAGGAAATAAAATGCCTTGCAGTAGGCATGCACTTGTTTTCTTCCCAGCTAAAGATACAGTTGTGAAAAAGTGTTCATAAGTTTTCTTTCCAAACCCTGTGGGGAGGTGAGTTGGTTTCAGTAGATTGGTTTGAGATTGTGGTGTTTTGGTTGATTGCTTTTTGGGTTGGTTTTTTTTTTTTAGTTATAAATGTGTGGCTGTGAAAAGGAGGAAGAAAGATAAGAAATTAAAAACTTTACTGTTACTAGACATAGCTTCAGATTTCAAAGTGAAACTGGAAAAGGAAAAGGGAGGCTGATGTTTTAACAGGAAGGTCAAAAATTCAGTCACAGGTACCAGTATGTAATGTCTTATCTCTTTCTTTTTTTATAAAGTAGAAAACAAGCTGTTTCCTCTTTCTTGGGAAAATCTATTACCAAGTGTTTATCATCTTTTTTCAAAATATGTCCTTTGTCTTTTCCAGCTATGATTTAGATATGTTAGTAGTGCTGGACTTATATAAAATAATACTAGTAAGACTGAGGTTACAGTATGTACAGCTCAGAAATAAGAGGGCATTATTTCTCCAGTGTTAAGGGTGTTAAAGGCTTAAAGTAGTTATCTGTCTCTGAAATCTTGTATATTTATTTAGACTATATGTAAAGTGGACAGCAATGAGAAGTGGCAGTACTGTTTATTTATGTTGCAAAATAAATAGCTTAGAACCGATCGTGCAAACTGAAGTTACAAGTTGATGCATACTGAATTTCCCCTTGTATTTTCAATAATCTGTGACTGAGTTTGGATTTTTAACTTTTGTGTTTATCCACTTACTGGTTAAATTTGGTTTTCTGGATCCTTTGTGTAAACCCTTTTTGTGGCTAATTTCCAGTGAATAAAATCTGTTCAGTACCCACATTTCATCTTGCCTCCCTTCCTGCTGAAATGAAAATATTGAGGACCTCTCTTTTTTGTGTTTAGTTAGTTGTTCAGTCATACTTTTTTTTCCTCTTTTGGAGATACTTAGTACTGTCTGCAAAGACAGTATGAAACATATTCCTGTCACACTTAGCTTGGTTTATGAATGCAAAGGATGTACAGTCTCTGTTGTTTTCATCTTAAGTCAGGCTGCATCGTCATGTTTCATAAGAATACTACTATGGAATAAGAAATGGCATTTTTAGAGTTCAAAGAGATTTTTGGATTTACCATAATCTAGACTTGTCTTCTAAATGAAAGACTTGTGCAAATGAGGTAGATCACTGTAACTGCTTAATGTATAATTGAGGAAGCATGTAAATATTTACACATTTGATAATAGCAAAATATTTTCTTTCTTCCATCTGTAAGAGAAAGGAGCATTAGGATTCCAAAACAAATCCAGTGCAACTGTGCACTAGAATAAAAATAGTTTTTTCTTTCATAATAATGGCTTAAAATAATTTCTATTGCATTTTGCACTCAAATTCCAGGTGTGTCTTCCTTGAATTCTTATCTACTGTATAGTCATGATGCCCTCAATCTAACCTCAAACAAGTTAGTTGTATCTGGAAAATAGGTATTTATTATTTAGTTAAATTGAAAAAGCTTTAAAAAGATCTGAAGTACTTTATGATGGGAATATTTCAAGGGGACTTCTGCGTAAAATAGGGTGTATGACTGTTCAGTGGGTCTTACTGTTGGTTGGCTTTGGTCTTTGCTGTAGATACTGAGTAGACTTCCCAGTGCAAAACAAACCTCATTGTTCATAAAAATACAGCATTTTATGTCCTTGTTGTAGTTGATGTTAATTTGTAAGCTCTTGGGTAAATTGTGATGCTAGTACTTGCCCCTGGTTTCTTACAGCTTTAGTTTGTAAAATGTACATTGTCAAAACTAACCTTTCTAGTTTAACTCTTCTAGTTATTGTAAAATTCACATTGTAAAGTTCATGTGTAAAAAATTTTTTTTACTGAATCAGTAACACAGATTTCTTACAGCTGGCTTAATGTCCTGTGTGTTTCCACAGAGGATCCTCAAATTCATCACCAAAGGGTGAAGAACAAAAAGAATCTTTGATTTATCATTCGAAGGACCATTACCCCTTATCTGATGGAGACTGGTCCCCTCTGGAGAAGTAAGTCACTTTGTAATGTCATCATTTGTATAATGATGAGTTATTATTAAAAAAAATTACTATGCCTTTTTATTAATTTTCCTCTGATCTATAAAACTGTCAAACTTGCCCAGCTTCTGTGATATCAAATTCAGCATTTTATTTGGGAACTTTACTAAATGTATTATTTCACTGTTAAAGAGAGGAGACACAGTTAATAAGATTTCCTCAGGCTGAGAAGGGTATGGAAAACAAGTATGTTCCCTATGATTCACCCTAGCATAAGCAATACTTGATCTGCCAGAACACAGAAGTGATGAGTATGTAAGGTACATTTTACTGTGTGAAGTAATCCAAATTGCTCAAAGTAAAGCTAGATCCTAAACTTGAATCATACTCCAGAACAGGGGATTTGCTGGAGTTCTGGTATCTTTTGCTGTCCAGAGATACTGAAATCAGCATCAGTTGACGGTGGATTCTTAAAAATGGCATAATACAGCTTGCCAGTCAGTTTTCACTGTGACCAGGGCACTTCTGTTTGTACATTCAAGTACATTCTTCAGTTTCTGATGTTCATGCTATTCCTCTTGTATTCAGTGTGTATTCAGATTTTTTTTCAAGGTTCATACTTTGAGTTTCACCACTCTAACCTCAATATATGCATAAGAAAGCATTCTGTGCATATGTAGTAGTATTTGGGGTAAATTTTGTATTTTCCCTGAACCTTTGGTAAGTGTCTAGTTCTACTGCTTTTCCATTTGATGGAGAAATCTACCTCATAGCAGATACATTCACAAGATCAGGAAGGATTACTGGTCAGCCTTCTGTTGTGATGGCCATTGTTGCTTGTTACCTGCTCAGTGCACAGGTACCTGTTCTCCTCTATCAACAGATGGTGGTGCAGAATAGAAGAGTTCAACCTTCAGCCAATATCTTTTGAAGTGTGTCTGATTTCTCTGCTTCAGGTGCTGGCAGGGCTGTGGCCTCAGTGGAGTCAGAATGTACCACACCATCCTTGGTGCCTGCTAATTCCCCCAGTACATAGCTCCTTAATGAGCAGCAGCAGTTGGACAGGAAGTCCCACTGTCATTCCTTTTTATGTTTTGGGCTAACAACCACATCCTCAATTACACTTAATGAGAGGTAGTCTTCAAATGTTCCCCAAAGGACTGTGGTTTGTGACTGAAAAGCAGTCACAGTGTTTGATCCTAAGGACTGACACGTTCCTGTATGGATTATATCACCTAGATGACTGTAGCATGGAGGCTGGTACTCATTTTCAGTTTATAAAACTCTGAGCTAGCATAGAGTAGCAGGTTAGATCTGGCAGAGATGATTCATGCATCTCCTCTCATTTATATATTTAGGGGCTAGTCTGCTGTAATAAGTTGTTCATGCCTCATGTGAGGTACCTAGGCTTTTCATTGTTCTGGGGCTGTTTTTTAACAAAAAACTACCCAGTCCACATTGCAGTTCAACAGAGAAGTTGGCTATTTTCTATCTTTGGGGAGGGTGTTGGGTGTGAGATTCTCTCACATGAGCCATCTAGGAGAAGAGAAATTTTGCTTGAAAGTTCTTCTCCGAAGTCATCAAAGAAGGATTTTATCATGTAGCTGTCGTACAGGGAAGAGAAATGGGAGGTTTTATTAACCTCCTTTTTGGAGATCTGAAAAAGCCAAGTAACTTGTAGTTCAGTTGCTCATCTTGTTCTTCAGAGCCCTTGCAGGGAGCTCAAGAAAGAAGATGGCACAAACCCTTTCCATGAGGACACTTCTGTTTGTCCTACTCAGCATAATAAGATGGAAAGCATAACCATTAACTGTTTGATACCTGATGCCATCACTGTTCTTCCTGTTTTAACAGGCAGTGTTGGCATGACTAGGTCACTGTTACAAGCATGGGCCTTTTGGCTAAACACTTCTGCCTGAGAGTGACAGTGAGAAACATACTTTGGGGGAAATGGAACAGACTTAGGGTCCCAAAGTCCTGAAATACTCCATCTTTTGCAGGAACTGCTGAATATTAAGAATTAGGCTTTGAAACAGGTTAATATTGTGCATGGCTTCCAGTTTGACTTGTGTAAGTGGAATAAATCATTTGACATGTAGGGAAATTTAGTTTGTATTCTTTCTGAAAACAAAGGTGTACATGTATTTTCATCAGTGTGCTACTTTAAACAAGCCCTTCTAACAGTACAGAAGATGTGATTCCTGTATGACATTGTTAAGGGGGGACTGAGGGGGAAAATACTAGTTTTCTTTTTGTGTCCATGGGTGATGAAGGCTGGAAGTCAACTGAGATGACAACTCACTGTCGTGGAGATGTTTAAATGTCCTGATATCTTGGATTTTGAGGTGTCTTCTCAGCAATATGAGGGATTCTTACTGTCTAAACTGTGATCTGTGTAATATCTATTTTTGTAGTCTGAATTGTGATCACAATTTAGTCCTGTATGACACTGCAAAACATGAGTTTCTCAAACCTTCAGAAAGTTTGAGATGTGGTACTAAATTAGGTAACTAATCCTTGCAGGAATTTTGTGTTGAAAAAAAAATCCATAAATTAAATACCTGTAGGGAGTAACTTTTAAATTTTCATTATTAAATCATTGAACAACCCAAGTTGGAAGTGACCTCAAAAGTTCATGTGGCCCAACCTTTCATGGGAGAGGGAGCCTCAAAGAGATTGTCTATCACCCAGACCAGTCACAAATTACAAGTCCAACAAGTGCAAAGCTAGGTGTGAAATCCTGTACTGGGATGACATAACCAAAGAGCCCAGTACCAGCTGGGATCTGTGAGGTTGGGAGCTGCCTTGCTGACCTGGGGGATAACAAACTGGGCATGAGGCTGCAGCAGCACAGGCAGCCTGGGTCCTGGGCTGCATCTGCAGGGGCATTAGTGGCAGAGATGTGGTTATCCCTCTCCTCTTAGTGCTGGTCAGGCCACACATGGAGAGCTGTGTCCAGTTCTGGTCCCTACAATTTAAATTCAAATACCTCCTCAAATTTGTTTATATAAATGCAGACCATAATATGTTATGAATAATAACCACTTTAGGAAAAATAGGATGGATTTTAAAGGTCATGTAGTCCAAACACATCTGAAGGAAGTTTTCAAGTAATCTCCTTTCCCTCTCCTAAGTTATCTTCTGAAGGTTTTTTTCCCTGCATTGGGAATTGATGTTGTTTTGTGCACTTGTAAGTTAGGTTTGCAAGACTTTTATTACTCAAGTCGCTGCATAGCAAGCTGAAATACTATATTTTTACAGAGGTGAGGAACTTCAAACTATTTTCTGTCTTACTTTTAGATAAACTTTTCAGTTTTGTTCTAGTTTTGTTTGGAAAATGGAACATGGGCTAAGGGGAGAGCTATTCCTGCACTGCAGATGCAGTGGAGGAATCTGTTTAGTGTGATCACTATGTAAGTCCTTTAATGTCTTTAATGTGATTTTGGTTTTAACCTCATTTCTCACCGTTTGAAAACCCTGCTGGGCTTCTTGCCATGTTGCCAAATAATTGAAGCTCTGTTAAGCTGTTGAAAACTCTACCAATAGTAGCTGCACAACAAATGCATTAATGCATTTTAAACACTGGCTTTCTTTTTTCTTTTTCTTTTTTTTCTAATTCTTATTGATTTGGTAGCCCTTTCTCTGAGCAAGTCTGCCCTAAAAGTGATTCAGAACTAGAAGTTAAGCCTGCTGAGAGCTTGCTCAGATCTGAATCTCACATGGAATGGACATGGGGAGGATTCCCAGAGTCAACCAAGGTAAATGTCTTTATTGTCTCTACCTTTGTAACTGAGTTTTGGCATATTTAAGACTGTCCTAGGAGAGGATTGGAAATCTGCTGCTGTTTTTCAGAAAGATACAGCTGAAATGGGGAAGTAGCAGCCCCTTGTGGCAGGCAGAGAGAGTTAACTTGGTTGAGTTCAAAAGCTGCTCAGCAAAGTAATCCCAGAAAACCTAGAAGTGAAAGTCTGAAATTTTTGATTTTTTAGTTAGAAACCTGAAGGAAACAATTTAAGAAATTAATTTTCTTTATTGTAGAGTAAGTTCATTCCAGAGGAATAAGCGTAAATTTGGTATCTAACAGAGGCCCTGATAAATCCACACTTACTGCTTTTTCCTTGCTGTGGTTTGGCCAAGTCAGCACTTCCTCTATGCCAGTTTCTTTACTGAACTTGTAAATAAGCTCATATGAAAATTCTTTTGCAAGGAACTTTGCTAATATGCTGGGACATTTTTTTATGTTGCTAAAATACTTGCTTAAGTTATTTTCTGGTTTCCTTGTGTAACAAGAACTTGTACCATGAGTACAGATTTAATGTTTAGAACAGAATAAAACAAACAAGTGAAGTGAAAGGATTGACTAGACTTTGTTTTTCAGATAAGTAAGAAAGAAAAACTGGAACATTGCAGAACAGCTACCATTACTCCATCAGAGAAGACTCATTTTAGGGTCATCCTCAGCTCTGATGAAGTTGAAGATGATGATGATGTGAAAGATTCTGTCTGTACAGTACTGAAACCTGAGCCAAGAACTCATCCCCTCCTTAAGCAGATGGATGTTAAAGACTCTCTTGCTTCTGCAATCATAGAACCACAAGTTCCATTGGCATTGGATGGTGGTGATCATTCCAGAATATTGGTGGATCCTTTACCAGAAACAAAACCAACAGCAAAAACTGACTCTCCTTCAAAAAAGAAAGGTGTGGAATAAAGCTCTTGATTCTTGCCTGCAGTGTGATCTACCAAACTTGAGGTCCTATTGGAAAAACTATAAATGTGCCTTTTCAGTTTTTCCTATTTAAAATTTTATCTGACTAAAATTCTGCTGAAACTCTGAAACTTAAAAATCATACAAATAAGTCTGAATCTTCTATGATTATGTTTGTATTTAATGTGTCTGGGTAAATTTATCTTAGTAATCTTAATTGTCAAAATTAACAGGGGTACACAAGCGAAGTCATCATCAAGGCCCTGATGATATTTACTTGGATGACCTAAAGGCTTTGGAACCTGAAGTTGCAGCACTCTACTTTCCCAAAAGGTAATTTTGAAGTAAAATGCTGTAAATCTGGAGTAATTTTGCAGTTGCATTACCTGAGTCATTACATGTATTATTTATGTACCAGTTCTGATAAAAGAATTGGACCTGAGGTTTTTAGGCTTTTGTGAAGTATTCAGTACTTATCTCATTGTGAAAATTACAAGAAACACACTGAAAGATCACATGGGAGGTGACTGCTAAGAGTTTTTCTCTTTGTGGAACCTGTGTGATCTGCAGACACAGAGGGGAGTAAGTTTAAACTGCATTTGTACCAGTACTCTTGTTCAGACATATTGTAAACTTTTCAGTGGATCAAACTAGTGACTCCAGCCTTAAATGACAATGTGACTTTTTTTTTAATGTCATTTTTCTATTGTACTTTTTGCAACAGGCAGTGTTCTAAAACTACTAAAAGCAGTGCCCTTTTCCCCCCCCTTTTTCTTATTTTACAACTTTCTGGTAAAGATTGAGGAGCACTATTATTCTGCAGAAGTAAAAGGTAGATGATGTTTTCTTCATTTAAGTCCAATTTAGGCAAGAAATGTAATTCTTGCCCAATTTAGGGGAATGTTAGAAGAACTGGAAATAGTCTGCCAATATTATGAAGGATTGGTGTGGGTGTGTGTGTCTGAGGTTTTTGTTTGGTTGTTTTAAATTTATGTTGTGAAGTGATGTAAAAATGCAAAAGCAAGACTTTATTTTTTTCAGTAATTATATAATGTGTTCTTTAACCTAAGATCTGTACATTTTTTTACAAATGAAATACTTTTCACTTTCTTTTAGTGATTCTGATCCTGGCTTCAGGCAGTGGACAGAGTCAGATACCCTTTCTGGTTCCCAGTCACCCCAGTCAGTGGGAAGTGCTGCTGCTGATAGTGGTACAGAGTGCATGTCTGATTCTGCTATGGACCTGCCTGATGTTACCCTTTCACTTTGTGGAGGTCTCAATGAAAATGGGGAGATTTCTAAAGGTATGTGAAAGACTAAAGCATAAAGAGGGATAAGCTCAGGCAGCTAAACAGGTGAAGTAGCTTGAATGCTCTGATTTCCTCCTTACAAAACTTCAGTATATTACTGTGCTCACGCTGAGAAAAGAGGGGGATTGAAAGTCTTTTGTTTTTCTAAAATTCTCAAACGTTTGCCAAGCAGAGATGGCAGAATTTAACCTCAGATTAACCAAGAACTCTTGATATCAAGAGAACCTTTCTGTCTCCTTTTTTGTACTATGTATTATTTATCTGACCAACTACATTGATTTCTGGCTGCAAGTCCTTGCTTAGTCCTGTATAAATCTTACTTTTTCCCAACTGTCTGATACTTTTTCTTCTTTTTCTGTTTCTCCAAGTGATAAAAAAACTCCCTTTCTGCTTCTCTTCTCCTGTCCTAAATGATTGTTAACCTCTAGACTTTTACTAGCTGATTCTTCTGTCTTAATGCTTTAGTCTATTTAGTATTGAAGTTGTGTGTGTTTTTGAGGGAGCTTTTAGGGGCATAAAATCTTCATGGGCATGTACTACAGTGCTTAATTATTACTTTTTTAAATGGTCATCCAGTCTCTAATACATTAAGTGAAATTTAGGTAATTATTAGTAAAGACTCAGGACTGTTCTCGTGGTAACATGGTAGTAATATTAGATTTGATTGGGAAAAAAAGATGGCTTGATTGTAGGGGTCTAAATCGTGGATTTCTGCAAACATGTATAGAAACTAGTTGTGAAAATGCTGATTAGTGATAGTAGTAGTTTTTCAAACCTGGAAAGCTGACATCACCCTTCCCCTCTTCTTTTAGTGTAGTATGTAGGCCCCTTAGCTGCCATCATAATTTTTGAAGAAAACTTGCCTAGACAAGCATGGCTTTCTTATTCCAGCCTTTGAACAGAATTACTTCCTCCTTTTCCTTCCTCTTCCAGTTTCTTAATGCCCTTTACTGTTGAAGTGTACAAGGCTTTTTCTGTAGGGAGGAGGCAGTGACAGGACCCTTGACAGGTAGTCCATGTTAGCACATCTTCAGTGATGCTGAAAGATCAGCAGAGACTCTGAAATGACAGGATTTTCCTAGAAGTAAACTTACTAGACATCTTGGGATTTTGTATTATTATTTTCTAATTAAAAATCTCTTCCTATTGCAGAAAAATTCATGGAACATATTATTACTTATCATGAATTTGCTGAAAACCCTGGACTCATAGACAATCCTAATTTGGTAATACGGATTTATAACAGGTAAATTTTCCGTGTCATGTAGTTAGGTCATAGAAAATCCCATTTCACATCTGGTCTCTGAAGTGAACACATTTCTTAGATTCTATTGCAATTTGTGTGTGAATCTGTTAGAGCCAATGATTTGCATTAAATTTAGCTTTAGCTAGATTTTTTTTTCTGCAATTGCCACTGATGTTGAATTGTATATATTAAAATGAGTCTACTTGCAGAAAATGTTAATATTGGCAGCAAATACATATTTTCATCAACACAAGAGCAAGTTCTCATGCTGATATTTATTGATCTGTAGTCAGATTTTGTAATATCTTCTCAATAACATGTTTTAAAACAGGTATTATAACTGGGCATTGGCTGCTCCAATGATTCTGAGTTTGCAGGTGTTTCAGAAGAGTTTGCCTAAGGTAAATAGTTAAATGCATACTTTCTTTGAAAATTTTGTATGTAGTAACACCTGATTATCTCTTTGTTTTTCTATACAAATTAAAAACTTGTCTAATTTTTCAGGCAACTGTTGAGTCTTGGGTCAAAGAAAAGATGCCAAAGAAGTCTGGAAGGTGGTGGTTCTGGCGCAAGAAAGAAAGCATGACTAAGCAGGTGACTGAGACCTATTGTGATTTTTTTTTTTCTGTTAGGTGTTAAAAGGTAAAAAAAGTTGTTATTTGTCAGAAGTACCTCAAAACACTGCTCACACAGCTCAGTGTCACTGATGGCCAGCTGAGAGTTGCAGTACTGTAGCTGCACCTGTTAATTTAGCCTCAAATACTGCATCATTGTCTGGTGTTATTAGTTGCTGCAACAAAATTTATTGTATCCAGCTGCTGCACATTATTCTTAAAATTCATTCTTCTAAGCCATAAGCAGTTATCAGAGCTACTCTTTAGTCACTGCAATGTGTTTTAGGAATGGACACACACATAAATAAATAGGTGCTGTGCTGCATAATAGTTAAGCTGAGATACCTAATTTTAGACTAAATTAAGCTTTCTGAACCTTGAGTATGGGTCTTAAACTTACTTCCCCATAAAAAAGTGATTTATAAACTTAAAGCTTGACAGCTCCTTTGATGGTAAATTCATCATGTTAAATGAGCAATTCTCAATTTCTGGCACACAAAATTTTGTTTCCTGAAATAATAAAGGCCTTTAATAGATAATTTCTTCATAAGCATCCTTTTGTTAAATAATTTTGTAGAATGGTGATTCTGAGACTTAATATAGTTTATGTACTACTTTGGTAGCTGTTTTTAACTTGGATTGGTTTCAAATGCTGAAAATGTCAATATGTTCTTTATTATCATGTTGCTTTAGATACCAGAGGCAAAAGAGGGGAAAACTGAGACGCAAAGAGCAAATGAACTGCCAGCAACTATAAAAGAGCAAGTTAATAGTAGGTGTGTTCCTGTCTGAAGACTTTTTTGTGGACTGAATAGTGCCTTTTTTTCCTTTTTTTTTCCTTTTTTGAATGAAGAATTCAATAGTAATGTGCTGTGGGAAGAAACATTTTCCTGTAAGCTACTGAGAGGAACCAGATGTGTATAGCAAACAATTTAGCAAAATAATGTGGCAGCAAACATTGTAGGAACTACAAATGCACTACAATTATTTCCTAAATCCTATTGTGTTTATTTCTTAAATGGTAACATAACTGACAGAACAAATACATACATGGTAACCTTTATCAATAGGCCACTGCTCTGTAAATACAGCAATATTGTATCTGATATACTTTGTAATACTTTTTTTCTTTTATGAAGGCCTAATATTGTATGAATAATTTAAACCATGTGGAATATTTTGTAACATTAAATAATTGAAACAATAAAATAGTATTAATCACAATGCACATGTTGCCCAAGTCGTGGTAGAGAGCTATCAGTGCTTAGCACAAAACTCTTCCATTCTAGGGTATCTATTATGCATATGCATGTTCTCACATGATTTTGGAAAGGTACTTGTAAATGTTGGTGTCTTAAAGATTTAAAGAACTATATATATTGTGATTTAATCCTTCAGAGACACTAAATGCTGCTTTTAATCTAACGAGCAGGAAAATAAGTCTGTGAATAACTTTAAAAGGTGAGCTACTCCACTAACTTACCACCCACAGTTTAAATGACGTAGTAACTGAGGCAGCTTTTTTTAAAAACAAAGCTCTGCTACCCATTCAGTGTCCCTTTTCATCTGCAGTTTACCTAATTCATCAGTATTAGTGACTGTTTGACACTATGTCTTTACTAAACCCGTGGTGTGGAGCCAGCTGGGAATAGTCATGTTTAGAGCGCCACAGTACTGGCATTACAAGTCTCACTTGCTTAGTGGCATGTACTGGCTTTCTCTGGGCATTCACTAGACCATGGACTTCCTTAATCTGTGCTATCAGGTAGTAGCAAATCCTCCACATAAGCAGAAATTACTCTGGCATAAGCATCTTACTCTGTTAAGGAAGGGTTTTATGTAGCTTACATTTATTCTGGTTGATGTCATGTTAGGCCTCCAGAGGATGATTCTTCTAGTGATGAAGCATCCCAGGAGTTGAAGGAATCCCTGAAAATGGATTCTGCCCCGGCAGAGCATCCACCTCATGGGAATGTTACATCTTATAAGAAGTCACTTAGACTGTCTTCAGACCAAATAGTAAGTGACATGCCTGACCTGTGCATAGGATGCTTCATAATCCTTTAAAAAAAATACTTTAAAAAGAAATTTAAAATGTTTTCCTGTGCAAGGGTACCAGCTGCAGGGAATTTCTGGTAATTTTTTTCCATTTTGTTTTTTAAGAATCTGTTTGGATTAAAAAAACAGTAATTTCTTACAATGTTCTATAATGAAACTTTTGTATTAAGATGTTGCCCAAAAAGTGATATTGTTTGCCTCTGCAGTTTGGATATCCTGGGATCTGCACATCTGTGTAATAACATACATTTAAATTGGTGTGCAGTTTACTCACTGTGGTCTAACTTACACCTTAGTTCTGCTGCTGTCTAAATTTCATCAGGGAAGAATTTTGAGGAAAGCATCCACTAAGTAGAAAATGCTGTTGGATCCTGTGGCAGACTGGGAGTTCAGTTTGATAGTGCTGCAAGACTTCTGTAATGTCAAGAATTAAAGTGGCAGAGAGTGAAATATCTGCTGCTGTAGGCAGACACAAAAACTAGGCATACACATGTACCCAGACTGCAACAGACTTTGACAGCAGAACTGTGCCAGTGTTAAGCCATGGTTCACCTTTTGAAGAGTTAATCAAAATAGACAAGGAGGAGTATATGAGCAATTTTCTGCAGCTCATTTTTGATTCTAAAATCAAAACTCAAAAATTTTAGAGGGAGGGCAAGTTACATTTTCAATTATTTTTCTTCTACAGGCAAAGTTGAAGCTCAGAGATGGCCCTAATGATGTTGTATTTAGTATTACAACCCAGTACCAAGGGACTTGCCGTTGTGCAGGAACAATATACCTCTGGAACTGGAATGATAAAGTCATAATATCAGACATTGATGGAACAATAACCAAGTAAGTATCTTAGGGGATTTTCTTTGGTGGGGTTGTTTGGTTTTTTTTTTTTTGGAATCTTGCTATATTGATCCTGTCCTGCTTTTCAAAGCAAGGTAAAGAAACTTTATTTAAGGTAACTATTAAAGGATGTTCACTAGCAATCTTGCTTTGATTTTAATTTGTGCTTGCCTTTAAAGCACATTAGAAAATGTCTTTTAGAAGAATAATGCCAAGATGATGGCATTTACTATGTGATTGTTCCCTCTATTAGACTTCTCCAGGTTTAGCAGCCACAGGTTAACATGGAAACTGACTTATATTGTATGACCCCACTAATTGCTCTGTCTGGACTAGTTATTAATTCTCTTTTTAAATAGTTAGGACCTTCCACAGAGATATTTCTGTGAATACCCTTTCTAAATTGTATGTTCATTAGTGGTTGTCTTTAACAAAACCCATGTACCATGTGTCAGGTACCTTTGATTCTCCTTTTAGGTCTGATGCTTTGGGACATATCCTCCCTCAGTTTGGCAAGGACTGGACTCATCAGGGCATTGCAAAACTCTATCATTCCATTAATGAGTGAGTATGCAATCTGTGAAACAATTAGGATTTTCTGAAATACAGGAATTAATGTATACGTAATTGAATAGTTGTTAGTAATTAAGCAGTTTATTAAAATGTATTGGTCAAAATGCTGGAAGTGAGCTCCTTCTGTCATACACAAGTGAAATTAAGTTCTTTCCACTGATGTATACATCTACAGGGATGCAAGCCAGCACTTTTACTAGCTCCCTTCTCAGACATTTTGTTCTGCAGTTTAGCTTTTAAAAACTGTGTATAATATTTTCATGAAAACAAAAGCGAACTGTAATAGAAATTTCTCAAACATGCACGTCTGTTTTCCACCAATTCAGGTTGATCACAGAATCTTTCAGAAACATGGTATTCAGCATAAATTTGGAACTAAATAGTGTCCTTCCAATGCAGAAGTGTTTTCTGGTTTAATGGGTTTGCTCTCAAATCCAGGTGAATGCTCCATGGGTTAGATTTTATGTTCTGGAACTACTTGCTACTGGCACAAAGGGTAGGTTGGTGTCCAGGGTCAAGTCTTCTGTCACTTTGTGGCATTTCTCACATAAGACAGTGTAGTTCAGTAGAACAATGGATAACTAATTCAGCAAATTGGGAATTTCCCCTTCCCCTCTCTGGGTTAGTCAGATGAATGTGTTCACCTTGTCATCTGCAAGGACCTGCAGAGGCAGCCCATGTGCCTTCCCCCTTGCAGTTACAGTGAGGTCTTTGCTTTGCTCAGAAGTGTTGTAAACCACACCCTTATAAATGTACTGTTCATCTAAGAGGCACATAGCCCTGTAATATTTGTGTCAGTAACTTAGGGCAGAATAAACCTACATACTTCCTCACTTTCAGATTTGGTCCTTCATCTAGCAAATGATTTTTCAAAACCACAGTGATGCCAGAAATAATACTTTGCTTACTGAGGATGATCAAGTGTTAGAAGCGTCAGGATTTAACAATAATCCACTTTTATCTTTGTTTTTTAGTACTCTTTCTTTCCACAAATATATTTGAGGTCTTAGAATCTATTGTTGGCCTTCATGTGGCTCCTTGTGATTCATGGGAGATAACATTAATGTTTCTCTTTTGTTAGGTTTTGTTTGGGTGGCTTGGAGTGGGTTTTTTGTTTATTCAGTGCATAATAGAAGAGCAGTTTTGGAATTATTTGCCAAATTGGATCAAGTCTTTGAAAATGCACATAAACACTCAAGCCTTTTGTGCATGCTGTAACTGTATACAAATCTGTGTAACAGATGAACATACAAAGTCTGCAGGAGGAATTTAGGGCTTTAATGAATGCTTGTTGTTATCTGTCCTTCACTCTGCACTTTGAATTCTGCCAACAACCTGAAAAAGGAGATCTGGCACCCATTATTTTGTGATGCAGATAATTTTAATAATTGCTGTCATCCTACAGCTGGCCTGAAAGAAGCTGAGTAAAATCAATGTGGCACTTATTTAAACACCGTCTAGTCCGTCTAATTGTGTCATCTGAATATTACCATCACTATTGTGTTTGCACTTCCTGTAGCTCAGTTTTGATTAAGTTGTGTATTTAAACTACTACATGCCTTGCAGATTCTTTTAACAAAAGAAAAGTCTTTTCCTTGTGTGTGTGCAGAGCTCTGCAGCAATTCAATACCTAAACTGGTGCCTCTGGACATTGCTATAATTGTGTACTTACCTTTGCAAAGAAACTTCAGCAGGAATATGAACTAAGTTGGTAATTTTTTTTCTAGAAATGGCTATAAGTTCCTGTACTGTTCTGCCCGTGCCATTGGGATGGCAGATATCACCAGAGGATACCTGCACTGGGTGAATGACAAAGGAACAATTCTCCCTAGGGGCCCTCTCATGTTGTCCCCCAGCAGTTTGTTTTCTGCCTTTCATAGGTAAGCATGCAGGATTTCTTATATCAATTCCTTCCCCATTTCAGAGAAGAAAGCAAATTAAAATTATTTGGTATTACAGCTGTAGCAAAATGTTCCACTCTGGACTGTATTTGCTACTGAGACTCGATGTCCCTCTAGCGATCATTTAAAAACTCTCTTTTGTCTGAATTTCACTTGTATACTTCTGTTCCTGTGGGCATGTTAGTAGTGGCTACAAAACACAACATATCAATCCAAGAGGAATTCATTTTCCCTTCTCTTTATTCATCTAGTCCATGACTGATAGGTTCTATTTATATCAGTACACTTTTGTCTTTTCAAGCATACCTTCAAGGTGTGCAGTGCAGTGCTACTACACAAGGTAGAGAGAAAAAGATAAAAAGCTGGGGAGTATAGACTGTTATGTGAAATGATCTTGTGGTGTTGGGATTGCTCCATATACAGCTACTTACAAATAATATGGAGTTTAGGTATGGTTAAACTCAGCTGATCTTTTGGAGAGCCATAGTCTACCTGTTTTTGATGGGAGGAGCTAATAAGGGAAAAGTGTTTGGGGTGTTTGTTTGTGAAGGGGGTTTTGTTTGTTTAAGGTTTGTTGGTGTTTTTTATTTGTCTTTTTATTTTGTCACAGATAGCAATGACAGGAACTTCCATTAATGTCATGGGCTTTATGCACTTTTGTCAGAGACAGGAGTTCTTATTCAGATAGTGAGCTACAAAAAAAGCAATTCACAGCTGGGAATTCCTCTCCCATTTATACTTAGCCTATCTATGCACAGTATTCACCAGGTTTTTCTTACTGTAGGTCTTGGAAAAGAGGGATGTTGGATTGTTTCTTGTATTGCTCTTGGAGAGGTACTTAGCACTGTCTATATAACTACCAGTGCTAGCAACAGGAAGCAATAAGAATATAAATCTCAGATAAATGGGGGAAGGAAGATACCTTCTATCAAGTCATGATTTAGAATTTGACTATTGAAATTTTATTTCAGGGAAGTAATAGAAAAGAAGCCTGAAAAGTTCAAAATCGAATGTTTGAATGATATCAAGAATTTGTTTGCTCCCAGTAAACAGCCTTTCTATGCTGCTTTTGGAAACAGGCCCAATGTAAGTGCCCCTTTCTAACTGAAGGGTTAAGATGCATGTACTTGAGAAGCAAAACAAACAGGCTTTTCTTTTTGTGTTTATGAAAATTTGAATATGGAAATGGGACACTGCTGCTTTTTTGGGTTTGATTGGGAAAAGCCATATGCAGGTATCTTAAATGGAAGTTGCCACAACTGCTTATATGAGAGAGATTGCAAAGATGCATTAGTATTCTCAGTTTTATTAAATATTTGCCATCTTTGCAAGTTCTTTTAAAGTATTTTTGACTGTTTTATGACCTAAGGGCGTTAATTCAGTGCTTCAGAGTCTTGAATCCCTTTTCCTATCAGTTCCTATATTTTGTCTGTAACTCAATGCTTCTGTAACTGAGAGGGAGAAAGAGTGATATTGTAAGAAGAATAATGTCACATGGAGTGGTGGTGTATGTTACAGATTTTGTGCATGTTTGTGGTCCCAGGCTTGGGGACAGGAATTAAATGTTTGGGGGCAGGGGGAATATTTTGTTATAATATGTGTGTGTATGTTTTGGGGGTGGGTTTTTTTATTTAAGGGGCAATTTTACTGTAGCCTTTTTGGATCAGCTTTCGTCATTCCTTTGATAAATTGCTTGTTAGATCACATTCAGTGAGGAAGTGTTGAAGCATGTGCTTGTGTTGGTGCTTTTTGCAGGATGTATATGCCTACATGCAAGTGGGAGTTCCAGACTGCAGAATATTTACTGTGAATCCAAAGGGTGAACTGATCCAAGAACAGACGAAGGGAAACAAATCTTCGTAAGACCATTTTTGTTATTTCAGCTAAAGCAGGTGTTTAGAAATGAGATTATAAAATAATTGCATTTATGACCATTATCTCCTGTTACATATGACAGGTACAAAACCTTATTTGCCAGCTTTTAATATTGGACTGAAACTTTTCAAAATAAAAACTGGCAAAATAAAGTTGAAAATTGCTTCTGTGGTGGTGGGGCCTTATTTAACTAGAACTTTCTGGTCTAGACCTTAAAGCTGCTTTTAGCTATAGCTGAACAGTAACTAGACTGTTAAATAATGGTCTTCTTCTTTAATGCAGGTATTACAGACTAAGTGAGCTCGTGGAATATGTGTTCCCACTGATAAATAAAGAACAGAGTTCTGCATTTCCGTGCCCAGAATTCAGCTCTTTTTGCTACTGGAGGGAGCCTCTTCCTGACCTTAACATGGATGACCTGGCCTGAAGAAAAATATTTCTCACCAGGAGATGGAATTTCATATTCAGCTACTCAACTTCAGTTTAAATGTGAAGAACTTTCTTAATGAGGATGCTAATTTATATATTGGTACCGTAAGTCTTACTAAAGAAATCACTTTAATTTCATTGGTTTAAAACAAAGAAAATGCAAAGCTACTGTCTATTTTTTGTTGGAGGGTGTGTGGATTTTTGTGTTTATTGCTTGTTATTATATACCTGTTCTAAGGCACTTGAGATTGGCCTGTCATTGATGGTCATGGTACCCAAGTGCTTCAGGGCAACTAAATGCTGAGGTAAAATATGACTTTGCATTTTCATCAATACAGACCTTATTGTAAACATAGATTATTCTTTTTTAAGTTGTCTTAAGTATATTTTCTAAAACGAAGCCAAAAAGTGTATGGAAACTGCCAAATAGAATGTCAGACCTATTAATGAAAAACGTGGTTTAATGTTCAGATGGGCAATTAGGCCAATTTTGAAAGGAGCCAGAGCCTAAGACCACTGTGCTCTTTCTCAGTTAGAATACAGAAAATGTATAGACCTTACTAGCCTGACAGATTTTGAAGACACAAAATCCCTCTTTAAATGTAAATATGCCTTTTGTTACATGTACAAGACTGGGCTTGTACAAATCACGCTCAAACTAACTCTGCTTATTACTTTTTTTTTACACACAATGTTTAAACTGTTTCATGAGCCTGTTAAAATGAAAGTTGTCTTCAGACAATTGTATGGCTTTTGTTGTTTTCAGGCTGTGCTGTGTCATGTTAAATTTTCATCAAGAAAAAGCTTGGAACGTTTCTGTAAGAGCTGGGGAACTGGCATTTTTATTTCCTTTTTCAGCACAGAGATAATGCATATGTGTGTGTATGCTGTATGTGTAGGCCAGTAAAATGTATGTACAGATTATATTCAGGGAATTGTAATACTAAAAAAAATTATGTATTTAATTTTTTAATTGTCTACTGCAGGTCTTTCCAGAATTCTGTATTGCAGGTTTTCAGTAGCTGGAAGAAAATGCAACTCAGTAGTGAGATTCCAGCTGTGAGAATGGTTAAATGCTGCGGAGCAGAATAAAAACTTATTCCTTTTTTTTTTTCCTTTTTTTTTTTTTTTTTTTTTTTTTTTGTGTTTTGTGTTATTCCTAAAATA
>VZRX01012886.1:154828-179370 GCA_013398075.1 Notiomystis cincta | reverse complement strand
TTTTTTTTTTTTTTTCTTTTTTTTTTTTTTTTTTTTTAATGTTTTGGGTTATTCACAAACATCATGCTGGCCATTCCTCAGGTTCCAGTCAGAGCCTGTGAACAAATTACATTCCAATTTTGGTGTTTATCAGCTATAAAAGCAGCTAATTGTTCTTTCTCCAAAAGTACTTGAAGGCAAAGGTGGCTGCTTTTTAAGTTGAATTAGTGCATTTAATTTCTTTTGGATGAAACTTATGGTGAGAATGTATCATTCCACCAGCCCAGAGGGCTTAAGGACTACAGTCAGTTAAACATCACTTAATCACCAGTCCTGGGCTTCCTGGGCACAGTCTTTCCTGTCACTCACTCCTTAAGCAAGTTCCTGGGGCCATGTATTAAAGATCCTTCCCAGGGGCAGCATCCAGAATTTCCAGACTGCAGGGCAAGGGGAGTGAGCAGGGGAGAGCAGGTGTTCTCTGGAAGGTGTTTGTGTGGCTGCCTGCACAGGGCTGCTCCTCTGGGAACAGCTGGGGCAGCCCCTTGTGCTCCAGCTCCCATGTGCTGCATGCAGGAAGGGAGCTCACTCAGTTTTGCTGCCTGCAAAAACATACATTTAGAGGATTTTTTGCCCCTCCAGGAGTATTTTTTTCTCCTTTGTCAGGCTGTCATAGCCCACAGTTCTGATGTAACACCAGCTAACTCTGGACAGCTGCTGAACTGCTCCAGGGGGAGCATTTTTCAATCACTATATAAATGAAATTGCTTTTTTCCCCCATTATAAAATTCTAGTGTATTCATGTATTTATAAAACACTGGATAAAGAGTGGAGGTAAGCAAAATCAACCTGGAATCTCTTTCAGAGCAGGAGAAGGAGAGTGGGATAAAAAAAGATACTTATCTGTCACTGTGTGTCATGCATGTCAGTGAACTGAAAGGCATTCTCATTTTTGTACTGTGAGAAGAAATACTTTCTGTGGTTCTTGGTCACCAATCTACTCAGTGTTTAAGTGTATTTCACAGGATTCAACTCAAAGGATATTTTACTGCTTTTTTCTTGTATTTTTTTTATGTCAGAAGCTTGCAAACATCATTCCATGTTTTTTTTCCCTTTTCTTACCTTTTATTCCATAGAGTTCATTAGAAACTAAAATTTTCATGATCACCAAGTGCTTTGAAAATAAATGTGATTTGAGCTTTTAAGTCACTTAAACACTTTAAAATTAATAAATAAGAATCCAACGTAATAAAGTATTTTAATTACAAGATTAAATATTCTATCTAAAGATTCTATTTTGCATAAAGGGAGTGAAGCAGCCTTTCCTAAAACAGTCCTTTTGTGGATGTCAGAATTTTCTTACCATGCTTAAGTCTTGGTAGCCCTGGTATGACACAGCTTTTCTAAAAAGAAAAGCCCTTCATGAAACTAGGATGAGTTCCCAAATGGGACAGATCATTACCAAGGTTTGGCTGTTTCTTTTTTGATTAATATTCTTTTTTCACTTGTTTTATTTTTTTTCCTTCAACTCCATACATTGTTTCAGACTGTTAAAAAGATAAGCTGTGGATTTCAAGGTGGGGACTTGAGTAAATGAGAAGCGTGGAAAAATAGTATCAGGTATATCTCCAAATACGAGTGCTTTCAGCTGGTATGAAAATGGGGGTTGTGTGAGTTGTGTAGAGAGCTCCTCATTCTGCTAAAATGTCACTTTGCATGGTAGGAGTGTCCAAAGGTTGCTTAATTTTAAAAAATGATTTTTTTCTCTCTGTAACAGCTACAGTTTGATATTTGTTTTTTGATAAAATGTAAATGTCGTCGAGCCTTTCTGATGTGAGTAGGGCAGGGGGTTTGGTTTTTCTAACTCTGGCTTGTATTTGAAGCTTTTCAGATTGTCTGTTAACCCTGTTTAGGGACAGAATATGGGGCCTGTCGTTGCATACCTGTGTTCTTGGGGCTGCTGGGCACTTTACTGACTCTAGAGCAGACATCTCATTGCTGTCAAACTGGGGGCTTGTGCCGCAGTGCTGATGTGGACTGGGGTAAATAAGAATTACGCATTAGCCTGTCTTTGTTACCTTAGTGGAGAGAAGTGGCCTGGAACCAATGTTTGAGAGCAAGTTCTGCTATACTGATGTAAAATTAGCGCAAGCTACATCATTCTTTCTGTGAAAGAGGAACTTCTAAGTGTGCCTGGCTGTGGGCACACACACACCCCTGTTAAGACTGTGTTGTTGAAGATGCAGATCCTCTTAGCGTTGGAACCCCTCAAAGGCTGAGTCAATGCCACCTGTCTGGGAGTAAATAAGGAACATTGCAATTCAAAACTTGTTAGTGACTTGGACATTACCCATTTCTATAATGATTTAAAGATCAGCAGTTTAAAGGGTATACATTTCTGGGTTTAATTTTTTTCTTTTGTATTTACTGTACCAAGCATGTTTGTACTTCAAAAGATTGGGCTTTCATTCCCAACAGTATACAAGTGCATGTGCAATCCTGGCTCATGTCTCCTTAACTTTCTGTCATCACTAGACACCTTCCAAAACCCTTTTTTTTCTTTTCAACTGGAAAAGTTTTAACACTTGTGTCAACTCCATTATGGAACTTCTGAAGCAGACTCTGAATCTGTTTATGGTAAACGCAAAAGAGATGAGATTTCATGTTAATATTTCATGCAGGTCTTCTAGAAAATATGAATGAGTTGTTTAAATGACTGTAATGCAAATTCCTAATGAAACATCACAGATAGATGGTGAATTTGAGATGCCTTTAAAGTGTCACTTTTGCCTGAAGAATTTTTCGTTTCCAGAGTTAAAATTTGTTAAATAGAATGGAATTGTTTGGGACTTTTTTTACAGTGTTAATTATTTCCAGATGAAAGTTAAAATGTTGGTTTATTTTGAGGGTGGGAAAACTCTCTTCAGTCATTTGTTGAATTTTTGTCTTGAAGATGTGGAATACTTGATTGTTAAGCAACCCAATCACTAATAAGGTAGTGTGTTTAAAATGTCAAATCTGTGATCATACCAATGCAGTGGTTTTTGTTAAGACTGGACTGTCTTGGGTACAGCAACCCACACTTCAGTGCAATGTTTATTGGTGTTCGGAGCAATGTTATCACAATAAAAACAGACTTAAAGTGAAATTTCTCTTTACTTTGTGTGTACTTTGTGTTTGGGAATTCCTTTATTGTATTGCTGAGTGAGTAAACATGGGGCTGTCAAAATTCTATTTATGTTTAACGTGGAATTCAAGTTGGCCTTCTAAGGACTACAGTACATTTGCTTTCTTTCACGCTTGATTTACTTTGTTTCAGAGTATTTATACAGCTGATAAAAAATTGCTGTCATCAAGCTTAACTTCTGTGCCAGTACCAATACTAGGTTACAACTATAATGAAAAGTAAACATGCTCTTGGTAATATAAAATATCAGGTAACAGAGGCACAATTTGGGAATGTGCAGGCTGCCTTGAAGAAAATGTTGTAACTGCAATTTGAGTTCTTGTAAATCTGCCCTAATTTAGTGTTTTATCCTATTTCCATCAAAGTTAACCTTTCCCTTTCAAAGCAAAGAGTATTGTCTTCCACGGCAGTTGTTAAATGGTTTGAGGCAAATATTGTGAGGCTGTCTTGGAAAAGGGGCCTCCAGCTTTCAGTAGAAATGCAACCAACTAGCAGCCTACATGGAAAACCTGACTGTTCAGTCACGTGATGAGAGATCTGCATGAACAGGTCAGTGCTGCTGTGCCTTTTGGTCCTTCTGTGGTGTCATTGGTGTTACTGCTGGCGTTTGATCACCTCCCGTGTGCCTGCCGGGTTTCCCCCTGACTGCTCACACTGCATTCTGCTCACTGCCCATCTTCCACCCCTGGGTCCCACTGCCTCCTTGGTGCTGCCAGTGCAAGCAACAGAAGGGTGGTGTGTCCTATGCATGCCAAATGTTTGGATCTCTTGCAAAAACATTTCTGAGCTGGCATTGTTTCTCCTGTGTCCATCTTACCCTATTGCATTCTACTAGGGTGGTCTTGTTCTTGGTGGATGGATTTTGCTGTCTCAGAGCAACTGGCTTTGTTGTGTAGAGAACAGTCACTGTTTCCAGGAATGGGCACTTTGTGCAGGATACTGTGCCTGGAGTTTGGTCCTGCAGTTGGTGCACTGAGGGCCTGCAGCCCTGCAGTGTTGGTGGGAAGTATGTGTATGTTCCCACTTGTTGCCAGCTGAGTTCTCGTACCAGTGATGGGCTAAGCGGGGAGTCAGCTCAGAAGGGTTTTCTGGGCAGATGTCCCATGTGCTGTGCTTGTTCAGAGCTTTGGAGGTTTCACTGTTGGGCACAGCAAGGGTTTGTCAGGGTCTTCTGCCTGGCTGAAGTGGCCACTTCCATACAACGTGTTTCCCAAGCAGTCCCTTGCTGCTTTTCCTCCTTTCCCTTGCCTTAAATTAATCAAACCCACACTGGTGTTCCTGTCCCAGTCGAGTACTGGTGTACCTGTGTTCTTTCTGGTCATTTCTTTTAGCCAGCCTTTCCCTGCCTTGTCTTTTTAATTCATCTTCCTACCTTGGTGGTCTCTAATCTTATGTTCCTCACCTCTGGTGATACTTCCTGTGTGTGTGCTCCAGTGATAACAAACAGCCTGAACTGCTCAGCCTAGAACTGGCTGAAGGGCAGGGCTCAAGGAGTTGTGGTGAGAGGGACTGCTTCTGGCTGGTGACCAGCAGTGCTCCTCAGGGCTCAATTCTAGGGCCAGTTCTGCTCGATATATTTATCAAGGGTCTGGATGCAGGAGTTGAATGCACCATTTGCAAGTTTGCTGATGATGCCAAACTGGGAAGTGCTGTTCACTCTCGAAGGACAAGGCCTTGCAGAGACATCTAGATGGATTGGAGCTTTGGGCACCCCTGCTCTGCAGTGCTGTCATGGTTTAGGAATGGTATTCCCTGATTTTGTGTTTCCAGTGAAATATCCCAGATCACTGAGCTTTCTCACCCCTCCTCCAGCTCCCTCCCTTCCCCTGTGGAGGGCTGGAAATGAGAGCTGGAGGCACACAGAGCTAAAGATCACAAGTTGAGATAAGAACAATTTACTAGAAACAGCAATAATGAAATAAGGAACAGTAAGAACAGCAATATGAACAGCAGAGTGTACAGTTCACATGAGCTTGCTCACCACTGCTGCACAACTTAACCCAGTCCCAGCCAGAACCAGGACAAATACAAAGGACACTGGTAAAAATGAACAAACAAACAATAAAAAAATCCAAACAACCAACAGCCCCCCAAAATCCCCAAACCAAAGTGTTTATGGATTCTCTTGTGTGTAAGGCAGCCAAGTGCACTCCTCACATGGCATTGGAGACTTCCTTTTCCCTGGAACCTACCCTGGATTCCCCATGCTCTTGAATTTCAGGCTGCTTTGATACACTATAAAGAAGAGTGTCCTTCCAGGGCCATGGGACTGGCTGGCTGCCCACCCTCTCAGTCCCTGGGAACCATGCCAGCAGGATGGATGGATAGAGGGGAATGCAGCCCCGGGGTGGTCTGTGCAGCTGCTCAGCACTCTGGGGCATGGACAGCCCCTGCTCCATCTGCTTGTGGAGCAGGCACAGATTCGCTGCAGCAGTACAGGCTCAGACCTGCAGATCCCAGATCCTGACCCTCTGGGCTCTGCCACTGCCATGCTGGGGGCATGGAGGGGCCATCTCAGGATCCCCAAGACTGTCAGTGTTTAAGAGGCATTTGGACAATGCCCTTGACAACAAGCTTTAGCTTTTGTCCAGCCCTGAATTGGTCAGACACTTGGAGTAGGTGATGGTGTAGGTCCCTTACAACTGAAATACAGTCTTTGCCAGGAATCAGGGTAATGACTGAGCAACTAAGATGGACAAGAACTGTGTTGGCAGAACTTCTATGTACTACACAACCTGAATAAACATTTCAAATATACATGCAAGCTTGACTGAGAAGCCAGAAAACTGCAGTTCTAAGGGCGGTGGAGAAGAGAGCAAAAATTTTGGCTTACAGTGCTGCTGTGTTCCCTGGAAAGCAAAAGAGCATTGAGGCATTACACAAGAGGTAGGCTTTATTTGGACATATATACAGTTGTTTTCTGTCACACAATTTTTTTTATGTTCCTGGATATTACTCTCTCCCCCACTTTGAGATTATTCTTACATATGCATGAATATATTGTATAGACATGCCCACCTAAAGTATACCTTGAAATGCACTGTTCTTTTTTCTGAAAAATTTTAGTAATGTTCCTTTTTTCACAAAAGGAGACACAGTGAAATAAATGCCAAAACTTGCTTGTGCAGTAACATGTTACAAGGTGTTGTTTGAAGTCTCCCATATACAAAGAATTGGCAGAGCTGCTTTTCTGCCTCTCAAGTCTGCAGGGTACATTGCAAAAAGGTTGTGTTGGCTGGAGCACAAGTCTGTCTTGTGATGACAGGAGACTGCCCCCAGGTATTCTCAGTTAGCTGGATGATTTGAACTCTGTGCCATTATCCAGAAGCAACCAGCAGCCAACCTGTACTTGCTGAGCAAGTCTCAGTGGAGTGCATATTCCTCCCATCTCTAAGCTGAGACCATAAATATATTTCTAGTTTTAGTGAAAGAGACCCATAAGCACTACTGGGCTGTAATACAAGGACTTACCTAATAAGCAAGCAATCACTTCCAAATGCATGCTGTATTCTCAGGAAAAAATTCAATCCTGATTTCAGTCTCTGGATTACAGTTGGGGAGCCCTTTACCTTGCATTCCCAGTGCATTTTAAACCTGCATGGGGTGGTGATGAGCATGTTGTTTCAAGTTGCTTTCTTATGCTTTCCACCTACAGCTTGCTTGACTATTTGTAAGTTTTCTTGTCAGGCTAGTTGGCTTCACCAAACCAACCAGAATCTCAGGGACACTGCACAAAGTTACTGCAATTAATCTGGTGTACACTGAAAGGAAATGTGATAGAATACCTCTCATTGCTTTGAGTGTTCTCAAAATGGACAATAGAAAAATGTCTCTGCTGTCTCCAGAGGTCTTAATAGCAAATTAAAATAATGAGGTAGAATTTTTTTACACTTTTTGTAGTGAAAATTTGCATTCCTGCTTTACTGCAGTCTTTCCTGGGGATATAACTGATTTATTTGTCACACTGGGGCTCTAGGATATCCTTGCCACATTTGGCCAGAGCCAAGACTCTCTGGCTGTCAGGATGCTGGCTTGACTTTAGATGTTCTGCTGCTAAAGCCCTGCCTCTGGGAATTCACCTGTCTCACAAGTGATGCTGCCCTGGGGACTCATCTGGTTTGGATATTTGTAGCCCCTGAGGAACCACAGTGCCTTGTGCCTGGCTGAGGGCCTGCCAGACATGCATCTGCCTGTACAGCTTCACCTGGTAGGGTTTGGGTTTCTTCCTGTTTGGATGTCAAATTAGAGAACCCGGCCCAACAGATATTGTATTGTCTAAGAATCTTGCAATTCTCATATACTGCATTACTAAACGACCTACAAAGCAGGTCTAAAAGTAGCACTGTGATGTATGCAACAGGCACCAGTCCTGTCTTAGGCCTCCCACCTACTTGATTTTTTAAGGCTTTCTCAGTTAACAGATGCTTCCTATTTGAGCTTATAGATAGATGCTCCTGGATGTGGTAGTCAAATCATAAACCCACAGTGAGAAATGTTCCTTTCAGTGCAGGTCTTTCCTTGTACTGCTGCTGATTCTCACCAAAGATGTAAATGCTCTGTCAGCAGGCTCAGGGTGTTCTGGAGCAGGGCTCTTGCTCCTTCATTTGGAGCTAGGCTGCTCTCTGTGGAAACAACCCTTGTCAGGCCTGTGAATGCATTTGTGCTTGAGTCTCTTCCAGCTGCTGCATTATCAATATTGTATCCAAGCACTGACTGGAGCAGAGACAAACTCGGGTTCCATCCTCCCTTTCCCTATTCATGGACTACATCCCTGTGGGTCTTCCATGCAGGGTGAATATTCTGTGTAAACTCCAGGAAAAGAACCTCATTAGGAGCCACCCATCCTGATTACAGCAATTATCAAGGAAGTGCAAATTAAGGGTCAAGTCCAGCAAAGGTGGGAATCTAAGACAGAGGTTCCTTGTAAAAGGTCGTAGCGTTAGCCACTCACGCTGCTAGAGATGAATGGGAAGCTCTCCCTGAAAGGTCTAAAGGTGTCCTCAAAATAAGGTGCTGGGATTGTGCCCTGCTGTGACAGAATTTAGGGAATGCTCTGTAGCAGAGTACAGACACCAGTTATGCTGCATTATGAGGGCTTACACCGTCCCAGCACGGGCCACAGCAGATACTGGGTCTAAAGGGAAACTTTCCAGTAGAAGATGGCCCTGTCCCTTCAGCAGAACTGGGCTTGTGAAGATTTGTGGGTTGGGTTTAGAAATCTCCTGCAGCAGTAAGGTAATAATTACATGATTGATAGAACTTTTGCAACTCCTAGCACTAAACTTGCACTACTTATTCTTAAAAATTTCTCACTTGGAGGGAGGTGGAACAAAAACGTTATGCTTGCCAGAGAGGTGTCCCTAAGCACTCAGCTCATTTTGTTTGTTTCCATGAGTCATTTTTAGAACAGGCAACAATAATCTTGAGTCACACATCGTCTGGAGCCAGCTTCTTAGAGAACACAGCTTTCTTGAGGAGAGTGAAAAATATCCTGAAAGGAAAAGTGCTTCTCTGGCTTTTGTACGTAACAAGAAATTATGTTTTTAAAACAACAAAAAAGTGTATGATATTCTTGGCTTTTGAAAACACAGAAAACAACACTTCCTGTCTGTCCCTACAGTTCTGAGAGCTAAAAAGGCGTGGGACAGAAAGGCCAGAAGAAAGCTAAGCCCCCCTTGAACAAGCTGCAGTTTCTGACTGAATGAAACTGCACAGGTCCAGAAAAACATGCAGGGAAATGAGATGGAGGCGGCTCCTTCTATCAGGCTGTGAAGTGCAAGTTCACTGTACATCTTTGGCTACTGACTAACAGCTGCTCTGACAGAAACTGCCTTTCTGCTGTGAACACAGCCAGCCCGAGCTTCTG
The DNA here is from genome assembly GCA_013398075.1 of Notiomystis cincta. NCBI lineage: Eukaryota > Metazoa > Chordata > Aves > Passeriformes > Notiomystidae > Notiomystis > Notiomystis cincta. Next base: position 170,341 of record VZRX01012886.1, on the reverse strand, counting down.
CTTCCCTCTAACACCGTCATTTCTGGAAATCAGGTGCCAAGAGACCTTCCCAAATCAGGTGCTTTAAAACTCCCCTCACAGTTTCCTTCCTGTGCTCACAACTCCCCCAGTGCAACTCTAGCTGCACTAGGACTGACTCAGAGGTCCTCTGTGGGCAGAAAGGTTTTTCTGCCTGCTTTTCTAATAAGCAGATCAGCTTCCAGGATGTGATAGTTTGTTGTGGGAAGGCCCCATCTCATCGCCTGGAAACACAGTTATTAGGGAGTATCTGTTCCAACCAAAATTAAGTAACAAAAGCACAAGTCTTCATCTGATCTCCTCAGATGGGAAGGGCTTCAGCTAAATATACTGTGCTGCTTTAGAGCACAGGGAGTTCTTCCCTCACCTAAAAAAGTTTTTTGATCTGAGGCTCTAAACAGCTGTTCTGCATTTGTAGTAAGGAAAATACACGACACAAACCACTATGATAAATACAACTCTATGTGGCATGAAGAGACTATTAAAAAGATCAGTTGATATAAAGAATGTACAGGTGACAAATGTATGTACATGTAAAAAATGAATGCACAGTCCTGCTCTCAGTTAAACATGGCTGGATTTCTTTTCGGCCACAAAAGTGATCAAAATGCTAACTCCTGAGAGCCAAAACATCATTTTTATTACCTCCACTGAGAAGTGGCTAGTGTGAGAAATAAAATACTCCTGCCTCAAATATGTTTATCAGTTTAAGCTAAGAAAGCTGCTTTTTCCATGTAAACAGATGCTGAGTGTTAAAACAAACCTCTCAAAAGCACTGATGTAGGAGGCTGTCACGACAACTCTGGCAGAGGGTTGGTTTGTGCATTTGACTATAGTGACTAATAACACTATTTTCCTTTATCAACCATTTTTTTTCTCTGATTTGTCTTCTACAATGCACTGAAGACAAAAACTTCTCTTCTACTGCAAGTACTACTGGACTGCCAGAAACAAACCCTGTAAAATTTTTTAAAATTTTCAAAATCACCATTTTTCTAGCTAATCAAAGATGATTCTGATTTTTCTGACCTGTTTTATTCATTTCCAGCAGCAAGCTTTAATCTCAAGAGCATCATGAATAAGCAGTCATCTTTTTTACTCCATAAATAGACAATAACTGTTCTAAATCTTTCAGTAGTAGCAACTGCACTTTGTGCTCGCATCTGCCCACTGGAAAGCTGAGGCAAGTTCCTCCCAGCACTGCTGCTTCCAGCTGAGTCACTCACCTTGTCTCCTAGCACTGTATTTGGCACTTAAAGGGAAAAAAGAAAACTGATACAGGTGAATATCATCTTGCTTTGCACCACTGTGGTTTGCAACTGCACTGAACAAACTGATTATGCCAACACATATTATTAAATTATACAAGGAATAAAAGGTCATCAACCAGCTCTACTGAAAACATGAAAATAGCTGACCACAACTGTAAACTTGAGCGAAGATGTAAACTTTGATACACTAGGGACAATGTGAAAAACTAGGGAAAAGATTGCAAAGGCAATTGAATAAGGAATAGCAGGAGCACAGTGGAGAAGTATCTATTGAGAACATACTTGTTATTTAAACAGTTGTTCTGCTGGTACAGGTAAAAAAGAGCATGGGAAGGAGTTCATTTAGCTACAGAAATGTGTCTTTTGTAGCTACCTCTGGAAACAAGGGACAAGGAAAAGGTTTCTCTATAGACTATAAACCCATCACTGAAATCAAATATATAAACTGAATATATTAAAGCTTTGAATTTTATTACACTTAATTTCTTCTGAATATCTTACCCTTCTCCCCTGTTCAAGGTAAACCTAAACATGAGAAATGGAAGGATAAAGGAGAACTCCACTAAACGTGGAGTACATTTCGTCAGAGTCTGTGTAGGCCAGTTTGCCTCCCGTTACGACGACGTTTACTTCATCTCCTGCTTTGAGGTGAAGAACAAGGTGGAACGTCCCAGGACCACCACAGGTCTGTTTCCCCGAGTAGGGTTTGTGATACTCCAGCAGTTCCCTTCTGTAGCCCGCAGTGTGGAGCTGAGCCACGCTGGCGTTGGACACGGACAGCACCGCTTCCACAAACTCATCCCTCTCCGGGGCCAGCACGGCCGTGATCAGGTAGCGCCCCTCGTAGGGGGATGTGAAAATGCCTGCAGAAGAGACACAGACTGGGCTTACCACAGTTGTTCAAAATGGGGACACCTCATTGCTCTAAGCACAGTGACAAACATAAAGCCACATGGGTCACCCGCTGCTACGTACAGGTGGCTGCAACAAGGTCAGCCTGGGCAGGTGACCAAGTGATTGAAGTCGTGAAGGCAAAGGCACCTAACACCTCAGTGCTTGAGAAGGAGACAGCCCCCAGTTAGGGCCCTTGGGGAGGTGACATGAAAACCTCCCTCCCTCTTCTCCTCTCCTCCAGGTGACCCAGCCACGGTGAAGTGGATTAGTAAGGAACCTCACCTCTACTACCTGGGCTCAGGAGCACAACCAGCCGTGCTGGCAGGCAGACATAGTGGTGAGCTGAGCCTCAGTAGTGCTGGGCAGTCATGGAAAACCAGCTGTGACAAAGCATGTGCCTGTCCACATCCACAGGAAGCTTTTACCCCGGTGTGTCTGGTTTGGATGGACTGACTTCATTTGTTCAATGTGCCAGCAAGGCCTGAGGTGACATGGAACACTGGTAACCCATGCTACTGCCTGTCTGGCATGCCTGTGGGTCCTGTCTTTGGCTGTTACCTGTGTTGGGGTTATAATAGTCCCCATCGTTCACAAGCACTTTGTTGAAGTGGACCACGCCGACATCGCTGGAGAAAGGCTTCTGTGTGAGCCCAGCAGAAAATGACACCAGAGAGGGCACAGCAGCAGTGGCAGGTCCTGAAATGGGTAACAACACGAGTCAGAGTCACATCAGGATGAGAACACAGCCTTTTCCCTATGATGCTTTATAATCCAGTGTCTCCCTTCCTGCACACACTCCACCTGAACTAACCCTTCAGGATGCCAGAATTAGCAGAATATGTATTGCTGCTGGCCCAGGCCCCAGGTGCCTCACCATAAAATTTATTGAGCACTGTAGAGTTCCTGTCTTCCCAGGTTTTTTTGTTTTTTTTTTTTCCCTTTTAAGGAAATAGTACATGGCCTGTAAATCATGGCAGTGGAAAACCTACTACCTTTCAATTCAACAATACTTCTGTCAAAGACCTTCTTCAGGACAGAGGCTGCCTTTTAACATCTCCACTCTCCATCACTGTCACAATGCTCATAGGAATGCTGAAGATCATAGCTCGTGCCAGCTTTCCTTGTCATGCTGAGGAGCTGTGCACATCTTAGATCTCCCACCTTCTCTGCCAAAGCATAGTGAAAATGGCTGTGAGAATATATAACACTTCTGTATTAATGCAAAGAGAACTTTTTGTCTCTCTCCAGCACTTCTCTTTTGGGGGACTTTTCACAACTTTTCCTTCTTTTCTCAGCAGATCAAACAGACAGTTAAGTATTTTATAGTGGCAGTCTGGTTACTAGATGAACACTGCTGTTAGACTGGGTTGGATGAAACAAAATTTGGACAACTAAGACAAATTTTTACTTTTGACAGACTGATTTAATAGCAAGCATTCAATGCTCAGCCACTTATTAGTCCCATTCCAGTTACCTTCCCTTTAAACGTTTCCCTTAAGGCAGTACACACTGCTAGGAGTAGTCAACTCTTGCTGCTTTGTCTGGGCAAGTAGCTAAACAACAAATGCCCTGAAGTTGTCCACGGCTGCTGTTTCACCCTGCTCCTTCTGCCTTCCTTAAAATTAATGTCTGGCGTCTCCCTCTCCATCAGAGACGCCCATCAGCAGCAAATGCTAAATTCATCAAATTATTGAATATCCTGAATTGAAATGGACCCACAGGGATCATCTAAGTCCAACTCCTGGCCCTGCACAGGACATCTGAACAATCAGACCCATGTCCCTGAGAGCATTGTCCAAACACTTCTTGAACTCTGTCACATTTGGTGCTGTGACCACTTCCCTGGGGAGCCCACTGCAGTGCCTGACCATCCCCTGGGTGAAAAGCCTTTTCCTAAAATCCAATCTAATTTGGATGATATTGTTTAAAAACTGAAGTTTTAAAAGTCACATAACTTAATCTAAGGTGTGCACATACAAATGTTCTGCTATCCACTGTTTTTCTGAATAACTCAGCCTGGGGGGATGGGGAGGAGAAGGCAAAGGGGAAGGCATGCCTGCAACTTCAGAACTGGCAAATAACTACGTTGATTTCCCTCTGGGGCTGGTAACCAGCTGCCTCATGTATCTTTGGAAATCTTCTTGTTCAGCATTTTGTCTCATGCTCAGGAGATAGACAGAAACCCTTTTTCATAACTCCCACCTGCCAGTGCACCTGCAGGTGCTCCTGTAAGATAAGATGAGGTTATCTGAAAGGACCAAAATTAATTGCAGGACTTCTACTCGCTTAAACAGCTTCTATAAAGCTCCACCACCTTAACACAATGCTACTTACAGAAAGCTACTCTCATCTTACCTTGTGACTCAAATTAACTGAAAACACACCTCAAATTGTTGGTTTCTATCTCCTGCAGTCACACTGCAAAATGGAATGAACCATGTGTTGCCTGCCCAGGAACACTGCCAGCTTTGGAGCAGCTACAGTCCTCTTTGGGCTGGTGCCATCTGAATAAAGGAGTGACTCCTGCCCTGGCTCTCCACAGCTTCCTTCAAGATTTTCCTTCACTAATTGCTAGAATAATTATTAGAAATAACTATTTGTTGCTATGCTGATGAAATTGCCTCAGATCTGCAGCCTAGTTTAGCATACCATGTGTATCTATTCAAAGGAGAAATCTTAAACCTGTCTAAATATCCTGTAGAGCAGTTCAGGGGGTGATATAAGGAGGCACAGTAAAGATGGTGTGTGTCTGTGCTCTCCTCCCCTCTTCCCAGCTTCTAGCTGGAGTTGTGCCTGTTTGAAGTTTTCACAGTTCCTACCAACAGCTCAGCAATGCTTTTGCAGAACTTAAGAGGCCTGCACCACCTTCTCTTACATGTCCCCTCTTATACACACTTTTCTTCATGCAAAGATCAAAGTTCAGCTTCTCAAAGGAAGGTCCAGGCTTGGATACTTTAGGAAGTCAATATTGTGGAAGTATAAACATCAGGAAAAAGAAATTAAAGGATTTTAAAGCTGTGAACCACAGGCACAGCTCTGATGAAGAAACTGCTAGGCAGACAAAAAGTTTCACAAAAGATTCAACCTCTTACACAGCTTTACTCCCCCTTTAGGGGGAGGAAAAAGCTCTTTTGGCTTCAGATGCATTCAAGAGGGTTTCACTTGAGATATTACACATACATGTAAGCAGGAGCAGGTAAGTCTGTTCTTGGCAATCTAAGCCACTGTAAAGCATTCTGGGGAGTCAAAAACCCACAGAAGATGCATGGGTGGCCCTTGTTAAGTTACATCTACTTCCACCCATCTGCTAGTTGTGTTTCTGGTTCTTCACCTCTCTTTTGACTTCCAAGCACAGTTCATGCCTCCCACAGAGCCCAGGGCCAGAAGGAAAGAAAAGAAAAAAAAAATCATTAAGCAAAACAAAACAGCACACAGCATAGGCATTTGCTATCAAGATGAAAGGAGAAAAAAATAACAGTGTGATGGTGCTGCTGACAACTGCTCAGCAACTGGAATGAGGATTCTTCAAGAACTGACACAGAAGAAAGACTAAGTATGTAATTAATTTCTCAGTAGGCACTCATGATTCCTTTGGATATAGGAGTAAGGAGGATTTGTCAGATTTCCTCTCATAAATGGTCAATATTCCTAAATCTAAATGAGGGTAAAGTGTGTAATTTCAGTTAGAGCAAAAGGGACAAAAATACAAGCAATTTATCACCTCCTTGCTTTTCTTTTTTATCTTTTTTTTTAACTCTCCAATTTCACCCTAACATCTCATTTTCAAAAACATTCCTCCCACCTATGGGTTGGCCCTGCAGCACAGCACCACACTGATTTCCATGAGCCAGTGCTCAAGACACACATACTTTCCTCCTGAGTGTGTCAGTAACATCTCTGTTTGCTCTTACAACTCCATCCTTTCACACTGCAGCAAGAGAAGATTTGCTCCAGCACCCACCTACTGCTTCTTATACAAATATCCTGCTCTTCCTGTATTAAAAAGGATTAGTGGATGCACTCGGGTGCTGACACTTGACTGACCTTTGTTGTAAACTCCTTGCCCATATGAGCTACTGTGTAATATTGTATCTTGTACTCTCTCATTAATACTTCAAAGTCTTTGAAGATCTTTACCTACAGCTTTATATTGTGGAATGCATGCAGATAGATAAGGAATCTGAAAAAAATCAAGAATTGCTCTGGTACTGAAAATATGCAAATCATGCCTCAGCATTCAAGAAAAGCATGGGAGTGGGCTACTTTAGTCCCAGGAGACAGAATTGGAGCCCTTGACTTCTTCCTGAGCAGTGATTTTATGCAACAGAAGCTGTTCAGAAATGGAAATGAGAGTACTCAGAAGGCCATTTTAATAGTGCAAGCTTCTTATATGAGGAAATATAGTACAAGAAGGTCTGGTCATCTTTCAGATTTGAGTTTGAGCACCACAAAATGTGACTGCCAAAATGTGAGTGGTGAAGACTGCCAAAGACATCCTAAACAGTTGTCCTGAACTAATTAGACAGTAAGGATTCCTTGATGCCTTATTTACACTAGTTCCTCCTTCAATAAGCCAAAAATCTTCCCTTCCCCAGCTGTTAATTTTGACAACACTGTTAACTGCTGAATTCTGTCCCAGAATGCTCTCTTCATCAGATACTGACAATTAAAATCACAGAATCACAGACTCAATTAGACTGGAAAAGATCTCTGGTATCATCAAGTCCAAACTATGACTGAACACCACCTTTTCAACCAGACCGTGGTGCTGAGTGCCACGCCCAGTCCTTCCTTAAACACCTCCAGCAACAGTGACTCCACTGCCTCCCTGGGCTATCCATTCCACAGTCTAATCACTCTTTCTGTGAATCACTGTGAATCTGCACCTAATCTTCTCCTGGTGCAGTTTAAGGCTATGTTGTCTTGTCCTGTCACTTGTTGCCAGGAGAAGAGGCCGACCCTCAGCTGGCTACAGCCTCCTTCCAGGGAGTTGTAGAGAGTGATAAGGTCACCCTTGAGCCTCCTTTTCTCCAGGCTAAACACGCCTCAGTCCCTCAGCTGCTCCTCATATCCCTTGTGCTCCAGACCCTTCCCCAGCTCTGTTGCCCTTCTCTGGACAGGCTCCAGCCCCTCAGTGTCCTTCCTGAACTGAGGGGCCCTGAACTGGACACAGCACTCGGGCTGTGGCCTCACCAGGGCTGAGTACAGGGGAAGAATCACTTCCCTGATCCTGCTGGCCACATTTTTTGTGATAGAGGCCAGGATGCCATTGGCCTTCTTGGCCAGCTGGGCACATGCTGCCTCGTGTTCAGCCACAGTTGACCAGCACCCCAAGGTCCTTTTCCTCTGGGCAGCTTTGCAGCCACTCTGTCCCCAGCCTGTAGCACTGGGGCAGGTTATTGTGGCCAAAGTGGAGGACTTGGTACTTGGTCATGTTGAACCTCATCCAACTGTCCTCAAATCATCAATCCAGCATGTCCAGATTAGCAACAGTGGATGTAAATGCTCCAACTCCACAGAAGTCTTAACACCTTTTTCACCATTCTTATCTCTATTTTCTGACTGTCTGCAAGGCACACTGTGGGAACTTTAAGGACAGATCAGCAGATATATCTTGTATTTACACAAGTATTCAGTGGCATGGATCAGGAAAATGAACTCCTCAGTCAAGCCCACCTCCCTCTGGATCCCGGGGTGGTGTTCCACCAACCTGTTCCATCAAGCAGCAGTCAGGCACACTCCTGCCTTACCCTGCCCTTTCAACACTTCTAACATCCACCTACTGTTTCACACAGCCTTAGCATAAACTTATTAAAATACTGCTGTCTGTAAGTTGCAATGGGAAGAAAACCCTCAGGAAATCAATTTATCACAGAAATCTAGACATCTATATTGGCTTTGCTGGCATCAAGATAAATGAATGTTTCTTTACTTCTTATCCTCTTCCAGAAACCTCATCTATCACTGCCTGTTCTTACTACCACAATCCTCAAATGCAAAAAGATTGCTTTAAGGCTATAAGGGAATTTTAATTATCAGGTATAAATATCAGAATGAGAGCATGAACTCTTTACAATTCTTTTTTTGTCAGTCCCCAGACCAGTCTTCATGAAGTGTATTTATGATTTTTTTTATGGCCATCAAATTCAGTCTGGGGGCAGCAGGATTCCACAAAGCCCTAATGTTTTACTTCCATCTCTTGCCCATATTTCCTCAAACAAATTTAGATGAAATCACTGTTTTTGAAGAGGATGTGGAAATATTTACTTTGATCAAGGATACCATTCCCCAGGGTTTGATAATATCTTGAGTTAGAGGCTGCAGGGCTGGCAGCACTCAGTCAACATATTAATCTAGCTGACTAGCATGTCCCACATATACCTGTTCATCATACAAATTCATAAATAAGTTGTGATTTTAAAAATTGTTTTTTAAAAAGAGCCCCAGCAAACAAAAATACCTGCATTTTGAGTCATTTTAATCAGTGGCTGTCAGTGGCAGCACTTCTGCTTTCATTGAAGTCAGGAACATGAGCCCTGTTGATTATAACAAAGCCAGAAGTTCTCCCAAGAGGAGAACAACCTCATGAACTAGGCTAAGACACCAGCAGTTCTTCAAGATCTTAGTCTTGGCCTTATTCATATTTTTTTAAAGAAATAGTAAAATCATCACAAATACCTATTTATTTTCTCATTTAGAAGGCAAATAGAAAGGTCCATGCTGACATTAGCTAGAAAATACAAACTCTCTGTATTTAAAAAAAAACACACAGTGAAGTAAATAGCAAGAGCTCAAAATGAGTTTTCAAAACCTAACTCCTCTCCCCACCTCCATATTTTCAAAAGATACAGATTATGTATTAATGCTTAGGTATAGCAAATATCAGTCAGATCTTCCTCAATGCTAGACTTAAATACTAAAAGTCAACACATTCTTTTTCTCTCAGCCATGACCTTCCAGGAACTGAAGTAAACGTTAAGTATCTGTGTGAAAAATTTCTAGGAAACGACTGCCTTACCTTGTGAATCCGTGGTGGAAGGAGATGACTTTGGATATCCTACAAAGGAAAAGTAGTATGTGTGACTCAGAACACAGCAGAGTACATTATGACCAAATACTACTGCAGTCCGCTAAAAAGCATCCCTGGTTACTGAACAGCAACATACCAAAATAGCTACTAAACAGTGAATCCTATGAAATGCTCAACTATTGTTAAACTGGGGTGGTCATGGCAAAGAGAACCAAGTTATTACTCCAATGTACTAAATCCACTGCAAGCATGATGGAAAGAAAAAAAGTAATTTAAGTTTCCCTAGAGGCAAAGACTGCTGTAGTTACCAGGGATTTTACATCATCTCTGTTGACCTCATGCTTTGTGCAGCCTTGGAAAGGCAGCAAAACTGGCACTGAATGTGTTTCCCCTACTTCTGCAGCCAGCTGGAGGCTACAGAGGCCCGTTCCCAAACCATCTCTGCTGTAAACCCATTCCCAACACCAACAGCCTCAATGGGTGTCCAAGGAAGGCCAGAAGGTGGCTGGTAAAGCACAGCAGATCTCAGTGTCACCTCTCCAGCAGGACCTGAGGCGTCCCTTGCCCTCAGTCAGGAGTGATTCACTGCCAGCCTGGCTCTCTCACCTGGTGCTCCAGCGTACCCTTCAGCAATGGGCACGGTGCTTTGGCCAGCCTGGCCGTCCGCGCTCCGCAGACGCCCTCTCCCAGACATTAAAACCGTGCCAGGAGGCCCGGCCTCCCCGGTCTCCACGATGATGCCGGTGGTTCCAGGCAGGAGGGGCACAACTGCTGACCCTGGCAGAGCTGGGCGTGGAGCAGGTCTCAGCTGTGGTGGCAGGAGGGGGATCCTCTGTCGTGGGGGCTGTGTCCTGGGCCTTGATGGCAGCAGGGATATGCCAGGCTGGGGCTGCACGGGTGGCCTCGGCGGGAATGGCTGCTGTGGTGCTTCTGGTTGCCCTTTGACACGATGAAAAAAGAGGAAAAATAAAAAATTATTTGCCTAAAACAGAACATAAGATTGCATCGTTTTGCATAATAAGTACTTCAAAGCAAAACAGGACTCAGTTGGAGGCCAGCTGTTCCCTCAGACCCAAGACTACACTGGCTCAACGCACAACTTCCAGTGTGAAGTACCACAGACTCCACTCTTTACAGCCTGCATGGCACGAGGAAAGGAAGGAAGACAGCCTGGAGACAGTTCAAGCAGCAGTCAAATAACCCATGAACATTCATTCAGTTGCTACACCAGCCTGGCCTTTCTGCACTAAGCAGGGTCAGTATCACACTTATTCCCACTGGTACCTTCATTCCAGGGCGTGCTCGCTCTCTCTCTCTCTCTCTCTCTCTCCCCCTTCACTCCAGTTCTCCTCGACCCCTCACACCCACACTGCACTTGCTTTTGACTCTATACTCACACAGCTCCTAGCACAACGCTGGCCCTTTAGCACAACCATAAAGAAAACTACCCACAGCAAAAAACAGCAGTAAATGAACATGACTACATGACTTAAGAGGTTTTTTCCCTTACTTTAAAAAGCAATGAACTTAAATGTCCAAGTACTTCCATTACTAATATTTTCTGACATCTAGGGCAGAACTCAAGGATATAACCTACCAGAAAATTCTTTATTGTTTAAATAGAAGAGATACCATTAAAAACTTTTCCACTGGGGCAGCCAACCCATATGACATCAGGGTTGAAGAGCACTGACATGGTTACATTTGTGTATCTGGTGAAGTTTTAAGCCCTTTATAGGAATTCTGGTTTTTTCATAAAAATGAAGTCCTAGATGACACTTAAGAATGCAATGGCCTCCCAAGAGTAAAGCTGCATTTACTCTAAGAACAGAAATTTACAGATGTGTAAATTTTAGCAGATGCCATGACAGCTTTCATGCAAAATAAATAGAATTTCATGCTGAATTAAACTTCAGCATAGGTTACTTTGGTTGCATTTTGAGACCAAAACATGTCCTTAGGTGCAGGGATAGATGTGAGTTTCTGTGGAAATGGGCAAACATCCTGCTCCAAATTTATCTGATACACGTTGTCACACACCAGAGATGCTTGCCAAGGTCCCCAGTGGAGACCACCTCTCTCAGAGGTGTTCACACTGAGCACTTCAATTCAGAACAGTCCAAAATCAGCCTAGGAAAATTCACCCATGGCTAGGGCTAAGCCAGCTGGCTGTGCCACGAAGCAGATGTGGTGTGAGGCTTCCCCTAGCTCTGCTGTGTGTCTGGGGACCCCAGGAGAGTCTCAATCTGCACCTTTGGGGAAGAGCTTACAACAAAGTTGTGCAGGTATTGTCCCCAACAAATGGCTGGGGTCCAGACAGTGTCACTGGCAACCCAAGTGCTCTTTTGTGACTACTCAACACCTGCACTTCACCCTTGGGAATCTCATTTCTTGTTTTCAGTCTCGTAAAAGCCTTAAGAGCCCACATAAGCCTTCCAGAGTACTGGGAGGCTGTCTGAAGTCACAGTCTCACACCACCTGCATTCTTTTGCTAGATATGGCTGCTAGAAAAAAACCTCCCTGAGCTTTGCTGGCTGACATAAAACTACTACCGGGAGAATTGAAACTCATACAAGTGTCACACCACAAAGCTGGGCTGGAGCTCACTCAGTAACTCTGTCTGCAAGGCAGAGGCCTAGAGACTGAGATGTTCAATTTATACAGATTGGAACTATTTTCATAAAAACCTTAAAATTAAAAAAATCTCATAAAAATTTTTTAAAAACCCTGAAAGTATCAAAGTGAATTTTTTTTAACAGAATTATTGACTTCATAAGACAACTTCTGTCCACAGAGGCATTGACCTTTAACTAAAATTTTCAGATTAACCTCACTGAAAAAACAAATTGACAAAGTACTTTACCTTGGGATGCATGTACTTGTCATTTCTTGAGTCAATTATACTAAACTTTATTAAGACAATTATTTGGGATGATACAGGGAAAATGAATGCATTTCTCTTCTTGCTTTTCTAGACCTTTAAATAACAATCAATTGCTGAAATCACATATCCTGAGCAAACTGCTTCCTTGCATGCAACATCAATACTGCAATATTCAGAACTGCCCCACCTCCATAACACTAAATCCAGAATCACTTGCCTAAATCTCAACTTCAAGTGGAAGTAATCAGATATGTGTGAGTAGAGATCTGATTTTACTTTACTGAGCAGGCCATGAACACAATCTGCCCATCACCTTCCCATCTGTCTGGGAAGGCAAAGAATAGAGCTGAGATCATTACACAGCTAGGAACAGTAACACTGTTCTCAGCGGCAGCATCCTTGCTGCTCTGCTTGTCATCACTGCTGTGAGTGACAATGGGGTTACCACATCATATACCAGCATCTTCTCATGCTCTCCTCAGCCCCCGAAACACACAGAACAAAGTGCATAAAGCTGAATGGTGAGTAAAGGAATCTGTGACTGCTCTCACAAGAAGCCAAAAAGACCTCACTTGAATTTTGTTATAGACACCAAGGGGATTTTACAATTCCATTAGAAAGCAGCATTGTGCACAAGCTCAGAGGGAGCCCAGAGGAACTGACTATGTAACTATTCACACTACAACATTAAAAATTTTATGTTACATTTTATCCATTCTGTAATGCAGAGCACACATTTGGTTTCTTAGGCCACGACTTCATCAGACAACATTTTGCTGTTGGTTTTAAAACCCTGCTACACAGACAACTACCATAGGAATTGCAGGTCAGGTCAAATAACTGCAACCAAAGCAAACTGCACCCCCAGCACGGTGCAAGACCACCTTTTTGGTTCCTGGAAAACTTCCTGTATGTATATGCAGTATACTTCCTATATGTATAGGCAGTAAGTGAAGAGAGACCACCAGCTTTAACATGGCTTTCAGTTTTGTGCCATATGAAGAGCAAACAAACTCACAGAGAGTGCAATGAGAACAACTTAGACTATGAGATGTGGAGCTGGGGGAAGACACCATTTAATGTGGATGGAAAGCTGCTGGATCATTTTACCTTGGAGAGCACATCGTGCATGGTTCCCTAAATGCTTAGAGCACACCACCACGTGCTGTCACCACTGCTCTGTGTGTTGCAGGACATTTCACTACCTTCAGCAGGAATTACAACAAATTAAACGTATTTCTGGTCTCTGGGTTTGTATCTGGTGCACAGTCATTCACTAAGTTGGCTTGTTACTTTGGATTGAGGCATTTGATACCCCTTCCATAAAAAATACGGAAGAAAATGCAGCCATATTTTTAAGATGAGGGTCATTTGACTTTGCTTACACTGTTTGGTAAGATTTTATATTTTATTTCTTGCAACACATCCTTGCCTTACTTGCCCTCAACAACTTTATTAGTAACAACTTGTTTCTGTTTCGGCCCCTCTGAAGTCAAATGACATCATTTGAATGCTACGATCTGCTGGCAAATTCTGCATAAGAAACTCTCCACTGATCCAAGTCCAGGTCTTCCTGTCAAGCAACACTGGTATGGGAGACAATGCTGCAGATCACAGATGTAAAAATAGTTAAAGCCATACCCCAACTCACATAACAGGGTTCCCAAAATCATTTCCAAAAAAGGCTTTTCTGCCAAAATCTTTCTGCAACTCCTGCCATCGAAACTTACTTAGGCTGCTGTGCCAGACAGTGTTACTGTAATTGGAAACATTTGGGAACTGCAGTGTCTGCTTCATGAATCCTTCAGAGGCCAGAGGCACCCAGAACAGCAAGGGATACACAGAGTGCCTGCACCACAAACCCAGCAGCAGCATCCTTCCACAGGCTTTTAACACCCAGTGAGGGACAGAATGGTCTGCCCTGAAAAGGTATAACTTTATGGAAACCCAGGTGTGCTGAGAATTTTTAATGCTTTAAGACATTGTAACACGGGCTGATAAATGCAATCCATGAGGTCACTTGAACACCTGCTTCAAATAGCAGAAGAAAGATTACTAGTGTGTATCTTGGACCTTTCTTGAATGTTGGTCTCTAGTGCTAGTTAATTTTGGGCAAGATGGATGAGAAACAGGATTATGCAGACACATCATGTTCCATTTAATGGAGATTGGGTCTGCTTCTGCAAGATTGAGGGATAAAGATCCTAACCGTATTGAATTTAAGTCAAAATTACAGCAAAAGAATTATCTGAAATTTACAGTCCCTCTTCACTCCTTTCCTCCTTCCTTCCATTTCTTTTTGATTTCACACAAAAGCTTTCTCATGTCAGAAGGATTTTTGTGTCAAGTACTACTATGCGTTTGGTTTTAAATAACTAAACAAAAGAAATACACCTATCACAAGTTTTTGAGTCTCTGCCTTGGGGTGAGAAGGATATTTTTCCCTACAGAAATTAATTCCAGACCCTTCTTGAGGCATAATTTGTCCATTCAAGAAAGAACACTCCAGAGCCTCACATCTGATCTCTCCCAAGCACCATCAGCTGCAAGAGCGCACAGGCTCTTCCCTCAACACTTCTTCTAATTTTAGGCCAGTCACAGAAATTGGTCTCTTGTTTATCTCATAATTGCACAGCATTAAAACCAGAAGCATCAATCAGCTGAGGAGTGCAGTTTCAAAAGAGTCTCCAGTTCCTATGATTTTGCGTCATGCTAACAGGAACAGGAAAACAGGAACTCAGCTTCCTTCTGTAAACTTCAGAAACTCAGAAAAACAACCCATGGCTGAAATTTGGAGCAAGAACTGCAGAGGAAACTGAGTGGCAAGGTCACTAAACCTTCATGGCAAGGCTGCCAACATGCTGAGGTTACCATTTCCCAGCATTCTGAGCCAAGTGCAATGTGCCCTGGCTTCTCAGCTGCTCTAATGCAAACTTTAAACCACCTGTGCAGGTCGATTTGCACCAACATGTTGGACTCCTGTTGGCTGAGGTGTTAAAACATTGCCAGCTGGAATGTGCCAACTACTGCCAATGATCTTGTGGGAATGCAAGCTTCTGGGAGGGCTATGAAGCACAACTCTTATGTTGCCATGCCAAGATATGCCAGAGCTCGTTTGTGAAACTTCTAGATGAAAGTGTTGCTGCTGAATTATAATCACTAACTCATGCTAAGAACACAACTTAGAGGAAATCTTTCTTATCAGAAATTTGAATTCATTTGACTTCCTTTTTCTCTGTTTGCTTTTCAATTTTTCCTGAGGACTATAGAATAATCTTCAAAACAAAACAAAACAAAACAAGCCAAATCAAATGCACTGGAATAATACAGACAGTTATTACTTAAAATTCACTTTAAAATGACTATTCAAAACCACTGCTTTTCCAGCTCTCTTTATTCTAGCTCGAAGTAAACTT
>VZRX01012886.1:51691-154792 GCA_013398075.1 Notiomystis cincta | reverse complement strand
TTTTTTTTTTTTTTGATACTTTCAAAAGCACTCAAAGTACTCTGTGGTGTTCTGGAGCAAAGAGCCAAAGTTAGAGTCACTAAAAACAAAGAAGAAATTGTGTAATATTAAGTTTTTCTTCGCTTGTTTAGTTCTTTTCTAAGAGTTTCAGAAAGGAAAGCCAGTTGAAAAACAAACAAACAAACGTAAAAAAAATAAAGCAAGAAACTTACTTGTGTCAGACTGAGATTTCAGCACGCCTTCAATGTCTGTGGTGATTTTGGAAACCTGACTATGAAACTGTTGGACAGAGTTTTTGAGGCCAGAAATATCAGTGGAATGAGATGCTAGAGTTCCATTCATTTCACGGATGCAGTTCCATAAGCTGCTCACATGCTTATTCAGACCTTCTTTTATATTCTGCAAGCTGCCTGAAACAGAGTCCAGCTTGCCACAGATTTTTTCAACACGTGAGACTCTGCTCTCAACATCTGAAACACCCTCCTGGACACCTTGGGTCTTTTCTTTGCACTTGCTAAGATCATTCAGGATATGGTCATTCAACTGTTCTACTCTCTCCTTCACTTCACCACAGCAATTCTCACTGGAATGAGCAGTTTGATTTGCAAACGTCCTTTGCATTTGATCAATTTTTCGGAAGACACCTCGTTGTGTTTTTCTGCACGTGGAATTGACCCCCAGAAGCTGCTCCCTGCAGCTACTCAGGCCATCTTGAAGATTTTTCATATCTCTATCAATGGCATTTAGATTGTAGCGGAATACACGTACGTCTCTCTGCATTTTCTGGATGTCACGTTGGTTGCCCTTTATCAGGTTCAGTTTCTCATTAAGAGAGCTATTTAGAGACTGCAGGAGAACAGAATTATTCTCTGTTTTCAAAAGCAAGTGATTGTACCTGTCGTTCCAATTTTCTAGCTGTTTCTGAAGGTCCTCCGTACCCTGCGGTGCAGACCGACATTTCTGCCCGCAGAGCTGTTCAAGAGACAGCAGTTTGTCCTTCAGCAAACTCATCTCTGCTGTGAACTGCTCACTGGCAAACCCTGCATCGCTGGGCAAGACAGGCCCAGGATTAACAAACATTCCCTCCGGGTCCGTGGCGTTGGCAATCTCTAAGATAGTCCCGCCGAGCCTGACCTCCAGTGCGCGCAGCTTTTGGTCGAACACGTCTCTCAGCTCGTCCACCTCAGCAGCGATAGCGCCGCGGAGAGTCTCCTCAACGTAGAAACAGTGCTCTTCAGCATTCCGTTCTGTAATATTCATCCTCGCATCCAGCTCCTCCAGCCTCTCCCCCAGCACATCTTCTAGGGCTGGAGTTGACAACCGAATGATTTCGTTATCTATTCTGACATTCAGCATCCTCTGTGCTTCCACAATTCGGTCAATCTTCTTATCTAAATCTTCCATCTGTTGGTCAAAGGCATTTCCCTCACCCTTCCTGCAACAACTGGAGTTGTTTGATGGGATCTGAGTGCGGAGAGCATTTATTTCTTTCCTCAAGTCATTCTCTTTTCCTTTTATAACATCGATTATCCCTACACAGTTATTTTCACTGTCATCATACTGCTGCTGAATATCCTCTAGCTTGTAATCACAGGAGTTCTTCAGATCTGCAATTTTCTTTTCAAATCCTTCCATTATTTCTTGCCTAAGGGACTCAAATTTTGAGTCTATATAGTCCTGATATACATTGTCACGGGGCATTGTTATTGTAGGTCCTTGTGCCGCCTCCTGCAGTTGTTTTAATTGTCCTTCATAGCCTTTTACTTTTCCATTCAGTTCCTCCAGCTCATTGTTCCTCATCTTCAAAGCTTCTTTGACCTCAGCTAGCTCAGATTTTATATCTTCCATTTCAAAATCAATAAAAGGGTCTTTTTGATCTTTATTGTTGAGTCCTGGCAGCTGAATAGTGTCTGTTGCAGCACCAACCGCACTGTCGGGCTCTGGGCGGTCGTAAAGGTTGTTCAGCCAAGTGACCAACATCTTGCTAGCATCTTCTTGGACAGTCAGCTTCAGGTTTTCATTCACACCTGCCACGGAGGACTGCAGCTCAATCACAGACCGTGTGAGTCTAAACAATTCGTCCTCAAGAAACTGCATTCTCTTCTCATATGGTGGAGGCTCCGGTGCTTCTGTTGGTTCTGCATCTGTTTCCCAGAAATAACAAAATGTGGATGTAAATATTCCCAGTGGTGTCTGTTTTAATCAGCTGCAGTTAACTTCACTTTTCTTTAAAATGAAACAATGATTTAAACTGCCTAATGCTTGTTGCCTTTTCAGTCCTTCTTTTCAGCCATTTATAATTAATGCATTATCAAAACCCTCAGAACTAAAGGTTATAGGACCAGTTCCTGTCAAGATACAGTGGCCATAAATAAACTGGCAAGCAGAATCACCCCTCTTGTTCAGCAATGGATCTAAGCTACAGCATATATAACAGATCAGTTTAGATCCATACACATCAAAGCACAATCACCTTAGAACCACTGCATCTCCGATAACAATAATTTGCCTCTGAATTCCTTCTTAAAACTTCAGTGGCAGTCATTTATGTGCCTGAAGTGGGTTTGTGCTTCAGTGTTTTACTGAACTGGGGTCCAAATATACATCCCATATTTGACACGGGGTTCTGCAAGATACTCCAGTTATCACACTTGCTTCACAAATACCTTATTATTTGACATATATTTAAGTAAGTAATAAAAACATGTATAAAAGCATAAGCTTTACACATTCAAAACTGTTAGATTAAAATAACTTATTGAATTAAAATCACAAAAAGAAGACTTATAGCTGCAATCTACTCTTTACCTATCATAAATCAATTAATGAATATGAGTCTTGTCATTAGTAGGACCTCATTTATAAAGCCACGTACAAAGGTGGATGTTCAGTTTCAAGCCAAATGTGAAAATCAAGAACAAAAAACCAGAAAACAAAGATTATGAGAGGTCAAGAAAGGACAAACTGCAGGAAAAGTCAAAGTGATTTTTAATTTTTTTCTAGAAGAGAGGAGAAAGATACAGATATCACCATATTTTATTATCATCTTTTGGAATTAATATTTTAGATCAGCTAACAAAATATTCAAAAAGCTTGTTTTTAAAGCAGCTATATAATCTATGGAACTCGTCTGAAACCATGTATTCAGTCATTCTATACATTCCACTACACAGAAAACACATGTGGAAATCTGACTAAGTGCTATGTGTGACACTCATCTCCAATTATGTTGGAAAAAGTCCTTCAGAAGGAAACATCTGTTTATCATTTTTTCTTAATGGAGAAAAGGCCAAATATTGCAGTAACAGCATTACTTCTTGCCCTTTGAGAAGGCAGTACCTTACACAACCAAACACCATTCATTCTTTAAGGTATTTTTTCAGAAGTTGTGGCTCATCCTTACTTATTCCCTTACTCCTTATTATTAAGGCACGTAGTCTAACGTGAATCTGTAAAATAGTCACAGTCTCAACAAAATGTTGTGAAACTGCTAGGAGCCCTTATATATCATTAAAATTAGTACCTGTGGGGTTTTTTTGCTTTAATATTAGTTCTTTTTTTTTCTTTTTTTCCCCCTGAACATTGGAGAAACCACAAAAAAGGCCCTGTAAATTCTTACAAAACCCACAATCTCACAGTCTTAACACAAAGATTTTCTGGAACCATGAGTAGCCAGCTGGCATTTCCAGCCAGTGTTCTACAGCCCATTCCTTACTCTCCAGGAAATTCTCTGTATCAAGACTGCTATTGCCTGGCTATTATTTTCCCAGAGTCTTTTACATGGCTTTTGTACCTGCCAGCAGTTGAGTTTAATAGAAACCATAACGATTCTCACCCTTAGAAGACAGAACAAGAAACCAGACGTTGTTGCACACACCAAAATCCAAACAAGAAGTTACCTGTGCCTTTCTTCACAACAGCCTTTGCTGGTGTTGTGGGACGACGAGCAGTGTTTGGCTTTTCTGCTGGTCCTTCCCTGCAGTCCTCCCCTCTGTAGCCAGGACAACATCTCCATTCCAGCTCTGTTACTGTCTTATAGGCAACTGTGTACCGAGGTCTGAAACTCGTCCGGTATCTGCCAAAGCAGGAAGCATTTTAAACAATCCATAACCTAAGATGCTGTTTAGATTAAAGTTAAAATTAAAATAGGTTTCAGGGGGTTTTAATAATGAAAATCAAATACTTACAGCTATGATTCATTTTCTGCTTTAAGCATCAAATGAACAAATGTTTCTGTCTAGGTTTTAAAGCTGCCTCCAACTCAACACAGTCATGATAGGGAGCCATGGAATAGGGGCTTTCATGTATGAGCAGAGGGATAAAATATGCCAAGTGAAGGTACAGCTCATCAGACACTGCTGAGAGTAACAGTGACCACCAGTGTATTACTCTATAAATTCAAAATGGTTTTCCTCTAATTTTTCATACCCCTCCCCCCAGGGCTCTTCTGAACATCAGAAAATGCTTCTGCCCGCTTTGCCCCATTTGTATTTCCACAGTCTCCACTTAAACCATTCCTCAGAACCCATATATATGCTGGAGTCAAAGCTGGGAGGGATATTCCAGAGGAGGACAAAATGCTGGAAGTGTGAGTCAGACAAGGACATGAAAGGAGACAGATGGAACACTACAACCAATGAAGCCACTCTTTCCTACTTCATCAGTTAAGCTGAAGAGGGTCTGGCAGACAAGCCTATGCACACATTATGTACACACAACCTTGTGCTTCCCTGAGTAATCATTCAAAAGTTAATAAATGACAAACTGATTCTGGTTGTGCAACTTTCTTTAACCATAGACTTCTTCCATAGCTTCCCTTCAAACACATCCCACATGCTCAGCTGTGGTCAGACACTGTGCTATACACCAGACCATAAGCAGAAGCAGTGCTATTGGATAAAAACTAAATCAATTTAAGCTACAGCTCATTTTTGATTGAGAGATGAGGAAAATGAGTAAAACAGGGATTTGCCACTGAGCTCTATAAAATCATATTTTTGAAACACATAGAAACAGAAAAGTCATCCTATTTCTCAAGTGAATTCCTTTTTCTCAGTTAAACTAGCATCATGCTACTAATTTCCCTAAGGCTTTTTCAGATCTTTTTTTCTTAAGATTATTTCAGATTAGAGCAGTCTGCAGGCTCATTTCACAGCTGAGGTGTCCCTAAACAGTAACAGCAGCAGAATAAATGCAGGACAGCAGCAAAAGAATCTAGAGGATCTCTGCAATAGATTTCATCCCCAGTCTGGCTGGGCTCACAGGAACTGTATCCTGGGACAGAGAGAATACAGAATACCCTTCAAAGCTTCTCCTGCCATGTATGCAAATAGTTTGTGAAATAATTCTAACATTTTTTTATTCAGCATATTTCAGATATATTATTTTTAATATAATGTCCCCCATCTGACAGCTATTTGCTGTCCCTTTTTGGTAAACTAGTTAACAAACTTGCAGTGGTGTGCTTAAAGTATTAACTACTAATTATGAATTTGTTTCTTTTCCAAATGTATCTTTCCCTATTCTGCCACAATACAGATTCTGCACTTGGGAAATATTTCTGCACTTGGGAAATACTTGGGAAATACTCAGTGCTGTTTTGCACTATTACTTTGTCTATAACTTCTCATTTAAGGGGAAAAAGCTACTTTCACTAGAGGCAATCATATTTTTTCCAACTATTTCTGGGCCAAGAGCAGTCTATACTAATAAGCCACTCACACTTCTGTGAGTCTTCATAGGAAGGCAGGGGCAGGCTGTGCTCTATGAGCTGCTCATAACTGCAGTGGTTTGCTGTGGCCCTCAGCTTTTCAGACTCTGACTTGGAGCACATAAACTCAGAGAGGGTTTCCAATCCTTTTATACCTTCTGAACACCATATATGAAACAGCTGTAGACTGCACTCCAGCTCATCATTTCTTCTACCATTTTCACTTAAACATCTGCTGAATCCTGTTTACAAAGTATAGAAATCCCCAAGGTCAAGTCCTTAAAAAATTAAATAGAGGAGTGCAACACAGAGGGCACCACAATATCCTGGCCACCCAGGAACTTCCTTTTCTTTCTCCCTTATCTAAAGTACTAAACCACATCTTGTGTAGATAATTTGGGTTTGAATCCTTTCCTTCCAGCTAGCTGCCAGAGTCAGGAGCAACAGGATTAGCTAGATGCTTTAGTGTTTTGAAGTGCTTTTGAGAGTCATTACAACCTCTCTCACAAGCAGCACATTACTGAAATGCAAACTTTGAACTTCCAGATCAGTTTTCACGTGCCGGAAACGGTTGTACATACTTCTGTATGATTTCCATAAAACACTTAACTGCTCCTAACTTTGTGTGTGTTCCTCTTTTTACTTCCAGGGCCAAACCCCTTCCTGAAAAATACAGTATTCTGGTTATTTTCAAATGCCAAATCTCTCTTTTTTCCTAACGAAGTTTCAAGAACATAGCTGAAACTAATTTTATAAAATGAACAAAATTAATTAGTAAAGGAAATATATATGTAATAGTTTAAACTATGTGTTTCTTCACTCAAATTACAGAGCAAGGATTTTCCATCACAGTTCTGACAATTTACTCTTTGAATACCTTCTCTGTAGCCATATTCATCAACATAGACACTTTCAGATGACTTCAGCAGTAAGAAAAGTCATAAGACACAGCCAAATACAAAAGAAGAATATAAACAAATAAAAAGTAATCCAGCTTAATATTTTTCCAATGTCAAAAATTTTAAACTTTTCCAAACTCCATCTTAAAAATAAAAACCAGGCATGTTTGACATTCTCGCTCTTTTTTGTTTTATAGTTTCCTGATCCTAATAGGCATAAAATGCTGAAATACAATTTAATCTTAAAAAATATATTTGAAATGCAGTCCACTTCTTATAAACTCTTGCAAGTTTGAAAACTCAAGAAAATACACTAATTGGATCTGTTTTGTTATCAGATATGGTACATCAAATACAGATTAACCTGAACCCTAAATCACAATTCTCCTAGAGCCAAAATAAGCTAGAATCAGAACATTTCAAAAATCTGGATCTAGAACAGCTTTCATATTCACACTTTGAACTGTGGTAACATGACAGCTATACTCATGGATGGCTCAAAAATTCAACTGGGATTTACTTACCAAGAACTACTTCTCAGTACTGCCAGTCCAGCTGAATGAATCACACAGCTACTCCCATTTCCTTCAGGAAGGCTAGTCATGTAAGGCTGGGAAACAGGAACTTACACTAGCACTTCTCTAATTTTAATCCAGTCACATAAAAATTTCTTTAAAATCACAGCTTCATTGCTACAGCTTCTCTGCCCATGGCCGCCTTCTGTGCAAGTTGCCCATGCAAGGAATGGTGCCTCTGTGGCAGCACAGTCCAGACACCAGCAGGCATCCAGCCCCAGGGAGACTCTCAATTGTACAAGATGCTTTTTAAAGTCAGAACTTTGCTCTCTCGGTGAATTTCAATGGAGGAGCTGGAGACTTCCAGGATTTTGCTAGGATATAGCAGTCTAACAGGACTGAACACAATTACATTGTTGGTTACAGTTCTAACAAAACAATCCATAATTTTCTGCTAGGGACTGCATCCTGATAATAATATATGATTCTATGTATGTGAAAGACATAGGACTGGGAACTACCAAAATATACAAATTAGACATGTCTTTATTTAAATCTGCAGTATTCTGAATCCAATCATAGTCACAGAAAGCATAAAATATGCAATCACAAACACATAAAACACACAAAATGCACTCGGTGTACCCCGAGAGACAAAATGTTGCTTCTCTATGAAGCTGGATAAATGAAGATGGTTGGAATGTAACATCAAGTTTCATATTGTTTATCTGGCAGGTGTGAATTTTTACAGAGTTATCTAGTGAGGCAATTTTGTCAAAAGGGTTCCACAAAAGTTCCCTAAGTGTCTTAAAAACTGAGGCTCCTCTTTTATACCTTTATATGCTGCAAGGCAACTTAAAGACAGTAAAATATCAAATATTCCTCTGGTTGACTTGGATTTCTGCTATTCAAATAAGTGTTAATAAGCACAATTATTTTTACAAGTATACTTCAAAACTATTTAAAAGAAAAAAAAGTAATTCCTTATGGGGTTAGAAGTTGCATGTAACACACCAGCATTTACTGTGCCTAGTCACTCCATTCACCTCTGGACCTCAAGTCCAAGATGATGGTCATAATCTCTTGATGAATTGAGCTAAATACTGAAACCATTCTTTTGAAAAGCATGAATAAAGGTTAATATCAAGTGTCTCTAATAGTTCATCACAACAGAGAACATAATAGCTGTTTTTTAGGAGTTTTTCCACAACAGTCTTGTAACCACCCACGCCTACTACCTTCACCATGAACTCAACATGCTGATCAAATGAGAAAACACACCCAGAACATTATTACAAACCTCCACTTTTAATATCCTAAGTGTTTCACAGCTGAAATTAAGTTGTACAGGGTGACAATAGCACTCAAATATTCCTCTTCTTTGAGAGTGAAGTAATTCCATAGGAAAATGCTCAATTAAAAATTCATGTTTGCTCCAAATTCTGGACATTTTGACTAGGGAATGAGCTATAATAGTCTCATAATGCTAAACCACAGAAGGAAACAGTTAACAATGATATTTGGAATGTCACCTAATAGTGATTAAACAAATCAGAAACATTTGGATGAAATTGGTGGGAAAACATATGGCTCAGCTCTGTAACTAGATATTAACATTGAACCTTTTGGGAAATGCAGTGAGATAAGTGCCACCACATCCTCACTGTGAGGAAGGGACCACAGAATCAGCATGTTTCTACATAAGCAGCATATAAAATGTTTACTCTGAGCACAAAGCTTCAAGGTTGGTCCAAAATTCTGTAGTGATTGGAACAAGTCCCATGACTTCAGAAGCCTGCAAATTTCTGTCTTTATAAAATAGAAGATATCAAATCTATACTATTTAACACTTTTATTGCATGTAGGTACATTCTTTGCAAATTGCATAGTCTGGTAGTTATATTTATACAATTATACTATAATTATATAGCCCCTGTCATCCAAATCTCCAATATATTGCAATGGCAGCACTGAAGTGGCATATAGACACCACCCAGAAACACTACCTAGAAGATGTAATTAAATGCAATCATATGTCACCAAGCATTTTTTATTTTGTAGGCTGCAAATATACCTAATTGGCTGTTTAGACTACAAACCTCAGTTGATGCTTGGTTTTCTGCTTCTCAAGCATGCAGGCCTAATTGTAAGCCCTACAAATGGTGGCAGAAATCCTAGTTCCACTGAAATCTTTGGAGATTTTAGCAGTTGTCTCTCACTGCAGCATCCCTGGATTTCAGGTGCCTCCTGTGTAGGTAAGGACGGGCTTTAATTGTCTGTATTTCCATGAAGGCCCACAGAAATAGTCAACACAGCCAGCAGAGCCAAAACAGGGCTGCATCTCACCCTAAAGTCATTATTTACATCCTATTACCCACAGAGTGTGCTGGACACCACTGACTTGCATCACCATCACTGCACACCTAAGCTCCCACACTCAGATTCATCCTTCTGCATACAGGGCAGACAATTTAGGTCAGGGTGAATCCAATCCCACCTTTGTTTTTAGTTTTTTTATTACCTTGCTACTACACAGCAGCACTGGCAGCTAGCTTGAGTTCCAGCCCACAGATGAGCTTAATTTGACAAAAATGTGTCTTTAGTAAGAATTTATCCTAAAGGCATTTATAGCAAGAAGCGAAAAGATGTTTTGACAGGAATAGGTGAACCTACAGAAGTCTAGGTGTTAAGTGAAAGCAAGCCTCCAAGGCCATAATAAATCCCAATTATACAATGCAGCAGAAGTCTATTTAAAAAGAATCCCATTGCATTCCAAAATAATTTTCCATTTCAATCTGGCATTAGAGACACTAAGCTGCTCCTTACAGATGGACTTAAGCAGTCTTATCTTTACACTGCTATTCTTCCTTTACCTGGCATTTTTTCTTTCCAAAATTTATATAAAGTAGGTCAGTAAATGTCTTTGCAGGTACTGAGGTCTGGGCAATCACATTTTCTTGAGAAAAATGCCACTGACCTTAGACACTAGTCTAGTGCCTGGCCCAGTCACATCCATCACAACTGAAGTTCCTGAAAGGCCATTGGATAGCATAATAATCAAAACAAAATCTATATTATGAAAAGCAAGAAGAGAGAGTTCCAAATTTTTTTGTGCTGGAAGAAACAATGTTTTGAGGCACTCCTGTGGAAAATATAAAGTTATGACAAGCATCACTAGTGCATATGATCAAGGAGACTCAGCTTCTCCAGGCTTGCAAAGGCACACGAGGGAGTTCTTAGTAAAGTTTGCACTCATGTATAGAATGGCCAACATTTGTACCAGGTCTGTTCTCAGCTAAAACCTGAACAAAAAGCTGCTACTGGATGAGAGAGTTAACAGGGACAGAAACTGAAGGAAAGCAAGGGAATGAGTCAAAGCACTCTGCATCTGCAGGAACACAACTGCTTGCTGTGTACACACACAAAAAAATCACCCATCCAGGTCACTGCAAAGAGTGCTTTAGAATCTGACTATGAAAGTACTGTGATTTTACTGAATGTTTCATAAAATAGGAATGAGCATTTAGAGACTCAGTACTTTTTTCCATTGGTTATTTTTACTTGGTGTCTTCATGCTACATGGAAAGCATGATGGGAGAAGATGGCCTTCCATCTGGAAGAAATTGCTAAGTAGGCAGAGACCTGGCACAGGTGATTGTATTACTCCTTCATACCAGGAAGGAAAACACTGATTTTGTCTATCCCTAAATAAAACTTTCATCTCATCTAGAGGTGCCAGGAAGAAGCAGAGAATCATGGTGCCCCCAATCAGCTCACTACAGCCTGGTCTCTGGCACTTAGTTGTCTTCAACACTGAACACTATTTCAGAGAGAATTTGGCTGAATTTTACTGCAGAATTCATGTTTTGTTCAGTAAGAAAGACAGAAGATGACAGAAACTGGTAGAAGACAAAAACATTCAAGTATTCTCAGGCAACACCACATGGTTGTATTTCAAAGTCTCCAAAAGTGCCATTGTTTATTACTTATATAGTGTATTTTATGCCACTCAGCTGGAATTCTTTTATCAAAAAAAGATGAGATTCAAACTACAATTTCCTCTCTTGGGAGAGAAATGTTTCTTTGTGGGAAGAAAGAACCAAGGGACTGCACACTCTGAAATATGACCTCATGCATCATACTAGCTATTTTTTCTTGCTGTATATGTATCTTCACACACACATACACAAATACCTACCTGTCTGTCTAATTCTCTCTTGGCTGCCAAGGATTTTATTTTCAAAAAGCTGACCACTAAAGTCTAGTAGGAAATGCCCAGAAGTTTAAAATGTTAATACTCTTAATGTCCATAAATTACCACTAGGTAGGCATCCCCTTCTTAAGAGTAAAACCAAGACAAAGGGTGCATTTAAGTCACTCAGAGCCACAGCCAGCCTGCAGCAAAGCTCAAAGCAGAGCTTCAGTCTTGGGATTTACAATGTTGAAATGCCAGTCAAACACATGGTAACAGAACAACAGTAAGCAATTAAAATCCCACTTAAATAGAATGGGGTAGGAGAACCCTGAAAACACAGTCCTTTCAAAAGGATTTCAGGAAAGTTTTGTAGAGCAGTGTGATGTACTCTTAAGAGTGATGGAATAACTTTGCAACAAGTTATATGCTTACAGCATCATCACTTGCCTCTCCCTGCAGCAGGGACCAAGTTTCTCACCTGACACGAGTGGAGAGATGAAGTGAGGATGCAGAGCACTGCTACTGATAAAGCTGCCTGAAAAACTGAGCTCCAGCAGTACCTCTTCTGCTTCTCTGCCCATGAAATAAGCAGTTTTCTAGAATGCTCTAGAAAGAGCTGTTGCTGAGAGATCATGTGAAAATACTTTCATGAGGGCAAGAGCTAACCTGTGGGATTAAGTGGGACCCCAACTTTGAGAATAAAATGGAGCATTGTTTTGAGAGGTGTTACTTTTCAAGACACCAAATTAAAAGCAAACCAGAAGGGAAAGGAAAGATGAGATGGGAATGCAAAAGTGAAGTCAGATGGGAGTCATAATATCCCCAATGTGTGAAACTGGCACTGCCCACTGTCTAATGGTACAGAATGTTCCTTGGTTATTTGGGTGATCTATGATGAAATACACCTAAAAGGGTCAGCAGCTCCCTGAAAAAAAAGTTTATTGCTTTGGCAACAGTTTGGTGCTTAATAGAAGAGGCCCCAGACCTCCAGGTCACACATTTCTCAAACCAGAAAAGCCTCAAAGTTTAAGTATTTACATTAATGTGAAGTGAGGAGCAGCCTGGGATCTTTTTTTTTTCTATTATTGCAACAAACTCAAATGATGTGTGAAATGAAAATTCCCTGTCCAGTTCACAAAGAAAGACTCTGCTGAGTTCAGTGTGTGGAGACAGAGATGCACAATTTCAGGCTTGGGGAGACAGCCAGAAAAACTTACCACACCCAGCAGGATCTCAAAGATTTTCAAACAAGCACTCCAGGAGACTGAAGTTTTTTAAGTTTCCTTACTGTTTTCAATGCACAAGCCCCTAGGCTAACCTCCCTATGTAGTCAGCTAGCTGGAGCCTGTACAAAGAAATTCTGCTTCATACAAAATACACAAAGTTGGAAAGAAAGTCTTGAAGACCTTTATAGATACTTGGAGGGGAAACATTAAACAGCTCTTGCTTTCCCTTCAAGTTTTTGTGCATCCTGAAAGTTTTTCTTATGAGATACATATTGCTGGAGGCCAGTGGCAAACACAGGCTCGATCTGTGCTGACTTGTGTGTCTCAGATTTGATCCTGCCTAGTGCTGAGGACTCTGACACTGATCTGCATGCTTAATTTCTAGCAACAGAACAGTCTCAGAGAAAACTACACTGGGATTGTTAGAAGGATGAAAACTACATGGGGATTTCCTATACGTTCCTAGACTGGGGCTGATGTGCTCCACCCAGGTTGTTCTGGGGTTGCCAGATGGATGAAGCCATTCAACTTGAGCTGGATGCCTCATATGAGGGTTTTCAGTTATAAAATTTCCACTTTCAGCCAGTAACATATTGTTAATAAATGCAGAATACTGCATATTAAAAGCAGTGTTTTACTCATGAGTAGTAATCTGTTCTGATCTGTATGAATGAAGAAAACTCGTAGTAACTTTCTCTAAAGTTATTTCAGTTTGTGCTTTGAATCTTCTTCTGGGCCATGAGTAAAATTGTGATTAGTTTGGCACTGGGCTTATTTATGATTATTTGAAAGTATAAAATGACAAGAAGTTGGAAAATATTGCTCAATGAAAGATTTGGAGAGGCTTGCTAATTTAACTATTGATTCATTCATCATCTCCTTTGTCATTTTTTAAGTGAAGCCATGGGCTTGCTTAGTATGCATGTATCATTAGTGTTAAGATGAGAAACTTACCCTAAATCATGAAATTCACTCCTCACAAGCTAAAGACAGATGACCTGATTTGAGCACACAAATATCTTTACTCACATGAGTATAATTAATGGGGGCTGGTACATGAATTAGGAGATCTGATAAAAACTCCCTTCTTCAAGTCCCTGAGCAACCTTATCTAACTCTGAATTTCTGTTCTGAGTTTCTGGTTCTGCTGTTAGCTGAGGGCTATGAGGGGATTGATTGCATGACCTCCAGAGGTTCTTACCAAGCTAGATTTTTTTCTATTTGATTTACTACCTTGTAGGGGGAAGTCCTGTTTGCAGCTCTGTAGCAAAGACAAAAACCCAGAGAACATTCAACCAGTTCAGTTCAGACTTTAAAATCAAAACCTTTCTAGTGAGAGCAGCTTTCCCAAAAACTGCTGGGCCATAAACTGGTGCACCTCTGGTACAGCCAGGTGTACCCACACACTCTACAGAACAAGAGGAAAACAAACAACTGCTATGACAACATCCTACCCTGAACCAGCTGTAGTGACCAGAGGGTGTCCCAAACAGCCACAGCCTTCAAGCGTGTGTAGGATCTAACCAGAAAGGCAACATGTTTTTTTCTCTTGGAAAACGATAATGCTACTAGTTACAAATTGTTACTATTGTTAATTAAGTTACCAAACCATTCATAAGAAAGCTAGGAATGGAAATTCACGGCAAAAGAAACAGCAAGGGATCAGTTATTCATGAAGCAATATTAAATTTCAAAACATCCAAGGTCTTTTTAGTGAGAATAAACACTCATATTTTTTGTACCTTTCAGCCCAATGACCCACTAATAACAAAGTTTCTCCTTCCTTTGCTAGTCACAGTTTTAAGAAAAATAAATCAGGAGCCCCCCACACTTCAAAGGGAACATACTTCAAAGGGCATTTCTGAACTTTCTTTCTACTCTCTCTCTTCCTATCTCTTAAGCAGCCACACTTCAACTCACATTCATCCCTGACACCTTAATCAGCCAAAGCATTCACCAACTTTTCAGCAAGGAAATGCACTATCGAGCCCGAGTACCTACAAAACAGTTAAACAATGAAGTGTAATAATTTCCTGAATTTCAACTCAACCTTTCAAGAAATACACCCTGCAGCCAAAGTGCATTTACAATTAACAGTCATAGAAGTGTAGTCATTCCAACAGGGGGCTTTAGGGTTTTTGTCTTCAGACAAATTATATTTTAATGGGCCTAAAGGGTAGATAAAAAGGGCTCATGCATGCATATGATTTTAGGCTTAACCACCAGAGCTTTCTATTTCTAAAACCAGATAATTCAAAGGCAAATCAGGGCTGACAATAATCCATATTTGCAACACACACTCTCTTGTGTGTAAAGAACACATGGAATTCAGGAGGAGACTGCGAGTTTAAGGCAGTGAAATTCTCCCCTCTACATTGCAATCTAAGTAGTTGTGATGCATAACCTAGACTGTACCTAAACACTAGAAGGGCTCTTTAAATCTAGTCTTACACTAATATAAACCAACAGTAAATCCACTGACTGATTAAAAAATTGACCTAATACTACTTAAGTTCTAATAAAGCACACACATCTATGATACAGTTAAGGAACTCTTTGTTTGGTTTGGATCTCACTGTCCCCACTGTCTGCAGCTGAATGAACTTTTAGATAAACCAAGGGTATCGAGAGGAGACTACACAGGGACTGTACTCTATTCCCATGAATATCTGGTATTTAGTTCATTTTAAGTTCTCTGTTCAAGTGTATAAAGGAAAAAAGAAAAAGATAATAATTTCCACAAAGTCCTCACAGTCATTTCTTTGTTGTTTTATAGCTCTTTCCTGCCCTATTTTTATGAACATTAGCTAGCAAATATATATAAATACATTTTGTTATTTAGACTACTACTCCTTCTGAATTAAACAATATTTTTCACAGGAATCAAGTTAGGGGGGGTTGCAGGATTTGAGGCATGTATTTCAAACTTTTTGGATTAGTACATTTTTTATTCTGCCACTAAGACGCAGGACACAGTGTATATGCAACAGATACAAAAATAAAATGACAACCTATAAATAGTTTTGAACACAATAAAATTTCAAAATTTTGATATTCCACCTTCTCTTGGTGTTATTCAGCTGGTGCAGTGACAGGAGAAAAATATTTCATGCTAAGAACAAGGAATTATTTTGCAGTTGCCATCACAATTATGAAGAAAACAACAGTGATGTTCACCAAAGAAAGTCAAACAGAGGAAATTAAGTCTTATGATAAGTATCTAGTTCCATTCTCAAAAGAACAAAAAAACCCATGAGACTGGACACAGCTGGTGAGACCAAATGTCTGTGCAGCCCTATATTCTCTCTCTGACAGCAGCCAACTCCAGATGTTTCAAAGCACAAGGACAGACAATGCCATTTCAGAGAACCACAGAGAAATCTGGAAGAGATGGGGCTTCTGGAGGTGGTGCAGCCCCCTGCTCAAGCTGGGCTTCCCCTTGTTATTCCTGCCAACAATCTCACACTCTCAGTGCAGGAACTTCCTGAGCTAGAAGCAATGCCTTTGCACTTTCTTCACTATCTACTAGCAGATAGGCCATGAAAGTCCTAATTTACCGCCTCTGAAATTCCTTATCTTAATGCTTGGTGATTTATGTGTTTAAAGAGCTCAGTTTCAACCCCTCCTCATGCCTCTGTAGCTCCGGTACAGAGACTTCTCAGGATAGAGGGCACACCCCATTACACATCCATAAACTCAGTCAGAAGTCCAAAATGGACAGTTCAAGACTCCAAAGGGAAACAAGGGAGGTTACACAAGACGGTGGTTACTCAGCTGTCTGCTGTCTTTGTTTTTTCCCCTCAGATTCTAGTGTTTATATAGAGAAAAGCTGGGTTTTAAACAAAAATAACAACCCAAACAAACAGAAAGCAGCACATTTGAATGCCAAACGCCTAACACCTATTGTCACCGGCCCCAGGGTGGCAGCGTCATCAGTGTCTGAAGTTCTATTTCAGTAGTACCCAGGATCAAGCAGTACCTGTCTCATCATCACCCATCAAAATAAAAACTAGTTATTTTAGCTTTATTTTAAAACATTCTTCATCACTTCAGCCCAAGTCTGAGCCTATGAAAATCTATGGGTGTCTTTTCAGTGACTTCCTGGGGATCCTGAAATGGTTTCACAGAGTGTGTAACCGCCTAGAGCTTTCAAACAGAAATGTGTAAATATTACTGCTTTTCAAGTGGCAAAGTGAGGAAAGGACATCTGCCTGCAATCAGCCAGCAGGTGAAGGAGATCCATCTGGTCCCTGGTGCCTGCTGTACCTGCTGCAGCACACCTTGTAGGTGAACACTCCACAGATTACCACGTGGTCACACACACGAAGATTAAAATCAAATAAGCAACTTCATCCCCCGTAAAAATCTGCGCTGGCTGTTCCCCTTGCTGGATAACACACAGGGATACACACAGACCGTAAAGGTGCTGGCTCACGTTCCTGGCTCTCCCTTTACGCGCCCATCCAGCAACACAGAGCAAGCCTAAAACCGGTTTTGCGCGCGGCTGTACAGAGCTGGCAGCCCTGGCCCGGGTGCGCTCCCAGCAGCGCGTAGGTGCGGTCCCGGTGCCGGCGCTCCCGCCGCCCGTGGGAGGCAGCCCGCGTGCTCTCCGCCCGCCTGCACGCCTCTCCGAGCCGACGAGGTGTGCCAGCGCAGCTCCCTCTCGGCTGCACGGACCAGCGGCTCAACCTGGCTCTAATTAGCTCGGGCAGCCTGATGTCCGCAACGAGCGAGCGCTTTGTTCGGGGCGCGCTGGGGGCCAGGGGCGGTCCGCGCCCCCCTGCCCCGGCCCTGCGCTTTTCGGCGAGCCGGGAACCACCCGAGCAATGGGTGGCCAAGCGCTCTCCCTGCCGAGGTCGCCCCCTGCGCTACTTACACCAGGGTGGGCTCGCAGGGGAACTGGTTCCAGGCGCACTTGTACTGGGCCTGGACGTAGCTCTCCGTCCCGTCCAGCACCGAGCAGCTCACGTTCTTGTTCACTATGTAGGCGCACCAGTTCCTGCGGGAGAAGGACAGTGTCGGTCAGACACCCCTGGCTCCGCAGCCCGCCCGGCCCGGCCCGGCTCGGCTCGACCCGCAGGGGCGGGCGGTACTCACTTGCTGCGGGAGCCCGGCCGGGAGTACGGCAGGTGCGGGGTGCCGTGGCTGAGCCCGGCGGCGCCCAGGGCGAGGAGGAGCGGCAGCGCCCATCCCGAGGGCGGCGCGGGCCCCGGGCACNGTCCCCTCGGGGCAGCCCCTGCTCCCCGGCCCCTGCCCGGGCTGGCCGGCGACAGCTCCCAAACCAGTTTTTCTCCCTGGAAAGCTGATGGGAGGAGAGAGCCGGGCAGCTGGGGAAGAGCCCCCCGCTGCAGGGGACCCGGGTTGCTGGGGTACAGGGCAGCCCGCGAACCGCGGGGAAGGGGCTCTGGGTTCTTCAGGTGGGGCCGGTGCAGCCGTGCTGAGCTCCCGGTGTGTGCGGGCGAGGCTGAGGCTGGTTTGCTGCTTTGTGGCAGCCCCGTGGTCCTGCCTGATGCCAGTGCCGTGACGTTGTCGGTGTTCCCTTCGTTGCCGAGGACGGCTCAGTTTGCCCACGGTCATGGGAAGGGTGCTGGCGGCTCAGCGACGGGTGTACAACAAGCCTTTATTTATTTGTAAGGAGAGGTGTTCACTGGGCAGAGAGAGAAATGGGCATTCAGCTTCACCTGGCTGCTAAAATCCAACTCAAGCACCTTGCCTGAGTGGCCTGCCCATGTGAGGTCATCCAAACGAGGACAGGACCACAGGGATGTCCCTCTATCCTCCTCAGCTCCTGCTCTTTTTCAGCAATGAGTCCCACCAAGGACAGGACCACAGGGATGTCCCTCTATCCTCCTCAGCTCCTGCTCTTTTTCAGCAATGAGTCCCACCAAGGACAGGACCACAGGGATGTCCCTCTATTATCCTCAGCTTCTACTCTTTTGTGATTTGGATTTTTGGGTTGAAGTGACACTGAACAAAGCGTTGAGGCTGGGCCAGGGCAGGCTGCTCTCACCAGTGGGAAGGAGGGGAAGGAAGAGAGCAATATTTGGGTGGAGAAGAGTTTGGGTGGGAGATTTGGGAGCAGTGCCTGCTGCTCCTGCTGAGGCTGACCAGCCCTAACCCTGCTCATGTGCTCCCAAGGCCTCCCATGGCCAACAGCAGCTGCTCAGGCTTTCCTAGGTCTCACATGCAGGCAGAGCCAGCAGCAGGGCAGGGCTCTTCCTTCTGCTGTAGGCAGCATCCTGCTGACCTCATCATTTGCCCCAACCTGCTGAAACAGGCAGATTTCATCTGCCAGTCTCACTGTGAGTCTCACCCAACAACTTCACTCTGTCTCTGAGTCTGCAGAGAAATTAAGCTTTAAATGCTGAGGTCAAAATGATGCATTCAGACTGGTTTTTAGAAACTGTTTCATTGGAAATATACACTAAAGCTTCCTCTCCCCAAGAGAAATGTGTGCCATTACAGATGCATAGGAACACTTCACTGGTGACAAATAGCAATGGAAAAAGATGAGATGTTGCTTGAAACCCTTCTAATGCTCTGCAGCTGCTTTGAAGACAGTAATACCTCACTGTCTTAAGAAATTATGCTTTAACCTTCTCAAGAGTTAAACAATTTCCTGTGCCACTGTTTGCATTCACAGAAGCATGTCATTCAGGTTTCATTATTTGTGCTGGCAGAAATTATCTGGAGTTTTCCAAGCCTGTAGAAAGCAAGACTAGAGTTCAGTCCCTAAAAAGCAACGAGGAAGGCTTTTTCTTCCTTTTCCCCCTCTTCACACAGCCAAGGAACTCATGAAGTTGGTCCTTTTCCAAAAGTGATGAGCAACATGGAAGAGCTGTACATTGTCCCACAAAGGGAAAGTCATTAAATAATGAAAGACTGAGGTCATGCCTGTCTTGAGAATGACTGCATAGTACAAAAATTAATAGACTTATTTAAACAAAATGAGCATGAAGCAACAGTATATTTCCAGATGCTAAACACTGAGCTTATATTTTGGTGAAGGAAGACAAAGCAGCTGTCACTTGATTTGCCATGAGGGCACCCTACTCACCTGTGAGCCTCAGACTCGATTGCATGACCAAACGTAACATGGGGGCACCATTAGGAGGAGAGCTGTTAGAGCCTCTGCTTACCCCATGGATATGACACATAAGGAGTCAGGAGCTTCCTACAACTTCAGGACTCCATCAATATTTGTTCGCTCAAGAACTGTGCAAGAAAATCTCTCCTGATTTCTGACATATACTTGTCCCTTTACTTGATCAACTATTTTGTAAATATTATGAAACAAGTCTTTGACAGCATTTGCTGCCATGTCTTTAAAAGGCTATGTGAGACTTCTTCCACTGCAAAGCACAGTGCATTTTGGAGTTTGTTTCATTTAAAATAAACCATAACAATGAAAAACAAAATCCTGCAGGACCATTCCCTTCTCCCTGAAACTAAATTGCTCAGGGAACTTGAATAAAAGTGATGCTGCAGAGAGTGAAGTTTTAGCATGGCTGCATGAAGGCTCAGCAAGGAGTATCAGCAGAGGATGACTTGTGCTAGAAGTATTGAGCTGAATAGAAATGGATGAACTTGGGCAGATGCATAGAGCTGACCTCAGCTCCTCTGATATTCACACTGGGCCTACGATATCAGCTGATTCAACAGTACAGAAGGTAACAGTACAGAAGTAACAGTACAGAAGGGGGGCTTTGGCAGGAGAATGTGCAGCTCAGGTGCATGCTGAAGATGTGGTCCCAGCTCTGTGCACGGCTGCGTTTTTTCTGTGGGTGTAACTCGTTTTATTTCACAGTGTAAGTATGAGGGTTAGTTCTCAAGGAGATAGAAATGTTCACATTTTGTATTTCTGTGCTATATCCTCTCATCTCTAAAATTCACAGTAATCCCAAGACAGATGATTCTTACAGAACGTGGAAAGCATCCCTCCACCCCTCCCTGCAAATGGAGCGTGTAGTCTGTGAGTGCACCGAGGAGAGCTTCAGTGACTGGCGAGCTCAGTACACACATCCTCAGGAGAGGGAGTTCAGCAGTGTGAGTCCATAAATACTTTGAAATGTTTTAAAGTTCTTGTTTCTTTACTAAGCAGTCTGGCTGTGTTTCCAGCACCAAGATTGACCGTACTTTCATACCTCACAACAGGATAATGATGGGGAAACAACAAGGGCCGTGTGCAAGGACCTGCCAGAGAGAGAAAAGTGCACAGAGCGAGTGGACAGAATAGCAAAAACATTACCAGAGTATTTACTGCAGAGCTCCAAGAGAGAAATGTGTCTGTGGTGGTGTGGAAATGGTGTTTTCCTTGCAGTTTATCTCCCTTACCTATCAGCTTTTTTTCCTGTAGGTCTCAGCAACAAATTGCTTGGTGAATTCTGGATTCCTTTTCCTCAGGTTCACTGCTTCAAAACATTGCCAAAAAACCCTGAGGTGAATGGTTTTCAGAGACGTGTTTGTACTGCCTTGATGCTTCTCTTTAATAAAAAAGTCTCTCTCATCAGTAAATGTTGTCTGT
Organism: Notiomystis cincta; assembly: GCA_013398075.1. Lineage (NCBI taxonomy): Eukaryota > Metazoa > Chordata > Aves > Passeriformes > Notiomystidae > Notiomystis > Notiomystis cincta. The sequence continues at coordinate 133,723 of VZRX01012886.1, read as the reverse complement.
GGTGCAGGAGGTCTTTCAGGTACTTCTCACCAGCCATCAGATGTGAGGAGCTGTGAGTAGTCTGGGTTTACATTTGGTGCTTTGTTAACCCTGTCCATGAGTCAAAGCAGGTCACAGTGTCCCTCTGGAAAGATGAAGCTGGTAGAAGGGATCAAAGAAAGTTTGAAAGGAAGCTGTAGGAAACTCCAGGCTAAAAGTGGAAAGCTTGGATGGAGGTGTATGACGCACACTGGCTTGGATATACCAGGAAAAGTACTCTATGGGGAAAGAGGGGTTTGAATGCTGTTTGCAGAGACATGATTCAGCTCTGTCCCATTCACTTGGCCTGTATGTCATCACATAGTAAATTTAGCATGAACATAAAATTTCTAATTTGAGTCTAGGATGGGTGTTTTGCATCTTTTCCGCTCTCAGATCAGAGCGTGAGCTTTGTTTGCAATTTCTTTTAAAAAATTGCTCCCCATCACTAGAGACAATGGGTTTCAATTTTTAAATTTTTATGTGTAATCACCTCATTAAGTTCTGCCAGACACATATTTAGCTGTGAATGTTTAATGAAAATTACTGACTGAATGAAAAGTAAATAACAGATGTTAATAAAATTATTATTTATAAACATGTAAACTTAGATTAAAAATCCAAGCACTAGTCAGGGATAAATCAATAAATAAATGAGAGAAGGGAGAGCAGAGTATTTTGGTTTTCTCCTAACTGGAGAGCCACCTTGGAGAGCCATAACAACCACAAGTATTTTGTTAATTCCACAGCAAAGGTCTGTAGCAGAGACCATTCTAGGAGCTCTGGAGTATGCAGAGAAGTAGCCAGTGTGGTTCTGACCAGTGCTAGGCCACATCTCCTTACTGAAGTGCTGTATTTGCCTATCTAGGCACTGGCAGTGTGGTGTTGGGGATGTTTCAGTGCACGAGTGGGCAACTTGGCAACTCCAGCCTTTCTTCCATGGTGTTATTCCCTTTTTTGGAGAAAAACATTTGTGCTAATTTTATTTTTTTAAACAGAAAAACAAATCAGAATATTACTAAGAGCCCAGACATTGCCCAATTGCAACATGCATTAAGTGTTTGTGTTGAAACTGATGCTCTTTATTGTCACAGGTATTGTTTTGGCTGGAGAACCAAAGAAACAAAGGCTATGCCCTGGGAATAACTCTCAGCACACCACTGTATAGGCCTCAAGGTGGAACAGAAGAGAGCAAACTACATTATTCACCTGGAAGAATGAGCTGAATGTTGGAGCATGGTAAACCACAAGTGTGCCACACTTGTGGAACAGCCTATCTACGTTATACTGAATGGCTGTGACACCTAAAGAAAGAGTGGGATTAAGGTCTACACTCCTCCCATACAAAAGAGAATTCCTCTCTTATATGCCTTGTTATATAATGTGGGAGGACTAACTGACATATCAGCCACTGTTAGCATGGTTTTCTGAGCACAGCAAGTCTGGATATCCAATATGGGATGACAGTCAGAAGAAAACATTTTATTGCTCCAGAAGATCTTCCAGTGAAGAGCCTGAGGGTGGCTGACACATGTGTAAGGGGCAAAGAAGTTAATGAGTGCTGGAATAAAATCAGAGGAGATTGGCATTCCTTGGCAGATGGGATGTTGGTGGGAGGGTAGAGGAGATAGGGGGAAGAGGTTTCTTTTGTGTCTCTTATCTTTGATTTGGTGAAATTGCTAGGTGACTTCAAGGGAGAAGATGCACAATGTTCTTTTGTTCTTTGCACAGCTGCTGCTGCTGCTCTAACCTGCACATACAGTAGGATAAAGCTGGTTGTAGAAAACTACAGTTGCTACCTGTGCACAGGCCCTTCAAAAACCTCCAGGCAAATTGCTGAAATGTATTTAAAACATTTAAAACATGACCCTTAAACTATGCACTGTTTACCCTTGCTGTAAAGAGTCTATTTGAATCTTGTTTCTAATGAAATGAAGAATTGTCATACTTATTTTGATATTTCACTTTTGATGGTAGTACAGTGTTTCAAAATAAACTGAGGGCATTAATTACTGTGCAGTCCTTACCTCCAGTACAGAGCAGCTTCCAGAGTTTCACAGCATGCACTGCCCTTCTCAACGTGCTGCTCTCTGACTGGAAGTGACAGATTTCAGCTTTCATGATACTTTAGAGATGAGCTGGAATGCAGAGCAAGGGAGTGGCACATGGCTTTACAGTGTTTGGGACAATGTTGTCAGCAGATTTTTAAACAATTACATTGCTCTTGATAGAAAATCACATGATTCTGAAGCTTAAATTTCCTTGTTCATCATTTTATCCAGTCAGTTTCTTGCTGAAGTTCCTGAAGTTATAACTAAGCAAGAAAATTATGTGAGTCTAACTTCAACAGATGCAGATATTATAATATCTGATATATAATATATGATATATATATCATATATATAATATATAATATATATAATATTATATATATGATATATATATATCTATCTCATTTTAGGCAGAATAGATGTTGGCTTATTTAATTTATTATTATTATTAAAAATGTAGTCAGTCCACTTAAAATTAAAATAAGAAGGTCTTCCTGAAAATGAGAGGCATAAATTCTTTATGTTGGTAAGACCTAATACTGTGACTCACAACATCAGTCTTGCTTCTTTGGAAAAAATAACTCCTGGCCTAATTAGTTCCCAATGAAAAAAATGAAGGAAACCTTCTCTACATTTCTTCTGATTCTTATCAGTTTTGCATTCAAAAAGTTTACTTAATAATTACCTTTACTTAATAATTACCTTGTTTATTCTACAGCCTTTTCAAGAAATTATTCTTGATAAATGTTTTGCATTGTATCCTAATTGTGTGTCCAACTGTCTATTAATCAGACTGTGCAAACCACGTGTTTTGGATTTCTCAGAGCTGCAAATAAATAAAGTGGTAGTAGCAGTGCTCTGGTTTGATGGTGGTTAAGTGAGCCGAGGGCAACATCCTGGAAGTAGTTAAGTACTTCACTCAATGTAGATGGTAATTAACAGTACTCTGTGAAAATGAGGGATTAAGCACCCAAGATTTGTTTCAGTCAAACCTCTGCTAGATAACACCACTGGATACCATCTCTGTGCATTTTCTGCCTCATTCTGCCACCCTGTCTTGAAAATCTCAGGCAAGAGTCAATAGTTTATTTTAAACCACCAAATATTCTGTTTTCAGATATGCTGGTTTAAAGAAATTCTGTGACTTGGGCAGCAATGTCCTTGGAGTACAGGGAAGTACAGAACTGTTTTCCACAGACAATGGCCTTGTTGATTTTTTTCTTCCCAGTACTGGGAGAAACTGGGTAGGTTTAAGTGCATGCCTCCTAATGAGCAGTAGCCATGTAGTTAATTACAATTGGTAGACTGTGAGGAGTATTTAAATACGTATTTAAATTCACTCACCACGGCATTTCCATTCTGTATCATAATATCCTTCAGTTAACTGATTGTTTATATAAATTGGTAAATATTTAGAATTTAGAACATCTCAGAGATTTCAGCAGTATCCTTAAGTTATCTATGAGATGAGTCCAGATTAGTCTTGAATTTCCTTTTTCCCACCTGAGATCAAAACCTCCTGGTGAGGATGGTGACACCATTTCCTCTGATTCTTTCAGACACATCTTACACTTCAGCATCCTTCCTGCTGCAGGCTGTACAAATGAGTGTTCTTGATCAGCCATGGACTTGTATCCTCTTGAATTTGTCTTTTATTGTTAAAAGGAAATATCTGTTGCCAAAAGAGGGTGCGGTTTTATGTTGTCTTGGAAGAGCAGTGGCTACAGGGATGATGGTTGAGGGAGAAGTTAAAGAATGTTGCTGGTGTGTTTCCTGTGTGGTGGACTGAGAGCTGGTGGATCAAATGACAGTAATACTTCCACTGGGCAAGACTGTATGCAGTAGTGATAAAATGAACTCATGGTTTTAGAATTTACTTCAGTGAATATAAGATATAAGGAATTTATGCATAGGAGCATGTGTTCAAGAATGAACTCAGTCATGGACTCAATTCAGGGCATCTGGCATTATTTACAGCCTTTGCTTTTACTTTAACAAGCACAGAATTTCGGGCTTGTAGAATGTTATTTAAAATATTTTTTTTAATGGCAGTTAAAATTGAATCTAAACTTTAAGATGCACTCTGTCAGGAATTGTCAGTACTCTCTGCTCCTGTTGGTGTTGGGCTTGTCTTTTTGTTCTCTTTAGCCATTTACAGAAGAACACAGTGGAGTCATTACTCCTCTAGGATGAAAAATGATTAAGGAAGGAATCCTGTTGTTTTGTAGGTACTTGTCAGTGATACTAGAGAATATGAACAAAATCAGAGCTCTGTTGTCTTCAGTGTTGCAGTCTCAAGCTTTGTGCAGAGGCCTGGTCTCTACAGGGAATTTTGCCACTCCAGTTACACCAACAGTGTTAAAGCCAGAAAAAGTCTGTAGATACAGGTGTGGTTATTGTGCATATGATGAGATAGCCTATTTTAATTTGGAAGTGGTTTAACTGTGCCAGATGAAAATCCCTGTATTCCAGTAATAACAGCACCCACACTAAGTGTTGTAGGCCAGCTGAGGTTAGGATAGAGGGTGTGGGAGTGGGAAGAAAGCAGAAGAGGAGCAGGGGGTTTTTGGTCTTTCTTTTGCTTTTTGTTTCTCTTTCTGAAAGAAATGAAAAGCTTGTATTTGTCATTACTGATTAGAAATACATTTGCTACTGTTTTCCTCCTTTCTGTTTTGATTTTGGAGAAATAGGACAATCTTTACTGTAAGAGTCTACACATTGCCAACAATAGGCCACTTGAAGGTAAACTTTCAATTAGTAAATCGCACCAGTTCATTCCTACTGTTCCCTAAAGTTTGTCACTGATAGAAATAAGATCACAGAAGCTGTGACTGTAGACATGTTTTTAAACTGCAGTAGGGGAAATAAATTGCCTGAAGCACAGTAGGACACTTCCTAATTGAAGTTTGGGGAAGCCACTGCAAATTATTACAATGTAATTTCACTGCAAATAGTGTACTGCAGAAAATTAACACAAATTATGGGCACAGTTCTCCTTCACAGAGAAGACATCCATATCCAGAGCAGAAACATCAGGCAAATGCCTAGAAATATCAACTGTGTATAATTGGAGAGATTTAGATAACTCACAAAGAGCCACTTCACTGAGTGTATCCTGAGACAGCCAAAACTTCACTGCCTCATGCATGAGTTGTCCTTTTTCCCTTAAAAAAATGGGAATGCTCCCAAGACCTTTATTCCTAGAGAGGTCTGCTCAGTTCAGTGGACTTTACAAGTTACAACAGTGAAATCTCAATGGAGAAGGAATGACTTATCATTGTTAGATTACAGGATGTATTTTGTTACATCAGTGTTCTCTTTAAAAACTGAGGCAGAAAAAATAATTTCTCTACCTACTGTGCTTCATTTGTCCTTACATTTTTTTTAGTATTGCAGCATCTACATTTTGCTTTTTCATTTAAGTTCCAGTTCCTGGAATTCCAACATGATTTGAGCACTTCAGATTGTATTGCAAGAGAAAGTTAGTTCTGGCATTCCTTTGCAGAAAGCAATTTGAAAATTTGACTCAAACCCATCCTACAGACTCAGAAACAAAAGGAAAGAACATATAATGGTATCATTTCCATGCCTGACTTTTAAGGCAGTCTCCTGATTTTTCTTTTTTTTTTAATGTTAGAGCTTTGCAGTAATTCACTGTCTTTGTCCAAATGCTTCTAATTTTCAGCAGTCCTCTGGAGTTGCTGTCTGGAGGTGGCAACATAGATTACCTTAAAGAGCTATTTGCTGTGTGGCACATTGAAAGGCAACAATTACTTTAATTTATTTATTTTTAGATTCTTTATCCAGTTAGGGAATCAGAGTTCTTCACTCTTTTATCAACCTTGCTCTAACTTTACTTCATTTTCCTTGTGTGTAAGCTTGCTCTGGTAAGGGTCATATATCTGGATTGAGTTACTGGTGTGAGACTCTTTCCTTCTTTCCCCTCAATTCTGTCTGTGGTAACTGGGTATTTGCATTTCAGTCCCCCCCTCAACCTACAGACAGCACTTCATGCCTGACTCATTTCTTGGTGACTTGCAAAACTCTTCTGAGACACGTAAGTGCTGATAATTTTTTCCAGGCTTTAGTGATTTAAATGTGAGGAGCTAGCTTAAAATTCAAGCCTAGATCCTTTTGCATGGATAAACTCTTGTTTTCAGGCAGTTAACAAAAAAAAAAAAAAAAGGAAAAAAAAAAAGAAGAAAAAAGCAGGAGTCCACAGCCAAACATTGCAACATAGGTTGGACACACATCCAGGGGTGGGAACAAGGCAATTCTTTTCTACAGACTGTCTCTAGGGTCTGGTCCTGTTTTTCAGTTGGCAGAAAATGATTACAAAACATTTTACACTGACAGCAAACCTCACCTCACTGCTAAGGACAAGGTTGCCTTGGGCCTTCAGAAGGTGCAGGGCCTCTGCAGGTTCCTGCAGCTGCTGCAAATACAGATGTTTGGAGCAGTCACAATTGTACACATTTAAATGAATGATGGCTTCTACCTATGAGTAAGACTTTTATCCAGTGTAGTAGAGGATCAGACTGTTAAAAAGACAAGACCCATATGCAGCTTCTAGTCATTATTGGAATCTTGGATCTTTTTCTGATATTTTAAACAAAGGAAGAAGGCATCTGGTTATCAAAACTTTGAGTGCAGGTTAGTAAATGAGAGTTATACCATCCAAACCAGTCAGATTTTGCAGCTCTAACAGTCAATGATGAGCAGATCAAATTTATTTGCCATCACCATTACGTACACAAATGGATACTGAAAGAGCCACAATGTTGTGTTCTGAGAGTGGAAATCCAATGGCTTGATATTCAGTGCAAAATAGCAAGCAGCTCCCACAGAAGTCTGCTGCTTCTCTGCCTATAGGAATAAATCCTATTTAATTATCTTTATTTTACATCCTAGAGAAATTTATACCAGCTGACTTAACCTGAATTTTAGGAAGGAAAAAAAATCTTATGAAGTGACATCCAGCATTTCATCTTCAAAGAGTTGCAGGTTCTTTGGCAAAGATAATCTGATAGCTCTTTTTTCCATACTAAAGATTCTGGTTTATCTTTTTCTTTTGAGAAGAAGCTTCTATTTACTACTCACAAATCTTTCTCAATCTTTACTAAATATATGTAGTACATATAGAAGACAGTTGTTTTTGAAAAGGTAAACAGAGGAAATAATACAGATGAATTATTTCCTGACAGAGGAAATAATACAGATGAAAATTCTATATGTTATGGATTCTGAGATAGCATCATTTATTTTTCACCCAAGTGAAAATTTGAACATAATTTGACTACTTCTGTATATCTCTGCTTTGTCAAAGTGTTCCAAGAGCAATAACTGGCATTGCCTAAAACCTGAGGAATGTTCTCACAAATTTCCCACTTTCCAAGGAGTCAGAAGAACTGGAAAGAGTGGAGGGAGATACACAGTTAGTGTTCATGCAAAATATGGCAAATACATTCCAAAGACAGAGCAGACTTAAAAGTGGTAGCTGTGATTTTGAAACATCTGAAAACTGAGAACAAGAGAACGAGGTAACAATTATTAAACTTTCTGATTCCCAAAGTTCTAACTGTATTATAAATGTATTGCAAAAAATAAATTTTAATGCAGAACACAGAATGCTTTGTGCTTTTCCAACTCAGGAAAAAGAGCCCAAATTTCTTTCCAGTTCTTGCCCTTCTCCTTTGCCCCCCCCAAGAGAGCATATTTGTCTTAATTTTTTTTGCATACAATCTCTGCACATGGAGGAGAGATTTTCAGCAAAGGAAAGGCTCACATTTGAAGTGGTGTTATGGAAAATGTTCCATATCATCAGGTCCTTGACACATCACACAGATGTGTCAGCATGTCTTTATAAGGATCTGGAACAGTCAGTCTTGGCAACAGAGCTAACCAGCAAACTCTTTGACCCTAAATTCCTCTATTTTGATAATGCTATCATGCATTTGACACAGGGTCACTATTACCCTCCTACATACAGGAAACTTTCATAAGAGAAACTGAGTAACTCTTATTAAAGAGATATCTAGTTTGAAGTGATAAGCTGGAATCTGGATAAACCATGCTAATTCCAGATAATTCTATTTGCCAAATTTCTAACAAAAGCATCCATGTTCAGTTCTTTCTCCAAGCCTGGCAGAGACCTCTCCAGATCCTCAGAGAACGCAAGAGAGTTCAAAAGTTCACTTGTTATTTGCACTTCAACGCATTTGGTTAAAATAATGTTTCCAATCTTTCTTAACACCAGAAGTGATAACTATTACAATTCTAAGATAAGAGAAAGTAGAGCAGTTCAGGGAAAAAAATTCAACACAAACATTTAAAATGTATTTAAGGGATTTAAGAATCAGTGTATCAATACATAAGGAGCAACTACTCTCCAGAATACTTGGCATTCTATATGTAAAGCTTATGAAGTATATTTGTGTATATGCAAGCCTGCTTATTTTTCTAGAAAATACTTATACTTAAGAAATATTAACATCAAAAATTACTCAGGCCTGCATAGCCTAGAATATACATTCCCACACTGTGATTCAGTGGGTGACTGAGTAACTGGGAATTAGATGGCTCTGGGAGCCAGAATACCTCACAAGGATGATACAAAATAAAAAAAAAATCAGAATGTTTTCTTTCCCACAAGAAAAATAGTTTATTTTACCACCAAATCTTTTTTTTTTTTTAAAAAGTTAATTCCATTTTCCTGACCTTTTATCAGCCTAGGGAAGTTACATGATCACAATGGTGAGGAAAAATGACCCATAAAATCTTTTGGAACAGGATATTTGGCAGATATTTCAAGTCCACTGCAAAGAGATTTTATAATGTATATTCACTAGAATCCTGAATCCACGCCTACCTGTCAGTGTGGAAACAGAAAGAGGCTTTAGGTGAGGCCATCTGCAAATCTGCCATAAACCTCTCTCTTATGTTGATAGATAACTCCATCTCTCAGGTCAGCTCCTGCTGATCTCCTGCTACTCTTTGCATACCTACCTGGTATTCTATTTTTGGGAACTCTGGCATTTTCTGTTTTTCTGCTCATCTTCCCTGTGCCATCGGCATCCAATTGTAGGAAACTCTTACCACAATTCTGAGTCTCCTGGGGGCTCTCAAGTCCAGTAGCCTCCATGGCTGGTTCATGTCTAATCCCTGCTTTCAGTCTTGGAGGCATCCAACAAGAGAGGCCTAACAAACTCTCAGGTCTCCTTTCGGGAGATGTGAAACTTCAGATCCAAATTTCAAAGCCAGTGATGTCTGATTCCTTATGCTCTTATCACTTCTGCACTTCCACCTTCCCTACCACACACCCTCCATTCAGACTTCTCTGAGGACTCTTGTTCATCTTTGAAATATCTTGGCATGTGAGAGTGGCAAAGATCAGTCGGGTAGGGAGACTCTACCAGCATCACAGGCTTATTCCAGTAACAGTTAAGAGGGAAAAGTTAAGACCATTTTGGTTTTGTGCAGCGTGAGCCAAGTGCATTCCTGCTGGCCTGCTCGTGTTTGTTCACACAGTAAGGAAGAGACAAGAATGGTCAAATCTTGTACAGGTCAGAGGCTCTGACACAGATCCCTAGGTGGGCTCAGTTCTGCAGGTAGATACAATCTGCATCCAGAGTGCAGCTGGGTAAGTCTGTCTCAGTCTGACCACCCACTTTCAGAAGGACTTTTTCCTTTCAAGCTCTGCATGACAACAAACTGCCTTTGGCATCCAAAGGCTCTCCACTTGGAATGTACTTACAAACTTCAAAACGTTGGCTAAAATGCCAGGGAAGGACATGATTAGTTGCAATTTTGCACATGTCTGTGCAACACCACGCTGCAACAGCAACACACTGTAACTCACTGATCTCACCGGTCCCCATTTTTACCGTGCTGCTGCAGCAGTTTGACACAACCGGCTGTGTTGTATGCCTTAGGTCAGCTCAGGCATGGGTGATGCAAGATGAAGTTGTTATGTTGAAGGCAGCTCTCTATAAGCTATTTATCTACCAAAATTGCCACTGGCAACAGAGGCAGGCTCAATTTCAGCACGTAAGGCTTCTCACTTGTGACCTAGCCCTCAGTGTACTTCCACTTCAGCAGCTCTGCTTTGACTCTCCATCACTGCCGAGTTAGCTCTGGAATGCATTACCAAGTGTACTCTCATGACTGCTCCTGCCAGAAGTCCTTAGTATTAAGAGGACCTCTAACCATCCCTTCTCACTTTTCACAGGACATTCTCTGTCCTAGAATTGCCCCGGGACTCTGCTAAAGAAAAGAAACTCTTGAGCAACTTGTAGAATAGCCTCTTCCATTGTTTCAGAAGAATTCACCGAATTCCTCAGGCTGTCATGAATCTTCCTCTTGCTCAACCAGCTCTTCCAGTTTGAGCAGAGTTGGACCTTTGATCTGTATCTTCTGAATCAGTTTGGGTTGATATAATACCAGCACACAGGAGCATGCACATGCTAAGAGACCCTTAAGAGTTACAAAGACAGGCTCTTGAAAGTAAGACAGGACAGGAACATGACAGTCCACCTTTCCCTTTTTGCATAAAGCAATCCTTAGCTACTAATTTTATGACATTGCCATTTAATTTCTCTACTATATTTTGTTTATAAGAACACACTAAAAGCAGGAGCTGTATTTAATATGAAACATTTGTTTTCACTAGCTGTTTACTGGGGAAAGTTAACTTTTATTTTTTTGGGATCATTCCCATTTTCCATTAAACAAAGTAGCAGCAACTTTTAATTCAACAGCTTGTTTTTTTATTCAACAACTTTTTAATCTACCAAATTTTTTTTGGGGGGGGGTGAAAAATGATGAATCAGAGGTTGCTGCAGTTGGTTCACCATTCTTCCAAACTTCTAATTACACTGGGGGAAAATAATTTTTTCTCTTCTTGAAATGAGGCTTGAGTGCAATATTTGTTACATGATACGGTTTAATTGATTTACCAAAGTTACAGGATTAGGGATAAAGAGGGAGTGCATAACAAGAAATGAGAGTCCACCAAATGTCCTTGAAGTAATTAGAAAGTAACATTAGCTGAAAAGGGTGAATATTATATAGTTTAGGCAAAGATTCTTGGACTGTGTTACTAATGAAAAAAAATTTCATAATTGGTTCCTAAGTAAGACTGTGAAACACATAGTTCTGCTGTTGTATAAAACATTTTCAATTTTGGCAAATTGAAGGAAGGTCTTTGTGGCCCATTTCTCTTGCAAAGCCCACCTGTGCTTGACAATGTGCATACAAACAGGGCCTAAATAGTATAGTCATAGCAAGGCTTCTGTAAAATAATAACCCCCAAAGTAATGAGTGGGGATTTCTTTAGAGCCCTCATAAATACTGAGTCCTACAAAAACTAGCAAGAGTTATAAGAGTCCATTAACATATATTGCAAAATCTGTGGAATTTATGTATTTACAAATTGAAGGTGCTATTTTTTTTGCCTCTAATAACTGGAAATTTCCCTTAGTTTTATACATAGACTAGTTTAAAATAGAATTGCATTCAATTAGTTTACATACACACCTTTTTAAAGTTAATTTTGTTTGCTAAAGCTGGGGCTGCTCTGCTCTTAGAACCATTTCACTAGCAACGAAGACATGCCACAGAGGCAGAGATAGAGGATGTGAGCAGCTAAAGCACATCCAATAGCTCTCTTGGAATTTTTCCACACTCACAGTGGGTGTGGAAGAGCTTGTCTATGGAAATATAGAATAGAGGAACTATATGTACACATGTACATATATAACTTGGTGTGTGTATGCACATACACATCTCTATACTTTTTATGAACCTTAAATGATGCCTGTTCCTGTGGGGAGATGATCTGGGGTAGCAGGAATGTCAAAATCCCTGGATACACCCTGTCCAGCCACAGGCAGAAAGGGAGGGCAACAGCTGCTTTTTACTGATAGTGCTACTGCTACCATCAGTAAGACATGTTTTAGTTCCTAGACAATAAGCAAACAGACTTTTAAAAAAGAAAATATTAAAACTAATTTGAGGTTCTCCTATGTTGTATGGCATTCTGGCAAGTGATAAGCAATTTACTGCAGATCTGGTCTGTAAGGGTTGCCTATCCTTGCTGTGTGATCATGAAATGGAACTTTAATGGGCTTTGTTTCCTGAGTTATTGAAAAACCCTACACCAAACAACCTGTGAGCAGAATTTATTGGGAGAAAAAGCTTGTGCACGAAGGCAGATGTTTTAATGACAGTTCCTTACTAATACTTTATTAAATATCCACAAAATGACACTACCACAACCTCAGCAATGTACTATAAACATTGAAGTCTTTAAGAACTGACACCTTTGCTGTTAGAAAGCAAGCAACTTACCTCTCTCTCCCCATTGTGACCAGCTGAATTACGAACCATTCACCAGTGGTGACTGAAAATCTCTTTAAAGGCTTAGCTGAAATGGAATTCAGAATAGCAATATAAAGCTAACTTAATCAAATATGCACCTACTCTGGATGCTTCAGCAGAAAACTTCCAGTAATTACACTGCTATAGTCTCCCAGTGTCTCAGTGGACATTTGGAATGTGTGTGTTTTTCACCCAGGCTATTGATGCAGCAGTAACATAGCAACATCCTGCAGTGGTTCCCCGCCTCACTTGCTGCTCTGCCTTCCTTTTGCTCCCCTGGGCATCATCCTTTTCTCCTTCCCTCTCAATGCTCTTTCCCTGAACTGCAGCTCTGGCTGACAAGGGGACTTTGGCCCTGGAGAAGGCAGAGGAAGTCCAGATGAGATACATATGGCTAGAGAAGTACTGGTGATACTGGGATTGTGGAGACATAGAGCCAGGGCCATGATACTGATAATGAAGCTGTAATGCCACAAGTGTGGTTTGGCAGAAAGGACTTGTCATCACTGGGTTCCATGGGGTATCCATCCCCATTCACGTGACAGGCAGTCTCTGCATCCCTGGCTGCTACTTGAAAAGCAGGCCCAGAGCAGAACCACAACCACTTTCTCCAGTGGTTGAGGTATCAGTCTGAGAATGTCAGTTGGTTTTAGATCACTAAATGTGACTTTTGACTATCTTCCTCAAGACAGCTTGGGATCCTTTTTAAATTAAAATCTCATTTAATGACACAATCTATCAAATACAAGTAACTGTATTGTCAATGCTTTGTACTGAAGCAGTTTCATTGAAAAGATCATTTTATTCATAAATAAAAAAGAATATATTTTAAACTTTTTTCACACATGAACATAAAAACCTCCGAAAGCTTTTAGAAATGAAAATTAACTATACAAAAATTGGGCTATCAATGTTAAATACTTAAACTTTTATTACTACTAACTGAAATACATTTATATCTTCTATCAGTATAAAAATCCTCAGTGTAATGGTAATATAACATGAGTATTTCCTATAACTGCATGTATTCACATTTTCAATACACAGCTTTTCCCAGCATCTGATCAGTCTATGCCTTTCTTTTTCGTGGATTTCCATTAAGTTCTGAAGGGGTCATTTGCAGCATTTGCTGTTGCTGCTGCTGCTGCTTTGCCGGACAGGGGATCCAGTCTTCTGAGCTAAACAAAACATAGCACAGTGGCTTATAAACAAAGCTTTTCTTTTTTTTTTTTATATATATATATGTATATATATATATAAAATATGAGTATAAACAACGTAAACGCAATATACAGCTTCTTATTACTGTATTTATTTTGTTAAAATGAAGAAGAGCATCAGCTAATATTAGTTTAAATACATAACTACTTCAGTTCTATATGTAAATAAAAATGAAAATATTAACAAATACAAAAAATAAAGAGACAGAGTAGTATAGTGAACACTTGTTCTGAGATTCACAGAACACTACTGGATAAGATTTAAATAATCTGAGAAAGATGACCATAGTTCAGCAAAGACAATGATGTAGTCATGAGGAGAGACATGAGAAATGGCAATATCAGTTCCATGTCACTTTAAAGATACAGACATACACATTTCCCAAATTTTTGTGTTTGTGTGTGTGTTCAAATGCTCATCAGCATAGAAGGAATGAGAACAGATACATGGGTAAAGAGATAACTGTGTTAAACACACTACCACCAGTTCACCTCAGACAGTTACTTAGAAAAAATAGTGTAAGAATGATTCTGTTCTGTAAGAGTAATTCTTTTTGTGTTCATCTATCCAGTATTTGACAGCAGATCCTAAAAGAGTTTACAGACCAAGCCATCTCAAATAGTTCTGGGGTGTAACAGTGTGGAATATACCAGAAAATATGGGGAATGTGATGCACAAAGATGCCAATCAATCAGTTCATAAAGAGAATTAAAATTAGTATGCAAATCTTTATATGAGGTTTAAATAGCAGCAGAAACTTGAAAGAAATTAAAAATTATCTTGAAAATCAGCTGTATGCAAACTCTTATACAGGTATGAATTGAAAAAAATATGCAAAACAAACTTGTTTTTGTGTTAAATTCAGATTATGGGAAAATAATTACTAAATTCAGAAAATACTTACCTATACAATTTTTTCACTGTTTCTCTTCGCATTCTTTTGGGAGGAACTGGAGTGTCAGACATATCTAACACTAGAGGCTGAAGTAATGATTCAGCACCTTTATCTGATAAAGCAGGAGTCATACCTATGAAAAAGTTTCAAGTAAAAAAACAAATAAAAATTAAACTTGCTGGTTATAAAAGGGCCCTATAACAATAGGGTTAAACCTTTGAAGTAAGACTTTAGAAATGTCATAAATTTTATGGTTACCTTATACATGAAACAGAGTTCAAAGATGACAGTTAAAACTATTTGCTTTATTTATAACTATCACAGAGTAAATGTTGATTTTTTAAATATTATTTGATATTAACATAAAAAAAATTTGTAACTCAGATAGACAATCCTTGCAGACTTCAGGGTGTTTCTTTTTATAGCACAATGTTTTGATTGTGTTTCCTTAGCAAAAGCAATTCAGCTCTTTACTACACAGCCATTTCCCAAAGCATGCCAATGTTCTGTAGCACAGGGCCAGCCACACTAAGTTATATAATCTCTTATTAGTGAGATCATAGTTTCATGTTCACAAGACACTGACTGGCCACATTCTCATTATCTGAACACAATACAGGGCAGTGCTGCTCCAGGCAATATCCACAGCATCATACTACTACAGAGTTTTTCTATTCTTTCCTTAAAATGTGACATCTCTAAGTTATTAATTAATGTTAAGAATCTTCATTCATAGTTTGAACTTCTTAGTTTGTAAGAGCAGAATACATCTGGTTGCAGTTAACTGTTCTCCTTCTTTAGGACACTGAAATTATAATACAATAACCTACCCAATTTTTGTTTTACTAGCTTGAGGCTTTTCTCTTGTTCAGCAAGTTCTTGTTTTTTCTTTTGCATTTCTGGAGTGTTCAGTGATTGCAAATGTAAATCAAGGTCCTTATTCACATTATCAAGTTTAACCACTGCTGCACGGTATTGCTGAAGAAGATCTAATTGAGGAATAAAACGTTAAGCCATGAAACAGTAAGTAAATGACCATTTTGATTTAGAATGCTATCAAATACACCCTAGGTAATGTCTAAATCCACAAGAAAACATATCTTTCAAAAGCACTACTTAAAAAAACATCCAAACTCATAGTGGTTTAGTGGCTGTTCTTAAAATTACTGTAAAAAAAAATCATATCCAATATTTTGACTCCTCTTTTCTGTTTGAGTTCATATCTTAGATGCAGTAAAGTACCCACAAACTCTGAAAATGGTGCGATACACTGGTGTCACTTTACACATCTTGTAGCCTGTGTGCTCCACGTGAAATCCTCTATCTCTGATGACATTAACTGCTCATAGCATGTTGTGTTTTCAGTGCTACAAAACAGAAGCTTGTATTACTGACTTGAATTGTATTCCACCTTGTGGACCAAGTGAACATTTACCGAGTTTCGCTCTGTCCCACTGTGGAAATCTAATCAAATAGACTCAGATAAACAAAGGTGTATTTTGTTGACAATCCTTTTTCCTCTTTAAATGTATGAGACAAAAAATTCTTCCACATCCAGGTATTGAATAAATATGTCAAGTAATAAAGGAAGAGTTCAAGCACATTAGCCTGGGCTCATTCATTTTACTTGGAGGTGAGTATGAAGTATCTTGCACAAAGCCTAACTGAACACTATATGACCTGAATTTTGCCATGAGGTGAAAGCTCTCACACAGAAAGCTGCTGCAGACTGACAAAGGCACTGGAAACTCCTAGTATGGCTTATTTTAAAGGTACCTTGCCAGTGTAATAATAGATTAAGCAACTTTTATGCTACAACATTGAAAAAGAACATGTCAGAACTAATGCTAAGTGTAAAATTAACTTCAAAACAAGCCCTGTGTAATGAGATGCTGTCCTTTAAATGGAATTTTATTATGATTTTCCTTTAAATATCTAGTATTTAAGTGAAATTAAAACATGACCTTTTCTTTCATCATGACTGCTCCTGTACTAAATTATAGAAAATTCCAATTTAATTTGTACTGGGTAATAACTGAGTTCAACAATTGAAAACATGCTGAGAGACAAAGTGTCTCAATTTTCCTTACTCAGTGTAATTGGTCAGAGTTAAGTAGTTTTCTCATATATATGACTACTTTAATAGGTACATAGGCTCTCTTGTCACACCTCTCCATTGCACTGTCATGGATAAACTGTCAGGGAAAAACTTCATGTCTTTTCTTTCTAAAATTAAATATTTAAGAACAATCATGTTTGTAAATAAGACTTTTCAGTGTTTTACCCATCAGTCAGGTCAGTTGTTACATGTCAGAAACTGCACCTTCTAACTTAATTTATAACCTTTATTCCGAAATGAAGAATCCAAGCACACAATGAAATGGAAGTGATCCCTCAGGAAATACAGCGGCTTGTGAGATGCTCTCTCTTGAGAACAGGAATTTTTCTACCACTGTTTCACAGAGCTCAGTTGCATAGTAAGAAATTCCAAATTGCTTATGGTGTTTACAGAGTAGAAAGACCTGAAACTTGTTTTTCATTGATGATAGAATTCAATCAGCTCAAGCTTCTCATGTCTGCTGTTTGAATTATTATTACTGCTTATACTCCTTCTTTAATAACACTAAGAAAAAAGAAGACTATCTCATAATTTTTACTTTTTATTTCAGGAAATGTAATAGCTATAAGCTTTTAAGACAAGGCAAATTTATAAGCCTGTACAGCTCCTATTTCTTAAAATAACTTTTATGCTAAACTGAGGTTTTCCTTTCTCTGTTACTTAAGAGAACAAAAAACAGAGATGGACAATATAACTTTTTAAGTTTTGTATTTTATGACTTCATTAACCCACCTATTTGTCCAGAGAAAGTAGAGTAAAGTTTTGGCATTGGTGCTCCAAATACCATTCCTCTGAGTTTGTCCATTGGAGGAGCTTTATTCTGCAGGCCTCCAAATTTTCCATTGCTGCGAATCCTGTCTCCTTCCCTAGTCAGCAAGGTAGGGCAGTGTGTAATTTTTACAACCTGCACAGTTATAAAAGGTGATAATAAATTAGTAACTCCAAAGAAATTCTAAGTTTTCAGCAATGCTGTTTTGAATATTTGTGTTTTTCAACTGTAATGCTTGTTCCTTAATGAAAATATATTTTATGAAATTACATCCTGACTTTGCTTTCAAGCAATAGAATGCATATATTAAAATAAAGCAGTACTGTCACTAATTACAAAGACCAGTTTTTTGGGCTTGTGTTCTCACACTTTACCAGAACTCTGGAAGGCAGAATTTAGATCTATACCCAGAAAAAGCTGATTATCAACATATATTAGAGAGCAATGGCAATCCCTACTGTTCTGCATTCTTATGCTCAATCATTATTTTGATTCTAGCAAACTCATAAGCTGAAAGGAAAAGTGCCCAGTGTCAGGACTTCCTCATATACTCCTGCCTGCTAAAACGTGTACCATCAAACCAAAATAGAATGGGTCCCAGAGAGATCTAGTAAGTTTCACACCAAGTTTTTAGTCAAGTGGACCTGAAATTTCATCATGTGCCATAGACTCCTGTGCTTTATTATGCACAGATTGACTATTACATTATTATTATAAATTAGTATTTATTACACTCGGAAAGTACAGAAGAACTTGTGTTTAACACTAACAGCAAAACTGAAGATGCTTATCTTTGGAAACATGGTCCCATGTGCCATGGCAACATTCACATAATGGAATTTGTTGAATGGAGGTAATTTTGTCAGTGCCAATAATAGAGATTTCATTCACTGTTAAGTGCTTTGAGACCCACAGGCAGTAAGCACAGTTACAGCTAACACAGCATTAAACTTGGCAATTACACTAAGTTTGTGATGTATTAAATATGTAGCTATGCAATGTACTGGTATCATAAAATTAAAAAAATAATTGAAACATACCTCTTTCCTGTAGTGGTTGGCAGCATCCAAGTTATCTATAATGATGGTATCACCCAAGAGCATACCAAACACTGAAAAATATAAATTTTTGAACTATGAAATTTCTCCAGAGCAAAATAACCTGAGTTTTGGAAAGTCAATTTTGAGGCATCATTATTACATCTTTTAAGATAAGTGCAAGGGAAAGAGCATGCAAATAACTTTTGTTTCAACAAAATTCTGTTCTGAGGTTAAGATAGAGATGCAATCTTCTGCTTTCATCAGAGAATTCATAAAGAAAAAAAATTAGTACATTTAATTGCCTTTTGGCATAATTGACTATATTTTCCAATAAAATACTCTCTTGATATTTTACATTTATGAAGATACACATAATAAAATCACAACTTTCGTGAAATTATATAAATGATAACTTTTAAAAGTCTTCCTGGGATGTTGAATTTTATTCTTAGTTTCTTGATATGTTTCTTCATATTCAATGATTTAACAAAGAAAAAAACATTCACAGACCAATGATCCAACTGAGCTTAAGACTCTCCTGCTGATAAAAGTGTTCCATATAAAATCTAACAATGTAGTCAAGCATGAGATATGTCAAGCAATGTGGTTTTTCAATTCCCCCAAGGAGCATGAAGAAGAATTTATAATTAAAAGTCTGTTGATATCTAACTTTTTGAAAATGCACAGGACTAAAAATTGGTCCTTATTAACAGTAGAGAGGAATAATTCAGTAGTGAGTAGTCATGAAATAAAATGCAAAACTTACTGAAGTAACTACAGACTCCAACTCTCCATAAAAAGGAGCAGGTCTACTTAATTAAAAAAAAAGTGTAAGAAACGGTAGAGATTATAGTTTCCTAAACTGAAATCTACATAAAAACTGAAAGATTTCTTACAACTATGAAACCATTTAAGCAGAACATACAGTCATGTACAGTTCAGTCTGCATGTACCTAAATTGGTGCATTACACATTTCTGAGAGTAACAGAACTGGAAATACAGCCTAACAAAAGGAGTAACTTCTGCAGTACGAGATTATAAAATTAATCTTGTGATGGTCAGTTTCTGCTTTAAAGACCTTGGGAATAAGATAATATTGCATGAATTTAAAAAAGAAAAAACCTGGTGTACATGTAAGTAGAGAAAATGAAACTAAGACAACAAGCAGAAGGAAAGTGCTCATTGTTGAAATTTTCACAACTTTTGTTTAAAAATAATTAATGCTAATGCCCTCCCATTTTTTACCAAGAGAACTCAGGAGGAATGTGTGCTGGTATTTGCAAATGTATCAATGAAGATTATTGAATGGATTGTAATTTGTGATGTTTCTCTATTTCATTTTTTTAAAAGAAAGAAGTTATTAATGATTTCTTTAATATAATTTACCTGTTTGACAATGCTCTACGTTATCTGGAAATGTTAACAGATCTCTGGCAAATACAGGATTTCCAATAGGTTTGAAGAAGGTTTTTCCATTTCTCAAGTGAGGTAAAGGTCTGGTTAAAAAAAAGGGAGAGTGAGGGAGAAGAAAAGAAAGCAAATTGTCCTTATTCTAGTCAGGAATCTCCAAGTGAATTGAATACATCTTAACACTTCCACATTAGGTAAATGATCCCATCATTATGTGAAATGCCAGTTATATACGAGATGCTTTAGTGAAATGCTGATTTTGTTATGAGACATTATTTCCAACAAATTCATATGACTAATTTATGGTCAAGTTTTAATGCACAGTATTATAAAATCTGAGATTTTGAACATTATAGATACATCTATGCATATCAGTATATTTTCAATATCAGATATTTTCTAAAGGGCATTCTTATTATATTAGCAGTCATCTTCATATGCAAATTATTTCTAGGAGCAGAAATACTGTATTTTTCTTTATCTTTGAGGCAACTGAAATAGCAAAATGAATTTCCATTGCTACAAATGATTTTAGGAATGTACTCTGTAACTGGATTTTTAAAGTTATAATCTGATTAGAAGCACTATAATTATTTAAAATAAATCCCTGCTCTAGAAAACAAGTAGACATGAAGAAAAAAAATATTGTCTTCTTTTTTTAATAAAACATCTTATTAAATAAAGAACATCACATAGTTGTTAAAAATGTAAAACTAAGATTTCAGCCAGCATTTCAAGTGACATTACTGTTGCTGTAATAATGAACCCAGAACTTTTATACTTCAAATCTTTAACTGAAGTTTAAAAATCAAATTAGACAAGAAAAAAGAGCTGAGGAAGTATGTAATATAAATGCAGAACTTTCATTGTTTTTTCTCTACCTGCTCCAATCTGGGAGTGTCTTCTTGTAAATGGAATCAAGGGGTAACACTTGTTGTCGACCTTGAGTTTCATCAAAGATAGAACGAGCAGCTTCCGTGGTCAGTGTGACCACACAGTCCATGTCACTTGCCAGGTGCCAAGAGATAACTTTTGCTGCTTCGTTATCTTCAATTTGAGCTAAATGTGCAATCTGTACCACAGAAATTACAACAGTTAACACAGAAACCAAGATCATCTCTCCCCTTTTCATAGTAATCACAATAATCCTGCAATTTCAGACAGACATTTAATTCCCCTGTTGAAGGCTCTGTTAGAGGAGCTGGTCATCTGATTTGACAATGCTTTTTATAATACTCCTCAAAAATTACTTGCCTATTCAGTTGGACAATTTTTCATCCCTACTGCTTTCTGGAACCAACAGTACTCATTAGAAGGCTCCCTCAAGAAAACTCACCTTGCCTAGAATATCCTGGTTGCCTTTTGGATAGTTTGGGAGGGTACAAGTTCTCCTTGGCTGCTTCATTACTCCTTCTTGTTCCAACATCTTTTTTTTTAGAAGACAATCCACATATGGAAGCTGAGAATGATAATTTAAAATCAGCAAGCATGTACCATTGGACTGAGCAGCAGAAGTAGTTATCTGTCATCAATTAACTTTCTAACCATAAACATTCAATAACTTGAAACAGACTTTTTATGTATAAGGGACCACTGTGCACACTCCCAGAGAAAAGCAAAAGCAAAGCTCACTGCAATTGTGACCAAACTTTTGAATTACTATTTTTTTTTTTTAAAATTTTTAAGGACTTCAAGGAGCATTTCACAAAGAACTATCAGTGCTTGATTAGAGACAAAAGTGAAGAAAGTTTAAGATAGCAGGAGGAAACAATCAGGAATGTACAAAAAGAAACTATTTCATAAGGGGACTACATCCAGACTTGAAGAAATTTAGCCAGCAGGGGGAACTTCAGTACTGTGACTGCAATTTAATTCTACTGATTTGTAATTAATGACTGTAACTTGGTCTCTCTTGATCTAAACATAATTGTTTACATAGGTTCTTTTCCCCCTAATTAATCAGTAGTTAGTAAACTATTTTTAAAAAAATTCTTTAAAATGCATTTGGATCTTTATGAGAAATCAGCAATGGAGTACATTGTGCTGAATATTTAAAAACTTATTTTTAATGAACTTTGGCAGTAACATATGCAATTCTCTGGTTCCCTTAAAAGGAGTGTTTTCCTCTGGCCTACTTAGGCCAGAATACATCCAATGTATATTGATCAGCCTGCAAAAACCTGCTAAAAAATCTAGCAGTACCAGCAACACTGGTAACCTTAGCAGAAACACAGAAACAAGACCAGAATATAAAAGAGGGTTTTGTTAGTTCTCTAGCAGTTTTTTAGAAGATCTTCACACTAAAACAAGTTGAAAAAAATAATCTTAAGTTTGACAAATTTTCCTACAGTTTAAATTTTCACTGTTTCGGTAAAAGGTGTGATACACCAATATTATTATTGATGTATTATTGATATCAATTTTAGAGGTGTTAATGGAGTTTAGTAAGAAATAAGTCATACTATGTTCGTCTGTGGTAAATCAATTTGGTGCTTTTTCAGTTCATTCTTCAGGAGAGCTTCTCTTGTTTCAGCTTCTTTAACCTGACCTGAAACAAAATCAAAAGAGAGTGAGGAAATAATAGAAAGCGATGGAACACTTACATAATTTCTTACCACTGTTCAGAATTATGTCAGCTTCAATTGGCCCTATCTACTTCTTAATTTCAGAACAGAATATCAGAATTTTTCCACAAAGATCTTCCCATTTATCCAGTTTCTAAGCAATTTCAGCAGATGCCATGCCTTCAGCTTCAAGAAGCAAAGTCTTATCAGTCTGAGAATGTAAGCTGGTTTTAGTTTTCATACTCAATTATCATTGTAAATGGTTCTCCAACAGGTGAAATGGCAAGACAGAAAAGAAGAGTGGTGGCTGGCACTACTTTCTTTTGTCTGCTATATGGGACACCACTTTTGGGACTCTGTTTCCTCAGCTCTCATATCTGAACTGATTTCAGAAACAAATGAGTAAACAGGTGAGTTGCTTTCTAGTCTCTAATCAAAACATGTTTATATTTGAAAATGTTACTTAAGCATAAAGTATAATGCTGTACTCTTAACTTACTCTCTACAGATATGCATGTATGAAACAAAAATTTTATGCCTTTCACACTGGAATTCAGGACTTTCCATTCATAATAGAAATATGCAGTATTAAAATTACAAGAAACAGCAGCATCTTCTATGCCAGTCTGCTTTATTCCCACTTGGTGATTACTTAAAATAAAAATTCAAAATGCAATTATTAAAACAAACCTTTTAATCAACAGGCCAGATGACTCAAACAAACAAAAAAAAAAAGGCATAGAAAACATTTCCTTCATTTCTCCTACTCCCATAAACTAATGCCCTCCCACTTCTCTGCAGTTTAACAGAACTTCATGAAGGATTACATTTGCTGAAGGACATAAACAATGAATAGCTACACAACACTTCTGAATAAGCTACATAGGGTGAAATGTGAGGGGGAAAAGTAATATTTTGAAAACATAAGCCTAACTTTTTAAAAGAGGATTATCTATAGTTCATTCTCCTCTAATTGTTTTTAGGCAACTGTTCAATTTCCAGATGTATAAACATGCAAAGATGGGAGTAAAAGGCAGTCATGGATAAAAAGAACACCAACTTCCATGTTTCTTTTCTCCTTTTGATAATTCTGATATAAGACATTCTACCTCAAATCAACACCCTTTGTAGGTAGGTACATCCAAGTAATGAGATGTTTCCTGGCAAGATATACACCCCCCTTCTGCTATCCTCTAATTATTGTCTCTCATGGTTTCAATACTGATTTTCTCCCCTTCTCTATATTCTCAAAGTTATTATAAGAAAAAAGTTTAATTCACAGAAAAATTATTTACATATTTATTTGAACTTACATTTTATTTCATTTACAAGCTGATTAGTAGTATCAAACATCTTTCTGTAAAGATCTATGGACTTAGATAATTGGTCTTTCTCCCTTGTCAGTGTTGCCATCAGCTGCTGCTTCTTGAAATCTACAGAAGTAAGTGTATATACTTTTAGAAGAAAATACAGTAACATACTGGATTGGTTTAAGCATTGGCAAAAATCTATTAAGCTATTATATAGTTCTGAAAACATTATGGATCTAAAATAGCTGATTCTAAGGAAAAACAAGTATTTTAGAGTAATTGAAACATACCATTGTAAAACATAAATGAGAGACAATACGGTTCCACAGGTTTTATCAAAGCTGGCAGATGTGGCTCAAAGACAAGAATATATTCAGTGCTATCTCTTCCAGGACTGTCTTCAGCCAGCACTAAATTCTATTAAAGCA
This sequence comes from Notiomystis cincta, assembly GCA_013398075.1. NCBI lineage: Eukaryota > Metazoa > Chordata > Aves > Passeriformes > Notiomystidae > Notiomystis > Notiomystis cincta. Next base: position 109,520 of record VZRX01012886.1, on the reverse strand, counting down.
AACAAACATACATAACTTTATGCCCATGCTTAAGGTTACACACAAAACAAACATTCTTCAGATACTAAAATCTGTATTTTATATTAAGTTACCTAACACATGATGTCTATACAGTATTACTACAGTTTTAAGTATTGGCTCGGAAATGCCTTTTATAACTACAGTTATAAACAACAGTAAAATACTAAGATATAGCAGTAGCTATTTTATTATTTAAGAATTAAGATTCTCATTTTACCTGTTTAAAAAGTCGTATTATTTTTGGCTATATATTTTACTTCAGAGACATGTGCTCAGAAAAAACATCCTCTGCACTGTCTCATAAGATTTCCTCAGGTGTACTTCATTCAGTATGCGAAACGCAAAGAGATCATTAAAAAGAAAGACTCAATGTATAAATGCAGAGAAGGAAAACCAAACTATTCCCAATGCTCAGTTAAAGTTACCGCTGTTACCATGGAAGTAGACAGCAGATCCCAAATGAATGAACAATACACGTCCAAACACTATTAAAAGCATTTGGCTTCTTATCAATTCCTTATTGAAAAGACAAATTAAATCCTTTGCCTTTCTTTATAAACATGAAAAATATTATAAAACCATAAAGGTAAACAGAAATAAAATTAGTAAAGGTAATATCTTAATGTGCTGTTACTTTGGGAAAGGTATCATGCATAAAATGAATAATGCTTATAATAAAACTCATACTGTTTCCACCTTTAACATATTGCTACTCAACTGGCCAAATCAAGAGAGAGGTGGTTGCAGCCTAAAAGAAGAGATAGATTATATAACCTTCACAGATAGTCTTCATGGCTTTCAAAAATATTGCAGCTCCATATTTTATCAGGAGAAGTCTGTAGTAGAAATATCTTTTCCTCAGAAAATATATGTAACAAAAATCTTAACATTTTTCTTCATTAAACAAGTTTAGTATTCCTGAACTTGTGACTAAGGGCAAACATGTCAGATTATCACTTTCATTATTCATGCTAATTGCACACAACTGTCTTTATAATAAACAAGATGGAACAATTGCAAAATACTTCAAGAACACTAGTATGTCCCTTCCCTCCCCTTTACAAGTCACATGAAAAGTACAGTGCATCACAACAAACAAAACCTTTTACACATGGGTTTTGTGAGCAGTCTGAAGTCAGTGAACTCAGTATAAACCAGATGCCTGAAAACTGTCTAAAGAGGGGAAGAGATACTGGGTTCATTGAAATGCAATTAGTGCCCATGGATGACTGGGGAACACAAGTTACTGTCAAAAGCAGCAGGATCTCTTTAGACCTCAGTAATGAGGAAGAAGCATGCAATACCCTCCCACCAAACCAGGAATACCTAAGTAGAAAAAAACACCCATCTGCTTACTAAAAAAAAAAAAAGGGGGGAGGCAAAACAAGCCAAACAACCAACCAACCACTCAAACTCCACAAAACCCTAGCACACTCCCCCCCTCCATTACATAGGTTGTTAGCTTTGTCACTGAAGGAAGACTGGAGAATTTAGGTCACGATTATGGAACAGCAGGTTACTACTACATGGAGATAAACCAAAAATTTTTTATTTCTGCATTAGCAAGGAGTCTTAAAAATTATCCAGTAATTTCATCTGACTTCTCAGAGGCCGTATATGGGGTTATTTTACCCATATAAAGGTGTTCAATTTACACCTTGTTACCACACGTGTAAATGCAAGATTTGCAGAGTGTTTTGTTAGACAAGTGGCTATAGCTGATCCTTTAGCTATACTTTAGCACCTTTTCTTAACCCCACATACCTGAGAAAAATGTGTTAACAAACCAGTTAATTTATTACTCCTGGAACATGGTAGGGAAACCAGAGAAACCCAAGAATGTACCGTAAATCAATCAGTATATTAATTTTATCTGATACCTCTATTCAGTCCCTGCATTTTATTTTTCTAGCTTGTTTTTCATACATATTTTGTCACTTTTCTGTATGTGGTCACTGTAGACCACAGTTTGGCAGATTAATAACACCTGTTCATGTTAACTAGATGTTTCTGTCCTTGACTGTTGACAGAGAGTAACTTGTGCTGTGTCATTCAGTTTTCACATATGTAGCTCCATAAAAGCAGTCAATGTACTGAATAAAATACATTATGTAGAAGTTTGTATGTAGGATGTGTAGATTTTAGGATTCTACTGGGCTCTTCTGGTGTTGATTTCCAAGATGCATTTGGAGAATTTGGTTTTATTGCTATGCAGTGTCTGCCTCCACTTGGCTGGTCTGTCATAAAGCTACATCCACGGAGCAAGTTAGGAAAGGTGATAGAGAAAATGTCTTTAAAAAGTTGGATCCTCCCTTAGAACATCTTTTAACTGTTTGAAGATTTCTGTAGATCTCAGACTAGTAAAATTTGTGACAATCAAATGAAATAGTGGTCTAATTTTGCTCTGCCATTCTTATATGATATTTCAAGTTGAAAACAAGAATCAATTATACAAATTTTTCACCACAGGAATACTATTGACTGAAGTTCTGTGTAGATTTTTAAGACAGAGACTGTGACCATTCTACTCAGAAGAAATTCCACATTCAGCTGGATTTTCTTTGGTGTGTTTTGAGCAGTTTCTAGTTTTATGCATGTGCACATTTTACACTGTGTCTTTATATTATATTTTGTAGCAACTGTGAGAGATGGAACTTACAGGTTTTAAAAATTCAATGTGTATTTGTTGAAGAAAAAGTGACTGCAGTGATGTGACTACAACATGCAGTACTTTCAGAGATTCAAACCAAAATAAGGAAAGTATCTATAACAGCCAAATGCATTAATGAGCGAAACAAAGCATAAAGAGAAATGGTAGTTTTATATTCTTCAAATGAGAGTAGGATGTCTTTCTGCAAAGTATTTATAGGCCCACTTAGCTTGACAAAATGTAAAGAGAGCCTGGCAAAATTTAATTACAAACATATGAAGAAGTCAGTCTAAATGATCTTAAAATATTACAGCCTGAGAGTATTATAAATAAAAATGTAAAATACTGGTAATGTTAATGGTTTAAGTACAAATTGGTTAAGTGTTATTCATATATGTGAAATTCAAATAAAGAAAATACTGCTCCTGGATCTTCCTCAATGTCCTGGTCCCTAACTGAAAGTACCTGTACATTTCCTCATTTGGCAAGGACAAACAGTTTAAAGAATGTTCTGAAAAATCAGCAACCAGAAAAGAAATAATTTACCTACTTATCTTTAAGGGACAACTACAATATAAACTATATCTCCACAGAACACAATGAGGTGTAAGACAACTTTAAAACAGAGAAGAAATTAAGACTCCATGTTCATGGAGCTGTGTAATTCAGTCACACTTACAATTTCAGCTGATCCATTCTCCAATGGAAACTCTACTGTATTGACTTTCCCCTGAAACTGTGGGATCTCTATATCTTCTTCATTGGGGCTTTTAATTTTTGCTATTATTCTGCCAACTAGATCAAGTCCAGTGTGGTTGTTGTATTCATCCTGTAAGTAAAAAAGAAATTAAAGTTAGTTTGGGACTGAAGTAAGTAATTAATTTTTGTGCTGCCCTGGATTTATATGGCAAGCTGCTGGCAGTCTCTGCAGAGGCAGCCTCTGTGAGGAGAGGCTGGACGTGGCCAGTGCTCCAACTGATTGACTGCAGAGACAGCTGAGCCCCTCAGCCCAAATGGTGTTTCTTTTAATTTAAGAATGGGCAAAAATACACAGGCAGGTGAGAAGGGAAAAAAAAAACCCAGAAAACAGCAGAGGGTGAGAGAAGGAACAGGAGAAAAGGTGCTCCAGGCACCAGAGCAGAAATTCACCTGCAGCTCATAGGGAAACCACACTGGAGCAGGTACTTCCCTGCAGCCCAAGAAGGACCACGGCAGAGCAGGGACCCACATGGAAGCCCATGGAGGACACCATGCTAAACCTGGTGGGCAATTCCTGGACTGCAGCCTGTGGCCAGGGCTCACACTGGAGCAGTTCCTGAAGGACTGTGACCCCCATTCCCCATCCCTCTGAACTGCTTGGGGAAGGGTACAGGGGTCTGGAACAAAGCTGAGCCTAGGAAAGGGTGGGGCAGAAGGTGTTGCTTTAGATTTTTGGTCTTGTTTCTTATTACACAAATCTTTTAAACTGGTGATTAAATTAAATTACTTTTCCACAAGCCAAGTCTGCTTTGCTGTTGTGGTAGCTGGTAAGTTATTTCCTTTTATCCCTGTGAATACTCTACATTCAAGAAATCTTATTTTCTGTAATATAAGATTTCTAAGAGAAACTGTCTCTGGGAACAAAAATCATGGAGAGAAACATCTACTGAACATGTGTTTTCCCACTAGAATCTATTCTTGAAACAATTTTTTCATGTGGCAACAAGACATGGATTTCTATTGAGATACCTGACAGCAAGGAACAAACACTTCAGTCATCTGTATGTAAATGAAACAAGATGGACCACTCATATGCTGAAAAATCACTGATTTACATTTTTTTTTATGAAGTGAATCTGCAAAATAACAGTAGCAATGCCTTACAGCAAAATTCAACATAATTTTAGCAGTCTTATATGTTTCCCTAATTATGATTTTGTCTGGGAAGTATAGTTACCATTAAGTGGAGGTATAAATCCTTGACCAGTGTACGGCTGGTAAGAGTTCGAACATTGGAAACTGCTGGAGTAGCTGGTAAAGAATCAGGTAACAAGCGTACAGGGTCATTAGGTACAACTTCAACTATAATCTAGCAGAAAAAAGAGGAAGAATAAAATAAAAAAATAAAATAAAGACTGATACAATTAACTGTAAATCATCTGCACCCTTGGGTTGCTCAAAAAACATTGAAACAAATGTACGTGAAATTTATGGACAATCTTGAAATAAATTAGCACAACCATAAAGCAGTTCTGCTAGGTTGCAAATTATGCAGCTCTGTTATACTGCCAAATTGTTGGTTATAAAAGTTAATGAAAATATATTTTGATAATCAACAGTTTGAAGTCAGTAACTATCAAAAATAAAAATATACTTTTTGCAAGACTTGTGAGTAAAAGTATTTACATTCTGAACCTACAAAGTATCGTAACACTTCTCCCAGATGATTCTGCATTACATGTTCTTCTCTACATGCAATTAATTATAGATTCAAACCTGTTCACTGTTGAGCATATTTGTCTTATCCATTGCAAAGGTAAACTGGATAATATAAGTGCCCACTCTCTCTGGAATCATTTTATCCCTAAAAAACCAAAAATAAAACCCAAGCAAATATGAGTCAGTATCTAAGTAACAAGTATGGAAGTATGCAAGTAATTCAAACTCTGAGCAGTCCTCCAAACTCATTAGAAAGCCCTGCTAAGGCATAATCTCCTCTTTCAGCAAGAAGGCTATTGAGAATTAGAACGAGGCTTTCGGAAGTTTGAATGAGGAAAGTCTCCTCCAAGAGTTTGTCTCTTCTAGATGACAGGAAATTTGTCATGGCCCTGTTGTTCAGAAATCTGCAAGTCTACATTGTTTCCCTTCCTATTCCAAATTTTCATAAAGCTACTGGAACAAAACAGACATGTCTAGATCTGGAACAACAATTTCTCTCCAAATTTAATAAAATTTGCATAAAATTAGAGTAACTAATTCCTTCCTTAGTCAGATTGTACAAAGCTGAATAGCTTGGACCACTGGTCAAGGTTAAGTATAGTGAGAGGAAAAAAAGAGTTTTCATTCTACCTTACAGCATTCCAGAGTACTGGCAAAGAGCCCCTACCACCAAAACATGAAGAAAAGCACAGACACCTGAGGTTCTGCTGCTATAACTTCACCCTGCAAGGAAGGCCACGTGGCAAGAAGAGAACCTTTGCAGTGTTTAGCAAGGGATAGCAGTGACTTACAAGTGCTTAGAAACTTTTCGGGAGATGCAAACAGCCAAGATTCAGGAATTTCTCCAAGGGTGACAGATGGCACTCTTGAATTGATGAATGAAATTCTTGTTTTCAACATACAGCATTTTAATTGTTTTGTCAATAACATTAAGTAATTTGTTTCTTCTGATTTTTTTTTGGGAAGGAGTAATATGCAAGATCCCCTGGAATGCTTAACTTGGAGAAAACAAAATCCCAAAGCTCTAATATTTCTATAACAGGCCATGACTTTTTCTTCTATAGATTTCACATACAGAAGCAACAATTCTATCTTCTCTTCTGCATTGTATCTAGCTTAAGATTGACAGTAGCATCTGCTTTGTTAGGATACATTAAAACATTAATTAATAAATAATCAGCTAAGGATCTCATGGCTGGACAGACATATGCTTTAGGAAAAGAAGAAATGACAATTGCTATGGAAGTTGTTAAAGATGGCATAACAGCATCCATGTTACTGACTGGCAATAAATAGATGAAAATCAGCTGAGAGTGTGCCAAGAACAGGAAAACTTGAGAGAAACCAGGTGGAAGACCATGATGCCACAGACACTGGCAGCAACAAATAAAATATACTTTTCTACAAGGGCTGCTAATGGGCAGTGTCCACTCTCCTTTCAATTTTTTCAATAAGGTTGAGAGTTTTAACTCTGGATATTTGTGGACAACTAGTAAACTACAGGTACCTATGCCAAGAAAAGCCCACTCTCCCAGGAGGCAAAAGCTTAAATCAACAGCAAGTACCAAAACTATTTAGCTAATCTCATAGATTGTCTACTAGAAATAGATATAGAAAGAATGTGGCAGTCAGGCACCAGCTTACGATGAGGTCTAATTCTGCTGCCGGGCATCTAAGACACTATTTCTGAGAAAGTAACCCAAGGAATGATTACTAAACTGACAGGACCAAGGTCATGGTTCAGGATTGATGCACAGATACAGAAGGTATTAAATAAAGAGTTAAGTTTGCTTGCTTTGTCCAGCCTGCAATTCTACAGTAGCTGAAGCAATATTGAAAATAATTAAAGAAAGTTACTATCTAAGTGACAAGCTGATGATGTAGTTCCCTCATTTCTAGCATTTCTCAAAAGGTATTCTAATACATTATCTTAGACTACTCTCAAATTTCTTCACTACTCTCAAATTATACAAATGTCAAAAGTATCTAGGAAAGAATTTAATCTTCATTTCATTGCATCTTGCTAGCATCTTTCACCTCTTCTATATCACACTAATTCTGTGATGGACTTATTATCAAAACATAAAACTATTCTATTTCAAACTATGTATTTTGTATAAAAAGTTCCATCAGTAATTATAAAACAAATGCTATTATACCTGAAGTAGAAGAAGCCATCTTCCTTGTCATCCTTCACTTTATTACAGCTAAATGTTGTAACCTGCAAAGAAAGATGCAAAAAATTTAATGCAATATACTGCAAGTACTTAACTTGTAATATGTTACCAAGACTTAATCATTTGCAGTACTGATAGCCCACAGTAAGTCAATGAGAATGCCTATATTTTAGACACTAATTTCATGTTCTTAATTCTTAGAGTCTTTTCTTTGCACAAGTCAATGTGGCTGCTTTTAATACTCTACCTGCTATGAATTAACCTCTGCAGAACAGCAACATTTTTGTCATTAATGTAGTCTTGATGCTTGACCAGTCTAACAACTTGTAACAGGATAGACATTGATAAACATTTAGAATTGCAATACTTGTTATTTAAAATCTAGAACAGGATATGGATCTAAGTCAAATGAAGGAAAGTTTCTACTATTATCCTATTCTGGCATTTTGATACCCATTTTGAAAATGGATTTTGATGACTTACGTCAACTGGTGTCCTAACCCGGCTGCTCTGTACTTCCCACATTTTCATGGAAATCCGTGCTGGATTAATATTTTTAATAATGGTGTCATCTTCAGAAAGGACACTAACCATAAAATCTGTAGGAGGGAAAACAACATGCTTTGAAGATTTTACTCAGAATTAAGAAGCTCAAACTTCATGAACTTCTATGTCTCCTTCAGACTTAAGAGAAAAAAAATTTACAAAACAAGCATTCCAAAAAGAGCCAAAACCATTACAAATTTCAAATCAGATATGAAAAATCTTCTCTCCTTATCCCTGTAATTAGACCAGGTAACAATCCTTAGGGAAAAAAACAAACACCTATTTTATCCAATGACAGCTTTAAAAAATCCCCTAAAATTTCAAATCTGCCTTTATCAAATTACCATTCTTCTCAGAACAGTATGCCAGGCTGCTTCTTGCTCTCAGGAATGAATACTATTAGCTAGTTAAGTAGCTGATTACTTCCTTCAAGGACAGGAAATTCAAATCCCCCTCTTCCTTCACAAGTGCTTCAGCCATTGAACTATTGGACAGAAAGGCAAAGAAGCTGTAAAAAGACTGTACCAACACCACTGCCATTTTCCCAAAGGATCAGACTGTGAAAATCAAAAGCAAAACCTGAGTTTGGCTGCTTCTTACAGACTAGGCATCACACAGCTTTATTTGTTAGAAATAGGCCATGGGGAGATATTTCACTCTATTGACTGGTTCTGCAGTCAAAATACTTGCCATTTGACATCCCAATCTGAAAAATTTCACTTTTCCTGTATGTCCCATAGAAAGTGCAGTGATCTGCAGGAAATGGAATCCAAACTAGAACAAAGCTACCCTTCTTCTAGTTCAAAATGTGAATAAAGCACTTTGATGCTATGGTTACAGGTGGATTTCATGCATATAAATGAACTTGCACTGCTCATGCAGGACTGAATTTTGCACTTTAAGGAAGGACTATGCTTTGATGTGCATGAAGAATTCAGGCATGACCCCCTACAAGACTTCAGTGCCTGCCCTCGGGTATACCTGAGATCACCAGTAAATAAAACAATTAGGATGCTAAAGTATTTTATTTATTTAATAAGTATGAGGCTGTTAATACAGAATTCATTATCTAATTTTATTTTAAAATTTAATGTCATATATACTATATGTATTATATTGTCCTGAAGAAGCTGTTTAATTCTCTTATCTCAAAACATTTGAAAAAGGTCTGTTTGGCACAGGGGTTGGAGGTGATGACCTTTACAGGTCCGTTCCAACCCAAACCACTCTGTCATTCTATGATTCCTCTAGGCAAAACTAAAATACCTTGTGAATTTAATCAAGATCATAACACTCTATAGAGTATTTTAAAAAGCAAAATCCTCTTGCCATAAAAAAGTTGGCTGATCAAGTTATGATGGCAAAGATACAAACCCTTTTGTGAGAGAATACAGCAGAAGAAAAGAATATTTTGTGCTCTCCTCCTGCTGATTACTTTTTGGTTTGTCTTGGCTCACAGATGGCCTAGAATTTTATAGCTACTTCCTTTGTTACTATTCCACAGAAAGAGATGAGGGAAAGTATACATGAACTAGCTCAGATCATATTTTAGTAAGACAGAAAAGAGATTCTGTAGTTTTACCATTTATAGATGGAGAAAACCAGTAATTTGGAACAAATAAATAAGAGGTCTTTTGAAATGCTTTCCAAAGATGACCTACATATTTCTTCTGTCCAAGTGTTACAACTCAGATACAGCTGTTACAAAAAACTGAGAAAACGGACCAGAAAAAGCAAAAAAATACAGGAGAATCACCAAAATAGTTTTTCACAGGTTTTCAAAGCTCTTGAGTGATTGGTTTCCACCAAAGATCCATATACTTACCAGGGAAGGTACCTCCTGCTGGAAAAGAAGGACTTTTGTCATATTTAACATTCAAGCGGATAGGTTTCTCAGGATCAGGCAGGACATTTATTGTGATTACAAGACAATCTAATGCAGTCTTGTTGTAGGAGGCTTTAAGCTGTAAAATATGCTCTCCCCTGCAATATATAGAAATCATAAAAAAGGATGTAAAATCTCTTCTGAAAAGACAATTTTCAACAGGCTTCAAGTCTGAATAATGTACATAAAAGCATGCTAAACAATATCTAGCTCCTACAATGTAGTAGAAATGAGAAGAAAAAGATGGAACTGTTAATGTAATGTTACACAAGTAAAATCATGAGTTCAAGTTTTTCTTATTAGCTTATTAAATTTAATTTTGTGTTAATATTTCATTAGTTTAATCTTGTGTCATTGCCTGTAAGACAACAGCAAGTACAGCTTCAAGCAGCAGAAGACAGTAATGCAGAAAGCATTCTGCTGCATTCTGCTCTGACAAGTTTCCAGAGTGAATCTGAGTACAATCTGCATCCAGCAAAGTGCACTGAAAGTATATAATGTCTTCAGTGCTATCAAATAACTCATTTTCTTTACAGTATTAAAAACTTGAAATTTAAGTTTTCAAACATAACTGGGAATACAGTATTTAACTGCATAGAGGCTGTACTTCCCAGCCAGTTCTGATTATGCTGTAAATAGTATGATGTCACACCTGCTTCTAACCTCCAGAAGTTATAACTGACAACTAATATTCACCATCTTTCTACCAAGTCACAGGCTTTATAAACACACTGAGCACCATCAACAGCATTTAAAACAATTTTCTTCCAAATGCAAGAGTATTATGGGTCAAATCCTGCATATCTGAATGCAAAGAACAAGCACTTCTGCTAGTTTCAAAATAACCTAAAGCCACCCCAGTCTTGCTCAGAAAACTCAGGGATACAGGGAGTGGGTTGCAGAACTGTGAATATGGGGAGGATAGAGAAATGATGAATTTGAAAAGCCGTATGGGACATTAGTATGTAAGGGAAGCTATACATGAAGTGATCATGAAGAAGCACAACATGAAGAAGCAGGAGCCACAGAACACACATCTGCTGGAAATAAGACTTCAGCAGTTCAATTGCAAATAGGAAAAATGAAATATATCTATTTAAAATTCCTTCGGACACTCTACTAATCCTTTAAAACAATGTCTAGCATGCAGAGAAAGTGGGATTTAAACATTCTTAGAATGTGTTCCTACTTTAAAAGCATAGTGTCTGGAACTGGCCACCTAAAGACTGTACATTTCAAATCTTTAAAGTGGTTTATAATACCACTTGCACTTGGTGCAGGTTGATGAGTATAAGCTGATGTTTACCATCACCAGAAAAAAATAGGATTCAGAAAATTACAGAAGCAGCTTCTCAGTAGATCAAAAGAAGCAGCTACTGAATTTTATTTAGTTAAGCACTTAATTTTTTAGAACTTATTACCTGGCCATCCACCTGCATATAAATAATAAATGTTTGTTCTTAGCTCTAGATTAATACTTGCTAGTACTTTATGCAATCTATCTTGGTTTTCACTACTTACCTAGGTGCGTGAACACTAAAAACTCCCAGGTTAGCCCTACCAGTGTCATCTGTTTTATGTTGCTGGTTTGAAGGAACAAGCTGTCAAAAAAAAAAAAAAAAATCTTTCAATGATATAGAACTAGTATCAAATCTTAGGAGAAAATGTTTATCTCATTTGCCTGCATACTGTCTGCTGATTTGAGCTGTAGCTAAATTTCTGCACTGTCAATTAGGGAGAGAAAGATACACTGTTATGAAGACAATATTATTTAAGAGGTTTCAAATTCTCTGTCAGTTTTTAAAAGCAATCACTTCACCTGAACTAGGATATTCTTCTTCATTAATATGTTCAAATATTTTATAAATGTTATTTTTAAAATTGCTACTGATGCTATCACATCATCTATAGCAGATGTTCATCTGAGTGTATTTTCAGATCCAAAAACCTTCTACAAACTATTTAGTGCCTGTTACAGTGTTCCTCCAGTCCTCATTTAGTTTTGGATCTGTAAGAAAAAGGAGTACAGGAAATGCATGCTGCAACTGCATAATATCAGGCACCGGAGAATTAGACGGTGGAATGTGAAATACAGAAAACATCTTATTTGAGAATTTCAGTTCCCAAAATGTTCTAATTTCTTTCAGGAGACTGTGCATACAACCTTTTGGAAATGCCAATGCAGAGCATGCTGCAATAAACTTTATAACAATGATCCACCTTGGCTTTCAGCACACTTTTGCCTGGACACATCCCACTTAGGTAAAGAACATGTGGACTTTAAGAAACGCTGCTGGTTCTCCCTGGAAGAAGGCATAAAATCTGAAAAGACACAGCATGCCACCACAACATCTCTTTGATCAGGCAGAACAACCATGCAGTGTTACTGCCAAGGTTGTGTCTTCTCTCAAGAACAATCTAACTGGAACCCACAATGAGCTTCTGCTGACACCATAAAGGCAGTAGTTGGGGCAAACAAAAAAATCCCCAAACTGTGAAGCAGGCTTCCATGGCAAGAAAGTAAAAAAAGTCAGGAGAAAAATGTTCAAGATATCAAGAAATCTACTTAAAAATATCCAATTAAAAAAGTAATAATAGCATAGTAAATTGGGCAAAAGCTAAGGTTGTGGAATAGCTCTGGAGGAGTGAGCAAAAAAAGGTTCTTGGCTATTGTATATTCTGAGAAAACTGAGGAATGCAAATGCACAGCAAGCAGGAACAAAAACAGAACAGGACCAGCCCTGAATGAAAAAATGTTATGTCCAGAGGTGGATGAATATATCCTGTGCTGATAATAATATATATATATATATTCAATATAACAGTCTCTGTACTAACAGGTGGGAATGTTTGACAGTTTGACTTTCCTTTTTTTGTTCAGAAACAAGAACAAAAATTTTAATGAATGGAGTATTCTGTTAAAGTCCTTCCTTTGCATAGATCAATGTGATATCTGACCATCTGACACTCATACCTCTTACAAGAAAGGACATTAACCTCTTGAATTTGGGCTAGATTTGCATCCTCACTGTTTTAATTTCTTTTATTCTGCCAATGCTTTTCACAGGATAATCAAGTAGGGCCCAACCCTGATGACCAGCTTTACATACAGATGCACAAATCATACAGTCAGGAATCAAAATCAAAGACCCACCAGATAAAAACTGTTTGGTTGCTAGTTGAGACTGTTATCATTGTCATTATTATAATGCAATGATTTACCTCTGATAACNGAGGTGGATGAATATATCCTGTGCTGATAATAATATATATATATATATATTCAATATAACAGTCTCTGTACTAACAGGTGGGAATGTTTGACAGTTTGACTTTCCTTTTTTTGTTCAGAAACAAGAACAAAAATTTTAATGAATGGAGTATTCTGTTAAAGTCCTTCCTTTGCATAGATCAATGTGATATCTGACCATCTGACACTCATACCTCTTACAAGAAAGGACATTAACCTCTTGAATTTGGGCTAGATTTGCATCCTCACTGTTTTAATTTCTTTTATTCTGCCAATGCTTTTCACAGGATAATCAAGTAGGGCCCAACCCTGATGACCAGCTTTACATACAGATGCACAAATCATACAGTCAGGAATCAAAATCAAAGACCCACCAGATAAAAACTGTTTGGTTGCTAGTTGAGACTGTTATCATTGTCATTATTATAATGCAATGATTTACCTCTGATAACATGAGGGATGGGGTGGTGTGATGTACATGCAATATTTGGAAAAAGGTTCTGTAGAAGATCTGGAATGTATTCATATAATACTTAGACACTAGCATACAGGAATTTTGTTTTATTTGTGGTTTCTGTCCTGGGACCTGTTTATGTTATTTGTTGCCACTATTCTCATACTAGATTAATTATTCTTTTGTGCTCTTACAATATTTTATTAACTTTAAAAAAAAAAGTCCTGAAAATGAAGACAATGTAGATATGACAACAAAACTTGTGTTAAACTAAGTTCACCTAATAAGGCCTATGCTTACCTTTAAGTTGTTACCCTTTGTAAGGCTGATTTTGACATTAGGTTCAGGAGTTGGATTTCCCCACTGATCACACAACTGAACAATAAGGGGTCTTGGCAATTCTCTACCATTAATCACTGCAACAGGCTGGAAGAGATACAAATGCATGATACTATCCAGTTCTAGATATCTTGGATATTCACAGCAGTTCAGGAATCCCCAGAGCAATGGTGTCCACGTTTTCCATATTATTTGTCTCCCATAACAACTAGACCATGATCGAATGCTAATGCAGGAATGTATTTTCAGAATTTATTTATATTCTCTTGTTAGAATAAAATGAACTAATTGAATGGCATGGGTTACTCATGTTGATGTGACTAAAAGGAAAGACATGATTCTGAAGGGGCTTATCAATGTCCTTGTTGTAGGAAGAGCTATGGCCTAAAACTTTTATTTTCTGATATACTTTTACAGCAGTGTAGAGAACAAAAGCAGTTATGCGGCTCCCTGAACATTTTGTTTAATTTTCTTCAGTAACTTTCTTCTCCATTTTCCCAAAACACCAATCTTGATTCCTGCCCTCTATTCAGAGATACAATTTTCTTTTTTCTGCTTTCAATTTCCTATTCTGGTTTTTGCAGCAAGTTAAGCACTATTATTTGAATAGCCAAAGTAAAGACTGAAAAATAATTTTAAAAACACAAGGCAAATAATGTACAGCACCAACAATCTCCAGTCATTTCCTTTAAGTCCTGTACTCCATTCTCTTTTAGTGTTTACTTTCTGACAATAAACCCTTGTAAGCTGAAGTAAATTTAGGACTGCCATCCTACATCCTAAGCATCAAAAAAACCCAATAAGAATGGATAGATGAACTGCCAGCCATTACTACCATTATGGATTGTATCTTTGGGAAACTGCAGTGAAAGATGAGTGTCAGGATCCAGCCCACAGTATAATTACTGGACCAAAGAAAAGTTACACTATCTGTCGAAAAGCAAATGGGTCAGAATAAGCAGTTTCCAATCTTTAACACATATGAGTTAGATTATTCCAAATAAATTTACTTCTAAAATCTGAATGTAGTTAGCTATTGCACAAAAAAAGGAATTAAAATACCTGACTAGAGACCATGTTGCTTTTTTTCAAACCAAAACTGTTCAGCTTACCTTTTCTAACTCTGGCCAATCCACAAACTGCAATTTAGCTGGGGATCCTGCTATTAAATTCACTCTGATAAAGTCAGAAAATTCACGCCAAGCAAAGCACAGTTCTTTGCTTCCGAGTAAACAGGGCTTATATCGAATTCCTTTTACTTTCATTGTTTGAGTACTTTCCTATTGAGAAATAAAGAAAAGATTTCATCAAGAACAAATAAAGCAAAGTAAAATTTATTAATATTTTTTCAATACAGCATTTATGCTGTCTGGACACTATTTGGTGTTTTTACTGTGACCAGTGGACTAAAAATTAAACTACAGGTTCTATTCCTTCTGTTAAATTTAAATGAACTTCATGAGTAAGAAGTGACCCATTTAAAACTCCAGAGTTTCTCAGAAACCTGTTTTTCAGGTTATATCCAGCATATTTTAAAAGGTATAGACACTACAAGGTTCTTAAGATCTTAAAATCAACTGTACCAACATAAATAATCACAGAAGAAAAGACTAAAAGCAAGATAGAAGAAAACATATAGAACAATGAACTAGAAACGAAGCAAATCTGACTCAAGCATGAAGTAAACTGGCCTCCACACTGTATAGCTGCAGCAGTGATAAGGTTTTTAACAGACGCAGCTGTGTTCCTTAGAAGAGGATCATACAAATTTAATGCGTTAAGTGACCAACTAGTGTGTAATTTGACTACCTTTCCACAATTTTGGTTCAATTCTGAGTAACAGAATTAAGACAATTACCACACAAATGCCACGAATAAATAAACTATATGACATCTTATAAATACCTGCCAAGTTACTTTCAAATTTGATTTATCAAGTCCAGGCCCAGAAACTCCTAGGGAATTTACACATGCAGATGTCACTGTCTGAACCTGATTTCCAAACTGATCTGTAATCATTACATCTGTTAAAAAAGATGATGATGATTAAAATGATTATTAGGATGATTACCTCAGCAGCTCTTTTAATGAAACATTATACAACATATGGAATATAAAAATATACAACATAGACACAATATAAAGAAAAATTACGTAACTATCACTAAGTCCCAGAGAGGCTGAGGTTGGAAGGCATCTCTGGACATCACCTGGTTCAAACCCCCTGCTCAAGTAGGGTTACCTTGAGCCAGTTGCAGACAGGCAGCTTCTGAGTATCTCCAAGAGGGGGACTCCACAAACTCTGGGCAATCAGTGCCAGTGCTCAGTCATCCTCACAGTGAAAATGTGTTTCCTGATGCTCAGGGAGAACATCTCATGTTTCACTTGGTGCCCACTGCCTCTATTTACCCTCTCTGAACGCACCTAGGAAAAGCCTGGCTCCAACTTCTTTATCCTCTCTTCAGATTTTTATAGACATTGATAAGAGCTCCCAGTCTTGTGGGTATAAACCAAATGTATCTGTATAGTTATATCCCATATTTGTGCTTCCCACTTTTTTGAATAAAAAGATTATTTCTTACCAAAAAGTTAAAATAAAAAAAAAATCTTAAAATTTAAAGTTGTTTTTCAACCTCTTAGATTGTTCTATGTGCTTTCTTCATTCACACACAAGCTTTTAACGCCCCTAAATACCGTAAGAATTTTTAATTTCTCACTATGTCATGTGGCAACTGCATACAGAAAGCAAAGGACAACAAGAAGGGTGATCCCTAATAACCCTTCCTCTCAGGTTAAAGTTACCCTTCAAATGTGCCATTCTGAAGTACCTGCCTTAGCAATAGTCTGAATGCTGTTATGGCCTCTCAGATTCCAGAATACATGAATTAAACAAAAATTTATGAACCATTTGAACTCAGCATGATAAATGTCCCAATGTACAAAGTAAGAGGCAAATTTTATCAGAAAGTAACTCTAGAGTTGTAAAATGGCAATTCAGAAGTCTGATCATCTTTCTGTGAATGAGAATGTAAACCTGCTTTTTATATTAAAGTAGTTGAAGGTAATTTACTCTTGATGACATCTGTATATATAACAGTCTTAACACACTGCCAAGAAATGTATCTTTGAAGAAAAAGAAGAATATGCAAACACTCACCAATTTCACTCTGCAGTTCTTCACCCATCTGCAGTGTGTTTGATCCTTTCAGTTTACATTTAATGTGTTTGGGTTCATCAGGAACTGGTCTGAGTTAGCACATGAAAATTGACTTATTTCTCTCATCAAGGTAAGCATAACATAAGAGGAGGCATGATAAATATCTTAAAGAATCTTAATGCTTGGTCACGTAGCATATTTTTTTTTCCTACTGCAGATCTGTGAAATGACTAATTGCTGCAAATTTACCCCAGCATTGGAGTGCTGAGAATTAATTAGTTAATTTTAACCCATTAAAATCACATGAAATAAATTAATTTAGAATCAGATTCATTATAATAAACTGTAATAATAAAGATACAAGTAGAGCTAACTGCTTAGACTATCACTAAGAGTATTTACAGCCTGTCAGTTTTGACTGAGAAACCAGATGAGAACTTTGCAGTGATATTTCTTTCTTCTCAGTCACCAGTCACCTAACTCTTCAGTAAAACTAGTTAATCTGTGAGCTAATGTTCACTGCAAGTTTACAAAACCAGCAATAATCTTCTTCACTGTGTTTATACTTACACAAGTGATTACAGGGCCGGATGCAAACATATCATGACGGAGTCTTTCACATAGGTAATGTTCTCATGTGTAATAAAATTTACACAAACCCTTCCCACCTCCCAAGCTTACATTCTCCTATTAATTTACCAACCACTTTCATTATTTCAGCTTCTGTAGAAAGACTTCTGTGTTACCCCAAAGTAACAAGAGCTACAATTCTATGCTAATAATATAATAAAGAAATACTTCAAATGAACAAACCTGACTGTGAATGCACTCTCCAAAGACACGTGCTCATCAAGGTAAGTAATTAGACAGTAACGTACGTCTTTTACTGAGGTTGGTACTTTTACATCAGGTAATAATCCCTGCATCAACAGCTCTCTGTCAATTGTAGGTGTCCAGTTAACCTAAAATTAAAATTTTATAAATTAATCAAACATTAAATTAGAAATTACTAGCTACATAATACATCTTGCAGCCATTCTACAGGTCTGGACATTTCCCAGCAGTAACCAATGCTATCTGCTGAAATACAGTCAATTACTTGAAAAATACCCCCAAGCACATCAAAACATTAGTTTTTCTCTCTCTGAACTTGAGTTAGGAAAGAAACAAGTGTGATATAGTTGGTGAATCTCTATGTTTGTCTCAGGCTCCACATAAGTACACAGGCAGGGGGATAAGACAGGCAAGCAAGCCTTCATGAGGAACATGCCTGTTCAAAGTGCCTAAATGTTGGGAAGGCTCCAGATCTCAGGAATCATAACTACGTCAATTATTTTATGTGTTTAGGAGAAGCACTGGAAATACAAACCTGCTTTTCATAATACTACTCTCAAGCATTACTTAATATTTAATTAATAGAAGTATTTTTAAAAAATAATTAAGACGAGAGTTAAATTTCCATGTTTATTAACACAGTCTTGAGGAATATAATTTCATAGTCTGACATTCATGGATTTTAAGGGTATCACCTTTGTGTCTCTCTCCCATATTATGCTGCTTTTTACTCCAAAGTACTTGCCTTGATTTTTTCTGCAGTGGTTGCAGTTATGGGTATTTCCCTTTCTGCTTCATCATACATCTGAAATATAAGTTTGTTCATGACACGGCCAGCAACACAACTGATTTCATCCTGATGTTTAATCTGAAGAGCTTTTTGTCCATTCATACTTAAGACCTGTAGTCTTGCAACATGACTGCTAGGAAGAAGTTTTATAATCTTTTCCACTGGTGGCACATCTTTGCAATTCTATACATGGGTGAAAAAACAAACAAACAAACAACATATAATTAAGATGTTAAATTTAGATATGCATACACAAAACGCCATAAAAAGCCTATTGCACTACCCAGGATTACCAGGTATGACCAGGTGTCCAAACACAAAATCAGCTCAACTTGTCAAAAGTAAATCAAAAAGATATGCCAATATACTCACAACTTTTAACAGATACTAGAATTGATGCCAACTACTTTTTTTCTATTCCAGTAGTAATAGGTTATAAAATTAACAAAATCCTTTTTAAGCATAATCCTAAGTATCCTCTCATATAATTCATCTTGCCATATTAGTATTTATTCACACATTTTTTCCAGGGTAAAACACACACAGGTCTTATTTTCTCCAGAAGTGTGACTCTCCTGACTACTAGAGAACTGGAATGTTCAATAGCATTTAAAAAAATTCATACTTCATGAGCTTTGAAACTGAAATGCTATAACAAACTATTAATTGCCATACCAATTCTTGCACTACATATTTATGCAATGAGGGCAATTTGCCAAAATAATCCAGGAATTAAAAAGAAGAAGAAAAATACCAGAAAACATGTGTATTTCTGAAACACCTCAGGGAACTAAGAAATAGAGTAAGAGGTAAAGAAAAAAATGGAAAACACTCTTTGCCTTTTTATGATTTTCTAGAGACAAAAAAGCATAGCCACCTGATTATGAGGTTTATGGTACCTAAACCAGTAATTTTTGGGAGCTAAGCTCACTCATAGAAGTTTCTAGCAAGACAGTACAATGAAGTGTTTTCAATCTTTTGTTCATCCAAACACTCAAACCAGTACTTACAAGTACTTCAATCCTTGCTTTCAGAATCTGGTCTTTCTTGATATTCTGTACATGTATAACTGGGCCAGTTAAAATGTTTGTTCCTCCATTACTACAGTCCACAGAATACACAGGAAGGTCTGAAGCACCTAAAAACTATTTAAAATGCAAGATTAAACATCAAGTTTCTTTTACAGAACTACCATGATTATTTCAGAAATTATTATTTGCACAGGTCCAAATATACATATATAATTATATACACAAAAAATTAATATATTTCTGTTTTCCAGTAACTGTTAGACCAACCTCTGTATTTTTCTGCAGGTAATAAGAGAAGTATGAGAGAAAGGAGTAAGTTATAGAAATAAAATATACTACCTATTCACTTGCTTTATTAACACGTTAGACTCTTCTGCCATTATGCAATAAATTCAATTAACTTGTGAAGTAAACTTCCTTTTCATTAATTTACTAAACATCACAGATTACAGAAATTTGAACATCAAGTTCAACACATCACCATATCACTGCAGACCCAGTCTGCAGAGTGTGCACATATGAAGTGCAAATGGAATGCAGACTATTTTGCAGTGGGAAAACATTTTTATATATCCTTGCTGGATTGGGAATTGGGAAAGTCACTCTCTTGAGTCAAAAAAAGATGACCAAAAGGGGAAGTTTTTTACTTCCTAAAGTCAGAGCAAGATATGCATTCCCTTCTGAGCTTATATTAGTGCTTATGATAATTGACTTCTCTAATATTATTTTTAGGCACTAAACTTGAATTTTATATTTTAAAATATCAAAAGTAAGTGGTATGAAGTTATTTTTCTGAATAATTTTTAGCATTATATATGATAAATATGACCTATAATACCTTAAAATTGAACCCATATATCCTCACATAATTTTCTCTTCCATTTCTAAGGCCAGGTTCCATTGATTCTAAAACTTACTGAAAAGCTCATAATAGATGAGAGGCAAGAGAGTCATAGTTATGGCTGGCAAGCTGTAGAAACTTCACAAGCATTGCTAAAGATACTGAATTCTACACAGATTCCAAAACAGACTCTTTTTCCAGCCCTTTAGAAAGCAAGAATCAAAATCCTTATGGCAGACAATGAAATGCAATTTACCTTACAATGAACAATCAACTCTGGCTGTGCTGTTATATTTTCTGATTCATCCAGTACCTCAACCTGAAAAGGAAAAGCTGTACCATTTTCAATCTTTAGAATTTCTGAATCTGGTTTTACTTTCAACTGACGAGGAGGGCCTGTAAAAAATGCACAATTGCAAAACAACAGTTACATTTTAGGTAATTTGTGAAACAGTGAAGTTCAGTTTTTGCTATCTCAAAGACTTTTTAAAGCCAAGCTACCAAGATATTTGTGGTAACAAACCATTTCAAACAACTCAAGTACATGTTTGTAGTGAAAAGTTCACTTTCTGTCCTTCAATACATACCATCTGCCAATCTTTTTAATTACTTTAGTAAAGACCTTCGACAAACATGATGAAATTCAGAATATACAAGGTGTAAACATATGATATAGTTCTGTTTACATACTACATGGATTCACATTCATCAAGAAAGAAAAACTTGGAGCCTTCTTCTGATATAATAAACCCAAAAATATTAATGTTGAGATATCCAATTAATTGCCAAAGCTATCATAGCTACAATCTGCATGCAAAGAAATGCAAAATAAAATTTTGTTGTCATTACTTGGATAATAAAGTTAAGCTATTCAAGTAAGTCTATCTCCTGGAACACATAATTATTTTATCAGTTCTTAAAAAGAGAAGGAAGTAATTACTGTTAAAAGACAGGCTCTGAAAGAACAAAGATAGCAATTTTTCAGAAGCATCCTTTATACATGATTTATTAAAACTTCTATTTCAAACTCACTGGTTGAAGAATAAGACTGAAATAGCTTTCATTATTCCTTCCTCAAAAAACAGCTTTCAAAGCCAAGGATAAAACTCAAGTGAGAAGAAAGAGGTAGTGAAGCATCTCTACATGGTCAAAAGCAAAATGAAGGATGAAGCTGCCATCAGTCCAAGGTAAATAACAGCACGACACAACACAGTCTGCCTCAAGTCCAATCATTTCACTATTTTCTACATAAAACCTTTACTCCTCAAAAGATAAAAAAAAAAAGTGGACTAAACTGTGCATTGTTGGTCCTACAAAGTAGTACACAATTTCTCTGCAAAATGAGATGGGCAAGACTGAAGTTTGGTAATGTGGGAGGCCAAAACTTAGCCTTCATGCTATACCTAATATCCCAAATCCAGAAAAACCCAGATAACAAGGGATAACAAATCTCATGTAAGAGAATCCTCAGAATGAAGACATCCACAAAACAAAATTCTGGTAAGGGCAGTGTCCTTACAGACCTCTATGTTTCTGTCTTGCATTATGATAAATTCAACATGTAACATTAAAATTTCAGACACAATTCAATTGCCAAAACATCCCCCTTTGCTGGGGTAAGAAACTGAATGAGCACTTACTCATTCACAACATGTTTTCTGCAGGGAGAACATGCCAATGCAGATTAGTACGAAGACTTAATGTTAAAGAAAAACAAGAAGATTAATTCATTCACTCAGTGGTTTTAGATTAGAAAAAGATTTAAAGTAATTAAAAGCAAAAAAATGCGTCTCAAATAAGCAGCCAAAAATTCCAGCTCCTAGAATAGCAGATAAGATTGGGCTGTGAGTACAATGATATTCCTGCCAAGAATGACAAGCTCTTGACTTTATTTCCTTTCTAGTCATCACCTGAATCTTTTCTTATGCTTCACAAAATATTTTATGTTCTTGGGAGAAGCTTTTGTTAATAATGTCAGAATAAAATTTAACAGAATTTCACAAAATATTTTAAGGATACTTACCAGGCTGTAATCTTATTTTAATGACTTGTGTATCTTCTTTCAAACCAGGAAGAGTAATCTTCAGATTAAAGTTCTAATGAAAAGAATATTTTAAATATTAACCTTAAACAATAGTCTCATATAATAGTCTCACATAATCATGTCAATGTGTATATATGTTAATTTCAGAAGTCCCTAGAAATTTAATTGCACTGCTACAAAAAATAAAGATTTTTTTTCCCCTATAGTGAAATCTGTCATTTCCATGTCATTATAACCAGAGACAGTCAATTCAGGATCTGTATGTTAAACTACATGAAAAACTATGAAAAGCAGCTATCATAACCTGTGGTTTCCTTCTTAGAGGCTGCTTTAATGGGTAAAAATACAGCAGTTAAAAAAAATGTAGTTTTAAAGAAAGAGTCTGCTAACTCTGTGTTTTTATTCCTTAGCAAGGTACCGCTACCACTCTCCATCTCATCTTTGATTAAGGATGTAAGAAAAATAACTGCTGTAAACTGCATTACTTAAACCAATTTTCACATTAAAATCACAGAATGAAGAATAATGATAAGAAAGTAACAACCCCTCTTTTTTAATTATTATGGTATGGTATTATTTCTGTACTTCAAGTTCCTTAAATGATTCTTGGTCTTGCACCTCATCAAACTCATCTCTTGCTCAGGTCTGGCACTTTTGCTCCTATACACTTTATTTCTCATAATCTACTCCATTTTACGTCATTATTCCTGCCCTTCACCTTAAATTCTGAACTTGGCCTACAAAATTTACTACACTGGACACCCTTTAATTTTCAATAAGCAGGTATATGCTCTTTATCCTCTTTACACATCTTTCCACCAGCAATATTAATTGCTACTTTCTAAGCAACAGTATCAACAGTATAATGGGGTATCTCAGCTCCTAGCTTTGTCTTCATTATGCTAGACTATGAGACTAAATGAAAGGATAGGGACCTGGCTAAAATACTGTGTAAATATGCCTTATAAATAATCTAAAAATTATTTTAGAAATCTTTAAGTCTTTATTAGTCAAAAGCATTAAGATCTGTTTTATGAAAAAAATTCTCTATAGCATGTAATGTATGGTTTGGTTTTTACACTAAAGTAGCAGCTTGTCAAGGTGCTGAGAATTCATCAGTAACAGACTGGATTTGGAGAACGTTCACTATGGAAGTGCAGCCAGAATAGTGGAAACATTTAAAGAAGCTTGAGCAGACACCTTGCATAGTAGCTATTCTCACTCATCTTCTCAACTAAGAATGGAAGTTCCACCTTCCCTAGCTCCCTATCATCTTTCAGTGCAGAAGTCACCAGGATGATTTGGCTTAAACCAATCTCAGCACCAATTCAAACTAAGAAAGCTGATTTGGCATGCTGGGTACACTCTACCACATCCATGTGTTGATCAGCCCTTCTAGATCCAGTCCCATCAGCTGAAAACTGTGCAGGTATGAGAAAACAAATTGCTCCATGTAGAGCTCTAAGAGAGAATTTGAAAATATCCCAAGAAATATCTGTAGTCATTAGTGCAGACCAAACTTAAGCAGCTAACACTGCTTAACAATTCATTTTACACAAAAAACATTTGCTCTTTTTTTTTTTTATATTACTTCAAGTTTAAATTTATTAGCCTACCTTGCCCTGGCAACTATTTATAGAGCCTTTAGCAGTAACTCCCTTAATGACACACTTTGCTGCCACAGGTATGTCTTCATGCTTCAATGTTAATCCACTAGAAAAATACATAGAAAACACAAGAGAAATCAATTTAAAAACAAACACAGTGCTTTAATATACAAGGTACTTTCAGATATTCTTATGAAAATAAAAGCAAAAATGTCAGTTAATTTATGTGAGAAATTCCCAGTATATCACTCAGATAGACCCTAAAGTACTATTATATTATTGTCACATGAAGAAAGGGCCCTAAAAAAAAAAAAAGATGGCTGAATTACCTAGCTTCCAGAATTGGTCTAATGCGAGTTGTCAAGTGTGTTGCGTGACCAAATTCATCCTGCAATTCCAAAGGAATATTAAACGGCACTCCAATTCGAAAAGGAAGCTCCAAGAGACCCACCAAAAACTTCTCTGGTTTGCCCTCTAAGAGAAAAGAATAATACATTTTTAGAAAGAATTATATGTGTTCATTGTTTTTTCTTGATTAAGGCTGCAATTAAGTCAAGCGGTTTTCAAATGCAAAGTAAACAGGCTGTTCACAATACTGTTATATAAGCAAAGCTACAGTTTATTGATTAATGCTCTTTTTTTTTAAACTTACACTAAAATAAAAACAGTAGGTAAAATATAATAGAGGGAGACTACAGTGTAAGAATGTTAACAGGACAGTCAAAACTCCCGAAGTAGCCAGAACACCAATACAGCTCTTGAAAGTGAAAAAGTTCCATATGGTCGGCTTTTCTTGAACATTTAATTGCTTTAATTCTGGCAAAATAAACCATCATGCAACAAAACATTTATGTTCTACAACTACCCCAAATCTGAGATAAAGCTATGTAATAAGGAGTATTAGAAAAAAATGTGAGTGTATCATTCCTGTGAAACCTGGCCCCATTAGACTGCCTCCAATTAGGCACTAACAAACAAGACCAACAGTGGTAACAAGTGGAGTGTCAAGTGGAGCATGTTAATCAAATATCATATTTTGTGGAATCAAATTGTCTTGACCAAGTGGCCTTTGAAAAAAGAAGCAATGCACTACTGAGCTAAATGGTAAATACATACCCTACCAAACAATTTTGAACTCAAATTAACAACTACTTTTAAAATCTGGGGGTTTCATTATCAGGGAGCTTCATTTGCACAAAAGATGACAGATATCTTGTATGGGCCAAAATTAGTTACTGGTTATAACAAGAAAAAGACCTCAAGTTTACAGTGTCTACAACTTTATTTATCATTTAAAATAAGTGACAAAACTGTAAACTAATTTGAGAAAGTAACAGTAAAATAACTTCTGCAATATTAAAGTAAATAACTACCAAAAGAACATGTCTGAACTAAACCCACAAACCTTGTAGATTGACGTAGGAAGCTCAGTTTTAACCAGCATTTATGGTGATTTATCAAGAACGTTTATCACGAACAACTATAAACACTCAGTGACAACTTGCTGTTAGAGAAACAGAACACTTTGTTTCTCAGCCAAAAATGCTTTTTTAGTTTAGACTGTTCTTTTCTGGATTTTTAGAATGTACATACATAAAAGGTAACACAAATGTTAGTATTTTGGAATACTGAGTGTGAAGCTTTATGGCTGCCTCTGAGACAACATAAAACACAACTGCAAAAATAAAGAATTGAAATATTTACCTTTAAAAACTGACAATGTTAAAAATGCTTAATTATCCTCTGATTAAATAAAAAAGCAGCAAGATAGCTAAAGTTGATTTTGATATCCTTTGTGTTAAAAGTACCAAACTATTAGCTAAATAGATTTTTAAAATTTTTATTCCTTTCCAAGCAGATAAGTTCATTTCAATTGTTATAGCTGAAGGAATCTGTAATTGAATACTGCCACACTGAGGGAAGCCACACTACTACAGGAAAGTAGTAAGATTCTCTTTTCACTTTGATAAAGAGATAAAAGAGCAGACAAGGTTCATTTTTGTTCAGAGAATGAGATTTTTTTCCTTTCCTTGCAAGTTCACAGAAATATCTTGAGCCTTCAGTGGCATATTTTCAGACATATGATTGAACAACTACTCTTTTTAAGTAATGCCAAACATTTTTTTCCCTGTATTATCATACAAGAATACCTCTTTCTACTCTTCCAATAAGGAGAAGCTTTTAGAAGAATATGCTACATACAAAGAACTCTTTTCTGCCTCAAAAATTTGCATTCAAAGCCTCTTGTTTTGTGAAAGAAATAGGAGGCTACAGAAAACATAGTGTTTTCTGGAGGTCATCTTAATCCAATGCTCCTGGCTCAAGTGGCCACCTATAGTCAGCTGCCCAGGAACATATTTAGACAACTTTTGACTACTCCCAAGAAAGGAAATTCCACAACTTCTTAGGCAACTTGTTCCAGCACTGGGTCACCTTTACAGTGAAAAGAACCTGTTTCCTGATGTTCGAAAGAGAATCTCCTGTGTTGTTTCAGTGTGTGCCCATTGCCTCTGGTCCTGTCACTGAGCACCACTGGAAAGAGCCTGGCTACACTTTCTTTACACTCTCTTCAGTTGTTTATAGACATTGGTATGATCCCCATGAGACCTCTTCTCCAGGCAGAGCAGTCACTGTTCCCAGACTTTCTTCAGGTAAGAGATCATGGAATTGTAGAATGGCTTGAGTTGGAAGGGACCTCAAACATCATCCAGTCCCAACCCCCCCTGCTGTGGACAGGAACACCTTCCACTAGACAAGGTTGCTTAGAGCCCCATCCTACCTGGCCTTGAACACTGCCAGGGATGGGTCAACAACAGCTTCTCTGGGCAAATTGTTCCAGTGCCTCAGCACCCTCCAGTCCCTTCATCATCCTCATGGGCCTGTGCTGGACTCTCTCCAGTTTGTCCATGTCTCTGTGTTGTAATGTAATGTGTCCAGTTCTGGACACAGTACTCCAGGTGTGGCCTCACCAATTCTGAGTGGAGAGAAAGGATCACCTCCCTTGATCTGCTTCTAATGCAGCCCAAGAGGTTGTTGCTGCTCATTGCAGTGAGGGCATATTGTTGGTTTGTGTTCACCTGCTGCCCACCAGGACTCCCAGATCCTTTCCAGACACTTGAGTGGCAGATTGGGGGTTGTCCTTCTGCAGGTGCAGGACTTCACCCTTCATGCTGAATTTCATAAGGTTCCTGACAGCTGATTTCTGCAGCCTGTTGAGGTCCCTCAGAACCTCAGGTGGCAAACTCTCAGGTGTATCAGCCACTCTTCTCAGTTTTGTGCTATCAGCAAACTTGCTAAAGGTACATTCTGTCTCACCATCCAGATCATTAATGAAGACATTAAGCAGGATAAAACCCTGTACTGATGCCTGGGGTAACCACTACTTGCTGCCCTCCAACTAGACTTAGTGCCACAGATCATCTCTCTGGGCTCAGCTATTCTGCTGTTTCTTAATTCACATCAGTCTGTTCATCCAGTTCAAACTTCATCAGCTTCTCTGTGAGGATCTTACTGATGAGAATCTTGCTGAAGACTAGGTAGACAATATTTACCAAGCTAGTCCTTTCATCATAGAAGGTGAATCCATGCTAACTACTCCTGATGATCTTCCTGTCCTTCATGTACCTGGAAATGGTTTTTGGGATTAGTTGCTCCACCACCTTCCCATGGACTGAGATGAAGCTGACTGGCCTGTAGCTGTGTGTGTCCTCCTTGCACTTTTTGTGGATGGGAGTGATGCTTTCCTCAAAACATCAGGCAGCTCTCTCTGGCCCATGGACTTATCAATCACCAGTTTGCTTAGGTATTTTGTAGCCTGATCATCTTCCACCAAGGGTGGATCTTCCTTGCCCCACACCTTCCACCAGTATTTGGGGCCTGGGATGCTAGAGGTCTGTCTTACTAGTAAATACTAAGGCAGACTATTTCAGTTTCTCGGCCTTTTCCACATCCTGTGTTCCCTGCCTCATTCAGTAGGTCCATGTTTATTTCAGCCATCTTTTTGTCACCTACGTATTTAAAGAAGTCCATCTTGTTGACTTTCATATCACTTGCTAGTGATTCCATTTTCAATTCCAGCTGGACTTTGGCTTTCCTAACCCCATCCATGCATGCTTGGACAGAGTCTCTGTATTCCTCTCTGGTTATCTGTTCCCATTTCCACCTTCTGTAGACTTTTTTGTGTTGAGTTTTGCCAGTAGCTCCTTGTTCACCCATGCAGGCCTCCAGGCATTTTTGTCTGACTTCCTATTCATTGGGACGAACTAGACTTGAGCTTGGAGGTAATCTGTGAATATTAACAAACTTGCTTGGGTCTTCACTCTGTCCAGGGCTTCTTTCCATAGAAATCTATCAGGCAGATCTTAGAAGAGGTCAGAATCTTCTCCTGAAACCCAGGTTGTGAGCTTCCTTTTTGCTCTTTTCTTCCAGCCTTTCTGGATTCCTCTGTCCTTCAGAACTACCTCCCAAGGGACTCTGTTAACCACTCATCTAAACAGGCCAAAATCTGCCCTCTGGAAGTCCAAGGTGGCAGTTCTGCTAACTCTTCTCCTTGCTTCTTCAAGAACAGTAAACACAGTAAACTATCATTTTGTGATCGATGTGCTCAAGACAGCCTCCAACCACCCACCAGTCCTTCCCTGTTCACAAAGAGAAAGTCTGATGGGGCTCCTTCCCTAGCTGGCTCCCTCATCAGCTGTGTCAGCAAGGTCTCTTCCACACACTCCAGGAATCTCCTAAACCATTTCCTCTCTGCTGTGTTTTATTTCCAGCAGACATCTGGTAAGGCGAAGTCCTCACAAGAACAAGGACTTGAGATTGTGACACATCTTCCAGCTATTTATGTATTTAATCTGCCTCTGCACCCTGGCTGGGTGGTCTGTAACAGACCCCCTCCAGTATCTGCCTTGTTGGTCTTCCCCACTCTCTTAGCCACAAACACTCAACATTAATTGTCACCATCATCAAGCTCCAGAAAGTCTAAAGACTCCCAGGTTACCTTACCACCTCTCCTTTCATGCTGATCCACTGTGAAGTGAGTATTCTAGTAAGCATTGTAGTAAGTATTTTATGATGGTTAATCCAAAGAGACATATCCATTACAATCAAATGAGTATTTAGTTTTGCATAAGGTTCTTCTTTAATTAATTAATAAAAAAAAGACTTTAATCTCAACATGTTTATTTTTAATGTATAACCTGTTTTTTAATGAGTTGTTGTGGTTTCTGCATGAAAGTTGGCCTAATGAGTACTAGTTCTTTGAAAGAATATTTATGTCAATGCCATTGGGAAAAAAAGTAATTCTAATGAAGTTTAAGTTTATTTTTTTAAGTACGTTCGGGAAAGTTCACATCAGGGAGCTTTAGATTCCATCAAAACATTATTTTTTTTGTAAAACTGCCTGCCGCAGAGCCAACACATTACATGTGAGATCAAAACTTACTAGAAAAACACTTTTTCCTGGAAATGCTTCAAATTTGACATGCAAATGCTACTTTTCAGTGCTGAAAATCACCTCTAAACTAGAACATGACCAATTTTGATATACTATGAATCAAACAGAAACACTAAAAGTAGGAGAAAGACTGGAATTCTTACCTACAATAGTAAATTTAAATACTTTAGATGGTAGAGGCCTTCCTGCATAAGTGTCTGCATTACTTTCATTCAATACTACTTGCAGTTTCAAGGAGTAGTTACCAAGTTTCTGAAGATTTTCTAAACAGAAATAAAAGTACAATTAGAAATTAAAAAAATTACAAATAAACTGAAGATATTGAATATGCAAACTTACCCATTTTTTTAAACCAGTATGGCCACTTGCCTCCATGCTGACTGATATGGGAAATTATTTCTTTATTCTCAGTAGGTGCTGCAAAATAAACAACTTAGCTATATGTATTTAAATTTGACACCATAATTCTTAACCTTTTCAAGCATTGATATCACTTATTATTAAGTATTACTATCACTTCTGGATCTAATAAACAACAATTCAGCTTCACAACTAAACACATTGATCACATCTAAAAAAAAAATGAATTCCCTGTCTAATCCCATTTTAATTAAAAATTGCTAGCCTCAGGCACACTGCACTGAAAGTAACAGTTTGTAAAGTTCAATTTTATTAGCTCTTTGGCTGAATGTTCCATGTTAAGTATGAGCACTCTGCACTCCATGCTGGCAATGGATCAACTTGACTAATGACCACAGCAAAATTGCTTAAATGGGAGCAATGGTAAAAAAGTGCAGTTGTCAGAACATGTAATTGAGAAAAAAAAAGAACATTCCTGTTTTGCTCCAAATTGTTTTATCTGTTTTTTTTTTTAATAAACCTCTGCAGAATTAAGACACATACAAAAAGAGAACACACAAACTCTGAGGCAATTTTAGTGATTCTATAACCTAAGATAAATACAGAAATAATTGCTGGAAGTGTCAAGAGGCATTAATACTTTTTTTTTCCCCAAAATACACTTAAGAATATAGAATGTGACTGTAATAAGGCTACACAGAATGAAAAGAAATGCAGTAGAGATGCTTAGCTATAAAACAATTTGTAAAACTGTTTCAAGACCCTGTTCTTTCACCAAACGGCATACAGAAGATAAAGTAAGCTGTCAACTAGACTTTATCATTCTCTTAACCCTAATTCAAACCCAAATTTTGAATCAAATCTTGTATAACAAAGACTCCCCAGTAAGAGATCTGGTTTCTCACAGCTCAGCTCTCTTGGTAGTCCATAGTACAATCTGCCAAGCATTATTCTCTTCAAAAGATAAACTTTTTGTACATTATATTTGCTCTTGGCCTTTTTATGGGTGTAACTGTGTTCCTTCTATTTATACAATTAGAGGTTTGAGTTTGACAGGGATGCCATGCCCAAATCATCACTTATAAGACTTATTCATTGTTCTGGTGAAAAACACGAGGATTATGCTACTGATTATCCAATTGAGTAGAGAAAAAAGCTAACACAGGAAGCAGTAGAGACAGTTAAAAGTACAGATTTCCATCAATGAATGGGTCAGGAGACATGAAAGACCTGAAGATAAACTTTTCAGTGATCCTAGGAACTACCCTGACAAAACAGAACAATAGAAACAGCAGGTGTCTCTCTAGTTCATACTTCCTGAAGTCAGAGTGCTGTCCTTATTAAGCTTGCAAAACACTGTTTTGTCATACATGCTGATAGGAGACATTTTGATAATCTGAATTAAATTAACACCTTTTTTTTTCAATTCCAACCTCTATGCCCCAGCACACCACTCTGGACAGTAGTCAAGCACAGCAGGCAGCTCCCATAAACAAGTGCCATTAAAATGCCATGTGTAGTCTTATGACACATACATTAAACTGTAGCTAAGATATTTCCATTTGCTTTTCTTTGACATGTATCCCTACAATAACCTAAGTGCTTCAGAAAGGTATTTTTACAACTCTTAACATAACAAAGAATTGGATTTTCCTACAGTGTATGGAAAGAAACAAGATAAACAAGATTTTAAGTTTCTACAAGTTTCAAATACATTCGACATGTGCAGAATTGGAGTTTTCAGAGAATTTAGGGTTCTAATTCTGCATTCAAAACAAAACTCAGTGATTTCAGCTGCCTTGGACAGAATGCAATTCTTAACAATGCAGTGGGAGAACATCAAGTGAAGTACTCATATAATGGAACTGCAAAAGAGTAAACCAAAAGAAACCTGATTTTTCTAAAATTCTGAAGTGACTTTATGTTAGATACTAAACAAGTCCGATCCCTACTTTCATGCAGCTCATATAAACTGCTACACTAATTACAGAAACATTATCCATTTTACCCATGTTCATATGCATGTTAGGTAGACAGGCTGGAACTGACAGACCATCTTTACTTGTGACAGAAGATGCAATCAAAATATAGCATTAAGACATTAAATATATGGCATTGAGGCAGTTGTCATTTCATGAAAAGTGGCTTTGAAATGCTACATACACTGATGGAGTATTGTCTAATTACCACATCCATTTATCAAATTCTAATATGTATTTTAGATATATACATATTATACAATGAAATACCTTATCCATTATACAATTTTAAAATAATAAAGACACAATTAAATATAAGGAAATACTCACAATGCAAAATAATCTTGAGTTCAACAAGAAGTTTCTTTGAACCTCCGTGGCTTGTACCTGGAAGTTTTTGCATTGCTTCTCCTTTTTTATTCAAAATTTCTATTCTTAACGCTCCTGTATTTAAAATGAAAAATGATGGACTTTTAAAATATGCTGTGGGTTAAAAGTGATCAGAGATTTATGTATGCTTGTCTTTTTAACAAGAGTGTATGATGTATGTTTAAATTGGTGTTTAATGTTTTAGTATTTGGAAGAAAAAAACGTACCTATTGGTGTACCAGCAAATCTTGTTTCATTTGGTAACAACTCATCTCCTTCAGGCCACGTTACTGATAATTTGTCAGGAAGTCTAATAAAAAAGAACGAGTGAACATTTTTTCAGTAAGTTAAAATAAAGAGCAATTTATCTTTAGTTAAATAGACAGGAAGCTATTTTTGGGGTACAGAAAAAACCCTCAAGCTATTTCTTCTTGGTTTATAATTTTTTTTGTTTCTACGGAAACAGCTGACTGCTTTCCCATTTGGGAATAAAACTGAACTTTGTTTGATTCCTGATTAAATACAGAAACTGTAATTAGGAACTCCACAATTGTGTAATTATTACTTAGTGCTTACCTTGCCATTTCATCCTCTATGTATTTTTTGACAACTTTCTCAGACACTGCTCTGTCAAGTTTTGAGATTGGAATAATTTTCATTTCAGCATACAATGCCTGTGGTTCCTGAAATAAAAATTCAGTGCAGTTATAAATGGCCAGACTTTATAATGTCAGAGAAGAAAGACCTCCCAAATTAAGGGGCTAGACAAGGCAACACAGATATAATGCAATACGCTAATAAATACTACCTGGTGATACCACAAGATATTGTTTTAAAATTTGCTGAAATCACAAAGGTCACAAATGGATGCACAACATATTATTGATACTTTCTTTCATATGCTATTTTTAGTAAATTAGATTGTTGATAATTAACAATAATTTTAATATATTTATATTAAAGCTAAAGTTGAGTATTTCTAGACCGCTGATTGTCAAAAATTACATAATTTTCAACTATTATTTAAAGGTAAATTAATTAAGTCTAACAACAGATTATGTTTAAAGATTTAATATGCATACTAGCTGTGTGAATTCTTTCTGTATTTGTTCTTACCAAAGCAATTTGAACCTCTCCCCCAGTGGCAAATATATCCCCATCATGGTCCCCATACAAGAAAAATTTCTCAATACTGCCATAGAATATTGGATGAGTCTTAGTAGTTTTCACCTATAAGAAGAAAACACCAATTAATACATTACTCCTGCATCAAATGCACAGTATTTGCCTTTTATAGGGTTCAATTAAATTACCAGCTGTCCAGTTTTGTATGTTTTTCCATCCCACTCTATTTCAGCATACATTGTCCAAGGGCTCTGCATTCTTTTGGATGGTATATCAGTACGAACAGTTATTCCTTTAAAGACTGTGAATTTTATCTGTTTGTCATATTTTTCATGACAGTCTTTGAGCCACAGAGCAAATTCTCTGTCAATTTTCATTCGCTGCTCCTATAAAGAGATCACAAAATAAAGACATACTAAAAATGTAATATAAAATTTGAATCTGACCACATCAGAAGCCTGAACAATTGTAAGAGTACAGAGATACTGTACTCAAACAAAAAAAGGTCAAAAATCAAAAACACACACAAAAAAAAGAATAAACAAAAAAGAAAAAGAAAGAAACAAAGAAACAGAAACAAAGACACAAAGGAAAAAAAAGCATCTTCAACTAGAAAACATTAAAAAATTCTAGGAAAGCTACACTTTGAGACAAAAAAAAGTGCTTTCCCCAGCAGCATATTCCTCAAGGAAGAGAGTCATTCCAGAAAAAACTCATGTAACAACTAAAGTAATTTTTAAGAAAATAAAGGAAAAATACTGAGTCTTAATTTTTCAGATTTCAAGATTCAGCTTTACTACTCACTAAACCAGAGAGACATGAACAAACAACCAGCGAGCAAATGTTTCTATATCACGTGCACTGAACTTCACCAAGAAGAAACACAACAGAATGCAGTAGTTACCTGTCCATTGAAGATTCTTGTGAACAGAGTATTCTTATCCTTTAGCTTCAGCTCCAGATCCATGAAAGTGAGTTTGTTTGTGCTGACCTGGAACTTATCATTGGTAAACAAAGCACCAGAAATTCTGTTGTAGCACTCAACTGGTGCCAATCCTCTCTTCTTTGGAGGAGCACACCAGTCAAAACTTAAATGAGAAAGACATTAAAATCCTTTTTTACAAAGAGAAGTTTACATTATAGAAACAGACTGTAGAAATAGATTACCACTTACTCTTCCACAGTTGTGTATGGTATTAATCTTCCATTCCAAAAACATTCAAAAATAGGCCTTTTTCCTCTGGCACCTTTTTCTACTATAAAGCAGTCATCATCATCATCATCATTTAATTCTTAATAAAAAAAAAAAAAATAGTTGCCTTGAATATATTTCCTTAAGAAACTAATACAATATCAAAATCCAAAGCAATCTAAATTAAGTACTATTGTTATTAAGTTCAGCACAGTAGCAATGTGCCTTATATGAAGCTCATTATAAACAATATTAGGGTTTTTTCCCTGTTTCAGAAATACCAAGCAGAAAAAGTAAGAAAGCTAAAGAAAAATTCTAAACAGAAGTTAAGTATTACCAAATCTACCAAATTTGAAAATTTCAAATTTGAGTGTTACTTAGTTTCAACTGATGCTCTTCTAGTATCATAAAATCTTGTCCCAATTAACTCAAGATTTGTTTTGTCAAAAAAACCAAAACAAAACCAACCAACCAAAAAACCCCAGCACAAAGTATTTGAAAACCCGTAGCATTTGAAAACACACCAAACCCAAATAAAACAAATTTTAAGTGAAAGACTTCAGACTACATGTTGTCCTTTTCTGTATTCTGATTCTAGAATCTCTTGAATCTAACTGCTTGTATTTTATTAATTTGTTGGAGCAAAGATGCAGTCAGGAAAGTGCAAAATTTCAACTGGAGTACATTTCATAAGAGTTTATAGTTTGAAATCAGATGCCAAAGATCGGGTTTACAGGAATGAGTTACCACAACAGCCAATTTATTCATAGGATCTGTTCATCCAAAAGAATGCGAACTTTTCTGTTCTGACACAACCTAAATCAGGTAATAACTTGCACTTCAACTTAAATAGTTTTAGTTTTTAGTTAATTAAAAAATTTAGAGTAGTAGGACTGTCTATGACAGGACTGACAAGCAGCAAAACATTCCACTTACTTGATGGAAAACACGGATCATCAGGGTACGTTTCTTTATCATAGAGGAAGGGATGGTACCGGATGATACCTTCAACTATACCTTCTTCTTCAACATGTGCCTTGAACTCAAAACTATCTGCTGCAGTATTTATATACAGTGTCTGCATGTCATCTTTGATCTCCCTCAGATTGACAATCTTTGGTACTTTTCCCTTTTCAAACATTGAAATCTGGAAAAAAGTAACCAAGTTCCTTAGAGCAAAAGATTTACAGTAATAAGCATTTTGACAATTAACTGTTAGCAAATGAATTAGTTCTTATGCTGTAATGCTAAACAATTACTTAAGAAAATGAATGCTGTTCTTGAATGTTGTATTTTAAAATGCATGATTACACAGAAACAGGCACAATATGAAATAAGTTGCCATCAGAGGACTTTTGACTAACATGTATAAAATCTCTTACCTGAATGTCGATGTTGTTGAAAGGGCTTATTTCCTTTGTTACAGCATTAGCTTCATTTCCTTTTGGTCCATGGACATAATAGTGATAGATATGTCTGAAATATGTTTCAGAAAAAAAAACAGACCAGCATGTGAAATTAAAAAATTGCACATTATAGTTTAAAAAAATCTAAATAAGCTTGTATTTTTATTAAAGTATAACTGGTTTGTTGCACTGTTTTAAATCAAGTCCTTGACAACATATATCTGGGACAAGAGATTTACTAAAGAGAGCGACTCCTTTTCATTCTTCTCATCTCTGTCATGCACAATCACATTAGGAACAAGTTTTGGGTCAAAAAAATTGGAAACAAATAAAAAAAAAGGCCTAAGTGAAAAAATATAATTGTTACATGGCTACAGATCCTTTACATCAAAGGGGAAACTAATAAAACTACTGTAAATTGTTCTGCACTCTGGAGATCAGAAAGAACTAGAGCCACAAATCTTTCCATTCTTTGTCTCTGATACACAGTTTATTATCAATCATCTAATAGTAATAGAAACATGTAACAATCATTGTCTTTAAATTATTTACAAAAATTTGAATATAAGTAGGAGTTTTGAATGTGATCTGCATATTAGATTTGTTGTAAACATTGTTTTCTAATGGGCATGTTTCCTCATTTAAGAAACTTAAAAAAATCCACATGGTCAGATAGATTAATATCTTAGAGATAGGCAATTTGAGAAAACTTAGAAACTTAACTCCATTTAATTCAACTTTTCAGCAAGGTAGCTAGTTCTTCCAACTTCAAAGACTAAATCTTTAAACCTCTGGGGGATGGTTTGGAGAAAAATGAGATTATAGAAGGGGACTGAATGCATGACAAAAGCCAAATGCACTTGCAAGTTTGTAATTGCTTTGCTTCTGACATCCACTGCACTAAATGCTCCCCAAAGAGAAATCCTGGTTCCCAGAAAAAAGCTCCTCATGGTGTCATTGATCAGGACTTTACGGTACGTCCAAATTGCTTAGGATTTTGTCTGCATTTCTTCCAGACTTCAAAAGGTAGTCTCATGGCCTTAAGATATAGTTATTTTAGGGGTTCATCTCCACTTCAAAGCATCCAAAATAATGAGGGCTGTGCTGCAGCCCATTAAAGCAGAATGAAACTGGTATCATGCACGTGTGGCAAAAGGCATGGCAGAAGGGAACGGGGAGGTGTTCGAGGGGAAAAGGGCCATTACAGCTGAAATGCAGGACTGTGCAGCACTGGAAGGCTGAATCTGATTGGTTTTACTGTAACAGCTACAGGGCATAGATTTGAATAATTGCACCAGGGTTCCATCTCAAACAGAGGCAGCTCTTTCACTTCAAGAGATGGCTGGAAAGAACTAATACACAAGTGTGAGTGTTTACTTGATGAGCACCTGGGAGCTAATGAGGGACCTAAGCTTTTCTCTGCATGTAGATGTACCCTACATTTTCATGAGGTTAAAAATGGTTTCAGCAACCAGTTGTTATGTGCAACATTGAATGATATTTCACATAATAAGATATAATTCTTATATTAATCCTCTTTTAAAATATATCTATTATTATCAGATTATAGGTATCACAAAAATAAAACCATAGTTTAAAAATGAAGTTCTATAGTTTGCCAGATTTCAAAATTGGCTTTGTATAGTCAAAGTCATAGACCAATTTCTATCTATCATATATCCTTTCTATAATGTCATATATCCTTCTCCCTTTTAAACTGAGATGAAGCAGCAGTACTTTGTTGTTGTTGCTGTTTAAAAAAGCCAACCAACCAAAAGATCCCTTAAAACTGTAAATACAAAACTAGGTAGCAAGGTTAGGAGCACACCTGTGAGCAAAGTAACTGATGAGGCTATTAGTAATTAGATTAACAAATTATTACATTAGTAATACAGGATTAAGTTGAATAGGCTACTAAAAATTACTGTGGATGATTATGTATCAATCATCCAGTCACATCTTTGGGTGGGGGGGGGCCTGTTCAGTTGTGTTAGTTTCTGTAAAATTGGTTAGGTAGGGGGACTAATTGTAATATCGACACCCTTAACAGTTGAAAGTTAACCTTTGGCCTTAACAGGAATAAGGCCAATGTCCAAGTACAAAAAATCTGAGTTTATTAGTAGCCCACTCTTAAATCAAATCTTTTAAATCACCAACTTACGCCAGCTGCCTTGTCCAAAGATGAAAGTAGTTTTTCAAGTACTGCATGTGATCTGGTTGTACACCTGTAATGACAACTGCTGTGAAACTCTCTTTATCCCTTTCTTCTAATATTAGATTATGAAGAAATCTTTCATCATCACTTGTGATGTGAGAAGAGTCAGCTGGCTACAAAAAGAGTAAAATAACAAGAGCAGGGATGTAAACTCAATTTCTGAACTCCCATCAATTTGAAAAGGATTAAAAAAATAGAAAAGTAATACAAAACACATGATGCTAAGTATCATAAAGGATTAAGTATCACAAAGCTTAAAATAAAAGTTTCCAAACTAAAGTCAACAAGCTGAGAATGTGACATCACTGATCCAGTTTATTTTCAACTCATTTTCATCACAGTACTTGAAGTGTGCAGTCTAGAAATGCATTTAATCATGTTTAATATAGCACTGTGTCATATCAATGTTGTCATCCATCAAGTGGAAGCATTAAGTGTGCAAGGCATTAAATCCTCTTTAAGTAAACAAAGCCAAAAAAATTATTTGCTTTTAAATGGATAAGCTGCTTTTTGTAACAGAAACTCAAGTGGAAGAAACACGCATTTGCTGTGAAGAAAAAAAAAAAAAAGGTGAATCCTCAATTCCGGATGGAATGTCAAGTAGTTTAAACAAAAGAGAGATTCCTGATTCCAGAAACTACTGATTATCTTTCCCTGGATGAATGCACTTTGCTCTTTTGACAGGTTTCTAAACTGCAGAGAGACACAGTGGTTGATGTCACACGTCACACTGGACCAGTGAATAAACCCTTACATCTGGTACATCCAGAAAAAAAGCTATTTTAAAAACAAAGATTAAGATCTTTTAGTGAATGCAAACAATTGCTACAACTGAGATGAGAATGAGAAGATATGTTGTAGTAAATGCAGCTACATGCCTTATTTTGCAGGAAAGCAGAAAAACCCCACATCACTAAAGCATGGAAGAAGACATGTCCTACCTAACCACAGTAAGGCAAAATAGTTAATCAAGGGTGTTCTATTGAGACTTACTTTCCCCAGGGAATCAAAGAGCTCTCCTTAACCCAGAGGATAATTTAACAGTTTTGAGACCTTTCATCAAAGAAGACTACATCTCTTTCCTGCCCACAGCATAGTCTCTTTTAAACAAAACAGTCTTGCTGATTGCATGCAAACAAGGGACTATTCTATGCTAGTGATGGGATCAATGATAATAAAAGACAGTCAGAGCTGCTTGGTCCTCATCTCCATGTGATCTGACAAACCTAGAGGCTGCACACTGATGCTGAACAAGTGCCATTCTGTACAGTGTGGAAGAAATTTACAGAGTGAAAGAATCTCTAAAATATCATTCCCAAATTCTCTGGCTGCCATCCCAGTAGAGATGACAAACTACCATGGCATCTTCCCCTGCATTCCTAGCATCCATCTCAATTAGAAAATTACTATTTACTTGTTTGCAGTATTAAATGGTCCAGAGAAATGACTGCAGTGGAGACAGGTGCCTATTATCCATCAAGGAAATATGACCAGCAGGGATGCCATCAATGCCACTTCTCTTCAGTGTTATGGCCTTGTTTTAGAGTCCCTTTTGTTTCATACTAATTATATCTTGGTTTCTTCACAAAAATAACTTCCTTCACCAACTAAATGTCTCAAAGGCTCAATTATTCTTCTCACACTAGTAATACATTACAATTTCTACTTCTGCCACAGTATTCTCTTGCTCATGTATGTGCAGGGCAGACCATTTTTAATGTCATTAACAAGACAAATTCACACATTTTGACATCAATATAATGAAATGCCTAGGTATTTCAATGATTTGCAAAAAAATTCCTAAATCTGAGTTATTTCTCAATTATCTTCACACTTCAATGCTATTACTTGTGTTTTTCACATCATCTCTTCCCTCTTCGAGAGTTACAAGTTATTTTTAAACTCCTACAGCATGTTACTTGCATTTTTTAACAGTAGCGGTTTAGTTTTATATTATTACCACAACATTTCAAATAGTTGATTGCACCACCTTCTTGAACTCTTTAGTAGTATCTAGGCATCTCATTCAGCTACTTTCCTCCAACTTATGCCTGCTAGTTTATCTTCTACTTTATATCATCCATCCTCTCTCTTTAATATCAAGCAGGGAGGGAAATCATTTGTACGCTTTACAATAAAGCAATTTTGTCTGTTTTTATTTTCAGTTTCTATTTTTGTGAGTCCACCTTCTTAACAATATTGTACAGAGAATAAAAACAAAACTAGCAATTCATTTTTTTCTGCAAGTCACTGATCCAAGACTGGCATGATAAAAACCTTATTTACCTCCTGTTCCTTCCTCATTCATACCAAACACCAAGATCACTGATATAAACCCATTAGATATGGGCTCAAGGTCTGACTATCTTGTTATACACAGCATCCATTTTTCCTCCCATCTGCACCCTTAGGTACATCTTTGCCTTTCCCTCCTTGCCCAAAAATGTCCAAAGAACAGTTCTTTTCAGTCTTCCACCTTATCTTCCAGCTTTCTTACTTAGGTTCTTTTTCTTCATGAAAAGCATCAGGACTGCTGAGTTTAGTTCTCAGCTAAATAGTTAATTTATGTTACAAAACTGATGAATATTTGTAAAACCACTGCATTTTGTTGGTCTGGCTGGACTTTCCTCCCATATGCAGGTTAGTTTTACATATTTCTATATAAGTACAATTTGGTTCTCTAATTTATTCCTTATTACTTCAGGGAAAATTTATTTTTCTTTGTTTCATACACAACAAAAAAAATTGCTGTGCTTAGAAAAATATTTTAAAATTTTTTTCCTAACTGAAAAGCATTTCTGTCATTTACCCTTAACTGAAAAGAGGAAAAAGCATCACATATAAATAAAGCATTATCATACAGCACCTTCAAGTTCTCAGTTACTTCCTTTTACACTCCAGGGTGCAAATGATTCAATAAGATAAAGATATCCCCAGAAAAGCATTACAAGAATATTACACAGTTAAATCACATTAATCTGGGAAAGACTTACATTTAAAAATGCAAGAATCTTAAGGCTATTTACCTTTCTGTTTTGAATGAATCCAGTATATATTGCTTCTTTGTTTTTCTCCTTCTTTTCAAAATCCTCTTTAGAAAGGACAAGTTCATGAACATCCTGAGATACTGCAGGTTTGCTTATCATCTGATTTTATTAAAGAAACAGCATTTAAAATCAAAATAAGACTTAAAATTAACATCATAAAATACTTCAATGCTGTGATTAAAAGTTAGGAAATAACAATCTGATTGTGTGCAAACATTGTAAAATAAAATTAGTCTGATATTGACTTACTCTGGCAGACTGTCCAACGAAGAACACTGCTTGCTTGCCTCCAACTCCAAAATATGAGATGTCACTATTTAAACTACGAGGCACTGGCAAAGGGCGTACATATCCTGAATGATCACTGAGAATAAAAGTATCTTTAATAAAGTTTTTCAAGAAAAAAGTAATTACAAAACTGAAAGATGCTTCTGATCTAAAGCTTCTATTAAATTCTTCCTCCTGGAATTTTGTTAAAAAATCCTTCACTTTATACCTTTTAAAACTGAAACATTAAAATATATGTGTCTGAAATTCTTGATGTACCCTTTTTAAAAGAATGATGACAGAGTACGTATTTTCCCAAGTCTTCTTATAAAACATTTCTGTCCCTTCTCACAAACCAAATCTTATTCAAATGAAAATGGCTTACAAAGCAAGCCTGATCTTTCTGACAGCATCCTCTCCTAAAAACACTTTTAAGTCCAAGTGGAAAATGGGGCCAATCAACTATTAAATACAGACTTGGAGAGATGACATACAGTATCAGTGGTCAAGTTCCACGTCTTTTAAGTCACCTTGAAAAATCTTATCTAGTTTAGGACAAACATTTATTTTTAAATCATAGCAGTCTCAAATGAAAATAAGGTGTAAATAGTATCCTGGTCTAATTTACACCTATGGTCCCACTAAGTGATATTAATCTACAGTTTAAACCTTCATCTTAGAATACTATGCATTTCTGTTACTAAACTCACCTTCAGCAATTTCAAAAAGCAGTGAATTTCTTTACAAATTCCCCAAAATCACTTTTTATGCACTTATCTCCAGATGTTTAAAAGACATTAACTTTCTATTTGGAGATGCTTTCAATGCAAAAAAACTTCTCCCAGCTATATTATCACTTCCCACAGCCCCATTACTTTTAACACTACCTCCTCATATGACAAATTAGTTATGACTGAGGCTGTTAATTCTCATCTTCACATTTACAATCCTAGGCTTAATGTATTTAAAATGTGACTGATGCTCAAAAACTGTACATAACTAATTCTGTGGAATTTTATATACTAGGATTAAACCTGGCTGTACAGGTGGAAGATCTCTTGAGAACAGATCCAAAAGTTAATTCATATAAGTAGTAAAACCCACCATAAACTCTCCATTTTCTTCTTTAAATACAAAAAACTTTATTTTGCATTGCCTGCATCAAAAAATAGACATCTTCACATACACGTTATAAGAATTAAGATTTAAATTTAAAAAAAAAACCCTGGAACTAAAACCATGTATCTGTTTATCTGTTATTCCAGTAGCATAACAGATACTGAATGCATCATTTAATGCACTACTGAAAGGTTTTCAGGTAAGAGATTAACACAGCACAAAAATCCTCTGCAGGACATAGCACACCCTAACTGTATGCAGGCAAGCAAAAGACAGTTTAGAAAAGGCCCCAAGAACAAGGAAGTATTCAGTGTGTCATAATAGAAGAACAGTTTTGTGTTATGAAACTTCTCTATTTCCCACCTTGAAAAAGTATGGGTCTGTTTATGAAATCATAAAATAACAGGGTTTAGTTAAGTGTTGGTATACAGCTATGTCTTAAAAGCCTATTTTGTGGACCCTCACAGAGCTTGCTAATTGTTGTAGAAATATTTAGAAGTTGCTAACCTTTCAAAGTCACCTTGTCTTGTAAACTTGGACAATCTATATACAGCCCAGTTGTTAAGCTGTTTAGAAGTCATTCCACTTCCATTATCAATCACAGCAACAGCTGGTTTTCCTTGGGAATCATCAAACAACTATTTGGGGAAAAACAAACAAACAACACAAATCAAAAAGGAGCAACAGGAAAAAAAACAGGATAATGCAAACTACATTTGAAAAAATTAAAGTATTTCTATCTTACCAATTTTATCTGTATACTTCGAATACCAGTATTCCGAGATGTAGCTGACAGAGAATTG
This sequence comes from Notiomystis cincta, assembly GCA_013398075.1. Classification (NCBI taxonomy): domain Eukaryota; kingdom Metazoa; phylum Chordata; class Aves; order Passeriformes; family Notiomystidae; genus Notiomystis; species Notiomystis cincta. The sequence goes on along the minus strand of VZRX01012886.1, from coordinate 66,142 downwards.
TCAATCAATTCAGCAAGGGCAAATGCTAAAGAAATTAAAGAAAAATAACCTTATTAGTGCTCAGAAAACAGACACCACTTATAGTATTTTCTTCCAAGCATTTAGGATAACACATTACCTAAACACAGATGAGACTTAAGCCCTCTCAGAACAATCAAAATCACATAACATCTCATTTAAGAAAACAGCTTTTGTACATGTATTTTATGATTTGTTTCCTCACTGAATCTCTCAAATGTCTCTTAATGGTAAGAACAATGATAAACTAAGTCTCCTTATCAAAAGGCAGATTTGTTCTTTTCATGATTAGAAATTAATTTTTATGATTCATATGAGAGTCCAAAGTATGTAAAAAAAGGACTTTGACTTGTTAAAATATTGAGGGAAGAATGAATTAACTGAATTGAAATTTTGTGAAACATCTAAAACTACAATGCTAATTTGTTTACAAAAAGCCACAAAGAAGATTGTAGGAGTCGTTGAAGGATTCCAGTGAATGGTAGATACTATCAAAGTTCTGTCAGATCTGTGGCAATACACAGCAAAAACAGGCAAACCGTTTGCACAAATTTGTTGTTTTTAACCATTAATGCTTGGAGATCTTACCTAATTAAAGTAAAACTACCTAAGTTTACTGGAAAATTGCATATAATTCAGACAATTTCAGAATCAATCTGAAAAACATACATCAAGTTCAGATTAACTCAATCTGACTAATCAGCCTTAGTGAACAGACATTTCCATTCAGTTTCTCTAAAAAGGAAACCTTATTTCCTACAATTTGCAGAGTTCTTCAGAATGCTACAGTGCAAATTACACTGACCATGCACTTCAGACATTTAAAAGAAAACCCTTGAGTAATGCAGCAACACAGAAGCATTTGGTGTTTTCCCTCAAGTTGTTACTGAAGAATAAAAACAGTTCTGCACTTTTTGCAACTTTTGTCATTGCAAACAAGAGTAGCTGAGCATCAATATGTGATCCATACTTAACTTTCCATATCAAAGAACGACGGTCCTTCATCAACACTCAAAACTGGTAAGGCAGTACCCTTAGAAATGTTGTATATAAGAAACATCAGCTGTATTACACTTACACAGGCTCAAAACTGAAATTTGCTGCCAGTGAAAACTTAGGCAAGAAACTGTTTAATACTTCAGTCTTCTCCATATCAGCTGCCACTAGACCCCCTCATCCCAAATTTCATTTATTGAAGGTGCAACTTCTTTTGTCATCCTTTTCTAAATGTGTCTGTAGAAACCTTTATTATTCATCCTCACATCCCTTGCCAAATTTAGCTCTAGCTGCACTTTAGCATTCCTGATCTCATCCCTACATTCCCAGGCAATAGCCCTATATTATTCTCAGTATTCATGCCCCTGCTTCCACCACCTATGCAATTCCCTCTTGTGTTTTAGTTTGACCAGGAGGTCTTCACTCAGCCATGCCATTCTCCTGCCTTCTGCACCCAATTTCTTCCACACAGAAATCAGTAGTTCTTGTGTTCTAAGAAAGTCATTTAAATTACTGCAAGCATTCTTCTACTTCTTTATCCCCAAGGGTGTTTCCCACGGCATCCCATGCACCACACCCTTAAACAACTGACATATCCTTTCCTAAGGTTTAGAGTCCTTTCATAACTTTACACCTTGCCTATTTAATTGAATTCCACCAGTGCATGGTCACTACAGACCAGGCCCACCTTGGCCTTTCCAGTAAGTTCCTCTGTGCTGGAAAGCAACAGATCCACTAATGGCTGCTGGCAGGAAAAAAAGCACAGATCTCCACAGAATGCTTTGTGTGGCCTTACACAGCAATTCCTGTGCACAGGGACAGACGTTCCACTGACTCGACTGTTAGTGCACTTAGAGCACAGTACCCCCAAACCTGAACCAAAACAGTGCCTTTGCTGGGGCAGGGAATGAATGATGTGCACAAAGAAGAAAGACATGTCCTTAAAAATACAGCTGCTATTTATAGACATTTTTAATATTGTTTTAAAACAATGGGAATGGTATCATGCTTGAGTCTTGATTTTTTTGGGGCATTTTTTTCTGTGCAATTTTGAACCTGCTGTACATAAGAAGTACATACTTAGACATTAATCACAGCTACAGAATTTTCAGAGAAGCCAGAAACAGAAAGTAATTTATTCAATAAAACAATAAAAAATGCTGGTTACATATTTCATATACAACTTAGATAAAAACTAATTAAAGCAGTATCTTTTTAAAGAAATACTTGCTCTTGTTAGTAAGTCAAGCCCTGTAGCACCCCAGATGGGAGGGCACACAAAAATCTATATTAGCTCATACAAAAACTGTTCATGAAATTCAAACACAAAGTTTAGTACAGGAGACAAAAACCTGGTAAAACAAATGATGATCAGTCTGAATTAGATGCACAAGATTATTCAGGCTAAAGTTACTTTACTTCTAAAATATTCAAACTTCTTGAAGAGGTATTTGAGAGGGTTCCTCTATAAATCTGGATTCTTAGGTGGCTACTTTTAAAAATTTTTAAAGGAAAAATCTGAATGAAGAACATAGTTAATTTTTCTTTTACAGTTAAGACTATTTTTTTTAGCAGCAATAAGTTGAATTGCTCATAACCACATTATATTCATATAAACATCATTTACACAAGATTACTTTTGCAAGTACTTACGCAAAGGATTTTGGCCCTCGCTGGCATAGTACTCGTACATGCCACTTTTGACAAGTGTATCGTAGTGGGGCAGGAAGTCGATTCGTTCCTTGGTTGCCAAAAGCAACATTTGATCAACTGACTGTAGCAGATATAAAGTAACTCCATCTTGAACGAGCTCACCTGCAGTGAAGATTAAATATAAAGTACACTGAAGAGCAGATTAAATATAAAGTACACTACTCTCAAAACAAGTACAGGTTTAGCCGCAGGTAATCTCTGTATTTTCTTAGGCATTGCCTGCTCAGCATTTAACAACAACATTTAAACTAATATATTTTCACATTTCCAAGATTAATAATACAAGTTTTCTCAGGTGACAGCCATAAACATATACATTTTTCCTATTATTTACAGAATTTGTGAAGAAGATACTTGGTATAACTGTCATCATACTAACTTGTTAAAAACATGTTTGTGAAAGTAATTTTTTTTAACAATTCTTGGCAAATTATTACAGGATTTGTACTTTCATTTAATTATTGCATGTCACAGAGCACAAATAATTATCATGTTACCCTTATGATCAATATAAGAAACAGCTGTAATTATTTTGCCATCTAAGATACTTACCGAAGTTATCTTCTGTGATTTCCTTCCTACTTGTTGTGGTGATAACAAAGTTTTCATCAGAAGCTATGCCAAATGCCTACAAAAATTGAATGTTATTTAGTTATGGTAACTAAGTAGTCCACAAAAACTAGTCAGATACATTAAAACAAAAAAGGGGATGGTCTATTTACTTTGTCACAAGCAACTGATGAGTAATCAGACATAATCTCTTACAACACAGTTGAACTTCAGATCACTTGTTTTCTCAGTTTAGCCAAATTCTTCCATACTTAGGGTGGTCTGTTTTTTTACCTGCATAAAATATGCTCTAGCAAGTAACAGGAGTTTTAAGGAGGGGGAACTGTCTTCTAGATAATCACCTTGAGGGCAGAGGAACGAGACTGAACAGCTCTACTTCTGACTGTGAAACTACAACAGCAACAGTTATGATCCAGAGGGTGTCCCATATTTAACTGCACTCTTGAGACATCAAACCAACCTAATATTTCTTAACACTGATTATTAAAGTCTTTGTTCTTCAATTATATCATAATCTAAAAAAATAATAAAGACTTTTTCCAGAAATTTCTTTACTGTTGAAACACTGAAGTTTATTCTTCTGAACCCAAACAATCTTTGCCACTTTGATGCCTTCTTTTGAATGTGTTTAGTGTAGCTTTAGACTTTTTATCCTGCTTTCTAAATGCATTTAAATGCCTCTACTTTTGCCCTCATTTTTGTATCCTGATGTCCAACACTAATCTCTTTCCTAAAATAATAAAATAATTATCTGTATTTTCTACTGCCTTTTCAGGTCTTTGAAACTCAAGTAAAAGTCAGCTCTGGTCTCATCAAATCACTTAGTCTTGCAGTGACAACTCAGACAGGTGCTTTATGCACTTTTAGCCAGATTTTTCCCTCAAGGAAGCTCTAGCATTCTCTGCAGCAGCTTGCCCTCCTCATTTCCCACATCTCTCTTTCTATTACTCAGACTCATGGAAATACTTTTAAAACACTGCTTATGCTTTCATTAGAAGCCTACTTTCCATATTTCAGTTACTTTCTCCCCGTGACCACATTAAAGCTACAGTTAATATCCATCAGCAAAATTAGAAAAATTGTTGACTTTCTCATAGCACTCGGTGCAAGTGAAATAAATGCAGATGACACAGAGACTGATGTTCAGACTTCAGAACCTGAAGTAATACTTTTGAACTCTTCTACATTCAGATCACTTCAATTTTACCTCTCACATTACACAAATTTCCACACACCAAATCTGTGCAGGAAAAAATATAAAACTGCTCAGAGCAAGAAAAGTAAGCATTAAAATATATGGATTCTAGAAAGCTAACATCCAACTGTGTCATTTGAGGTCAGTGGTTAATATAGAGTAACTGTAAAGTTCTACATTTGAAAGCACAGCTAAACATCTTTCCCTCCAGCTATAATTACAGCTTCCCTGTTTTCTCAATCTCCCAAAGGCTCTTCTGCTCTCAAATCCTTATGAAGAGTGCAGTATTTACTCTAAGGCAGCAAGAAGTTAGGATCAGCTAGTGCATGTACAAGACAACAGCCTGCTACTGGAGCAGGGGCAGCCTCATCCTTCTGGTCCTCTCCCCCACTCTATGGGTGAGCCTCAACTAAACCAACCCCAACAGCCTGGCAGGCTATGCATTAATTTCCTGGATGACCCCAGCATTTCTGCATCCACTGGCAGTAGGTCCTTTTCACTTCACAAGCTACTAGGCAGGTACATGGACCAAGTTGGGCAGTCCGAACTGCAGGTAACTGTTTTTTCCTGTCCATCCCGTAGTTTAACAAGCCATATCCTTTTTAAACTTTGGGGATTAGCCAGTTTGAATGCTTCACTTCTATATAAGACCTACTTGTTTTACTTCCTCCCTCCCTCCATCCTACATTCCTGGTTATCCTAGTCCCCATCTCTTCCCACTATGCCAGGTACCAGTGATGGGGCTACACAGCTATGCCAGTATGTGGATGCGACTTCCAGAAAGAGAAGCTGCTAGTCATTCCTGAATTAAAATGAACCTGCAGGGCAATTTACTCGAACAGTTAGTGATTTTCAATCAGTTCTGATAGACAATGTTTGGTCAAATGTTTCATTTTCCAGTAAGATTTGTGCATGTAAGATATCATGATACCTTCTGTTGGTAAGAAGTTCAAGTTTTACTGCCATGTCTTCTTCAGCCCAACATTGTGCCCTTTTCCAAATAAGTACTCAAGATGCACACAACTCAATTTGTTAAGATTCATGAGACAACCCAACAGCACATTCATATGATAAATCTGTGAGTTATTCTATGATAATCCAGACACAAACCCATGAAGTTTTCATGTCATCAAAATCTTCAAGCGTACAGTACAATCACTATGCTCAGAAATGCCTCTGCACATTCACAGTGAAAGCATGTTTGGAGATTATTGCATTAAAAAGCTAAGTGGAAAGCTTTTATCTTTTTGTATACAAAAGGAGAGATGTTGGGGGAAAAGCAGAGACAAGCTACAAATAAAGAGACAAGCTAGAAAAAGCAGATCTGTGAAAAGGCAAGGACCCTAAACCATTGGTTACATATTATCACTACATGCAAATGTAAGAGTTAAAATGGTACAAAGATGAACGGTTATGTGCATAGAGAAGAGAAAAATGACACCTAAAGCCTGAAAAGTGTAGATTATGTCAACAACCCAAATTTTTAATATTCTGGGGAAACAACCATAGTTGTTGACTGAAAACCAAATTAGTTGCTAAACCACACTTGGAAGCATGCTCTGTGTATGCTGCCAGGCTTTGATGCTGGAGAACTGTAGGAGTGACCAGTGTGAGACAAGGCAATCAATTGCCCTGAGACAGTTCCAGATGGCTCTCAAATGCATGGAAACAACTCACTCCTCACCAAAATTTCAACCAGAAGGGCACACGGTGCTTCTGCTCAAATTTATCAGGGAAGAAATATAAGAGACAAATGAGACACAACAGAGGAGATGCATCAGAAGAGACTTTGCCATGGGTAGACACATTGAAAGGACATTCTCCACACCAGAGCAGGATGCAGAGGTCTATGGAGGACACACATCAGGGCACAGAATTTCCTCTCTCTGTCCTCCTACTCCCATGAAGCTGTGACCTATGGCAAATTCATCACAGCAGAAAAAAAAACCCATAAGAGCAGCAGAACAAAGTCCTGTAGTCTCACACCACCTGTTGCATAACCAAAGGAAGTGGGATTGACCATGCAATGTGCATTGGGAGAACGAGGATAGACAGGCTAGAAATGGGGAAAGAAAGGTGTATGACAGAAGACAAGTTTGGAAAAGAGGAAGGAAAGGCACTTCTCTAAGTGATTAATTTCCTCCCCAATCTATCAGCAAAAGTTTGTGTTAACTGGCAATAAGTTAAATTAAGAAAAAAAAAATCCCTGAGTTGAGCCTGTTTTGCACACCACATCGTATCAGTCCTTAAACCCATGGAATGACACAGAAGCAAAAAAGCTGTCTGTACAAACAAGAGAAATGCCCTCTTTGTAAGCTGGAGGATCACTCTGGAGCACCACCTATACTTCATGATAAATAAATAAAGTTAATACCTCTCAATTTGTTGGTAGATGTTTATGACATGAGAATAATATAACACTTAAGGAGTTTGAGACAATGTCACAAGCACAAGAAGCTGAGCACTTTACAGGTATGATATATGAAAGTGTGAATGAACTCTCATATCTTTAACCTTTAAGTCTGAATCAAGGAGCAAGGTTCAGTTTATGTACTAGTTTCAGCCACAGGTTTTCTTCATAAACTAAAAAACCCGACAAACCTCAAAACAAAACACCACCCCACAAATCACAGATAACTAACTCCTCAGCAGTTTACACTCCTTCAAACAGGTCTCTGTTTCTTTTCTCTTTCACATATCAGGACAAAAGCACAAAAGTTTTACTGCTACTTTATCTGCACACACAAAGCGAGGCTTACCTGGCTACTGAGCCAACTAAAACACTCAACCTGAAGTCAACATAGATTTTGCCTCTGGATTTACTGGCTGCCTTGGCAAAGGTGTTCGACAAGCAAACATTTCGTTTTGTGTGTGTGTGCCACCACATCTTGCAGTCACAAGAATAGGCTTGAGGTGGTAAGTGAAGGAGAAATAACATGCTGAAAGCAAGAGTCATTGGCCTGCTTCCTCTGGTCCTTCAGTCTATTCCCATAAAATAAGAACTTCTGGTGGTGACTTTTAAAACTGAAGGAATGGAACACTCTCCAACATGACAAAGGCAGGACAGTGAAGCCAAACGATAATATCTTTAGAAAAGACATTTAACCCCTTGGAATCCAAACCCCTCCAACACAAACAGTTGTTCCTTACAATACCCAACTTCTGTACTTTTAAAATTCCGTATCCTCCTACCGTGACCAATCCAAGCAGACAGTGCATGAGGATTATGAGAATGAATGCCCTCAGAGCTTGGTGATGCAACCAAAGGATAACAGAGACATAACATCCACAGAGCCACCTTCCACAGCCAAGAAGTATTTTTTCTGACTACTAGAACTATGCAATGTTGCCAATGCAAACCTCTAAAGGGGAACCTGAATTATATCAGTTGAACATAAAGAAATCTGGCAATTTTCAATGCTGTCCTTCATAGTTATTTACGTAGCTACCCAACATGGCACACAGCAATAAAGCTTTTTCAGCATTTCAAATTGATCCAGCAACTCCTTTGCAAAAATTTGTCCAGGAATCTGGAAAAGTGAAGCTAAGAGCCACATCGAAACACTGAGAAGCCTGTAGTCTTCTGTAATTTTGGATATGCTTAAATGAATATCCCAAGCTATTTGTTACTGATGCATGCAAATTACTATCTGAAAGATATACGTTTATCAATTAGCTATCCCACTTAATAACGAATTATCAGTCCAAATTGAGAGAAATCTCTTACATCAACAAATGGATGAAATGATAGTACACATTTAAGGGAAACTACTTCATTCTCAAATCAAATTTTCAAACCAGGAACTGTCTTTTGTATCATCTCTCTCAATTATTCATACAACTATATGACATTAAAGTAATTAATAGAAGTAGCAAATACAAAAACTAAAACATAAAAAGATTAAGTAGAGACCTAGCTGCGAGTAAATGAGAACAACTGTACGTGACTCGTAAGAATGTTTATCAAATTCTTCCAATCCACTGTTAGGTCAGCTCTCAGCATGATGACAACTTGCTGAGGATCTGTTAGTGAGAACCTAGGACTAAGCACTCATGGTAACAGGGCAAGTATGATAACAGTAATCTCTAATCATAATCCCAATGAGCCTCCCCAATGTCAGAACAAAAACTTTTACATAACATCTTTGGACACCAACTGAAAGAGGAATCCAAAAGTCTCTAAAAAGTAAATAAAATTTAAAAAAAGCTAGAAAATTATTTCTAAGCATTTCTTGGAGTTCAAAGCAAAAAATTATACATTACAGAAATACAGGAATACACAGAAGCCCATATCTTCTGGTCAAATGTTTTTTAGAGAGTATCTACAGCCAAAACTAGCAGTGAACACTAATGTTCTAAAACTTTTTCCAACTATCCTTTATTCGCAGCGCCATCTCCAGCTAAAGAGCAAACTACAGAGGATAACACCTACAGAACTTGAAGGTCCTTGTCCTCTGTCCTTCTTAAAAGTTTCACTACAGAAGTGCAGTTGATACATTTCTAAGTATTTACAAAAGTAATCAATAAAAGATACTAAGAAGTGAACTGAGAGTTCAACAGAAACATTTAGAATACTACGTATGACAAGATCCGGTAAAAGAATAGGTTTTTGAGGTTTCTTGAAGTTTTATCACAATTCTGATGGAAAAACAGAGAAAAAAAAAGAAGAGAGGCAAACTGCATGACGAGATCTCTACTGAAGTCAGCATATTTGTCCAGAACGATGTGTTAACTCAGACATCTTTTCAAGATTTCCAACTTTTAGCAAGCAGAAAGAAGATTGGGACCCTAAAATTTCTACAAAGAGCATGTTGCCATTACTAGACTTAGTCTGAGTCTAGACAGTAACTTCCACAAGACCTTCACAAACCACTGTGTCTAAAATCACAATCACAAATACTCAGTGTAGCTATCAGCCAAAATTTTGACATTAACTTCATGCCAACTTCTCCCATCAAAATACTTTGTAAGGCACCACTTGTTAAAGGTACAAGAACTCAGAAACTGCTCTTCAAAACCAAGAAATACTTGATCACATCTAAAAACTGCACCTGGATAACTAATCCTAAAGACTGTAGATACTCTGCATCTGACTGTGTTGCCAACACTCGAATTTGACCAGGAACCTACAAGCCACTCAGCTTTCCAAATCAACTGACACACCATAAGGCTGTACCTACGTGCTCAAAGGTATGCAAAATATATCCTTCTTCCCACTAAAACATCAGTAACAAAGATGCTATACACAAGATTTTCAGAGAGGTCTGAAATATAGTGTGATACTTTCAGAAAAAAGTTAGTGGTGCTGCATCTTACACAGATCTTAAATACAACAATGTATTTAAAACTCAAGGAAAAATCTGCTTTGCATATGCATTTTAGTTTCTCGTTATACAGAATTGCTAAAATTGTGTAAACAAATGTAGGGCTTAAAATATAAAAATGTAATTATTGCAAGATGGACTGATTTAATCATTAATGGAAGTACATCTACTGAGCATTTATCAGAATGATGTTTTGGTGATACAAACTTTCAGAAGTTCCTAATACTTTTTCTTTGCTTGCAAATAATTTGATTATACTTTACTTATCAGGCATTGGCAAGCAAATTTTCACCGAAAAATTTCACTTAATTCTTGTCATGGTTTTCTACTACACTTATGCTTATTTTCCATACATCATCTTAATGAATATAATTTTTTGCCTCTTGGCTCACTGAGACACTGGAATTTATTTGGGTGGACTGGCAAAATAATCTCTTTAAATAAGTAGTAGTTAGGATAGTAGTAGTAGTTTAGGATACAATGGGAAGTTCAACCAAAGAGATGAGAAAAAATTAAAAGAAAAAATTCTGGTTTATTGTGATACTTGTTTTTTGAGTATTTACTTTTTATACAGATTACAGATCTATGCCTTTTTTTTTTTCTTTTTACACAAGGAGATCACAACAAAGAGGAGAAGTTTCAGTAGGAATAAGGATTACCAATGAGTTTGGTTCCTATGTAAGTAGTAACACTGATCTTATCAGTGTATCTTATCATTAACTCTCTTCAGACTGGTAGTTCACCTCAAAGCCTCTCAAAAATTTCTTGACACATGGCAAAACTTCTGTGCAGTTTGCAGCACAGACACCTTTCTGCTTCAAAAGGAGTGTGACCTCTCTAAGTGCCTGAAGGATTTCTGCCATCACAGCAACAAACTGAAGCGTTCCAGCTTCACTGTGTACCTGGATAATATGAGCAAGGACTCTCAGATTAGCTGCCAACAGTTTAGCTCCATTTTGCTTACTGACAGTAAGTATTTCTGAATTATACTCTAAACATCAGGACAAGCAGTGGGGCATAGACCTAACAGAAGACAACAAGAAGGTGCAAAAGAAACAGTACTGCCAAGAAGAAGCAAAACACAGTATTTAATCCACTTATTCACCTTAAAACTTCATGGTTCTGTAGACTGACATTTTATGACTGCTCCACATATGCTCAACAGTGCACAAATGGAATATTAAAGCTAGCACTATTCTTAACTAAGAGATTTCTGCTTTAGGATTGATCACTACAAGGATGAAGAATGAAGACTATATATTCTCCACCCTCTTATAAGATTTTTTCCTAAATCTTCCCTCTTGCAACATTGAGAATTAAAGGCTAATTTATTAGTATATAAAGCCATTTGCAACTACAGAGACATGTATTAAATGCTTGGGGGACAGTAAAAAAATATTTGTTTAAAACAAAACAAAACTTCAAGAATTAATAAAGAATATATTTTAATAATAATAGAGTAATATTTTATATGATGACAGAGAGGACATACATCAGCTCCTAAATCAACCTCTCAAGTGGCTAAATCAGTTATTTTGCTACACAAACAAGAGAATACCTTCTCTCTGCATTATGAAAAAACCCTCTAAGTCTCAGAAGTAGCAGCCGAAGACCATGCCTTCAGGTATTCAAGTATTTTCAACTCAGGATCATCACATACTGCAATCAGGTTTAATTTCATAATTTTTTGCAGGATTTTACTCCTACACATCCAGTTCTACCCAAAAGAATTCTCTTGCACTACAGGAAGATGTTCACAACATAAATAGGTCCAAGAGCTTAGTATTTCTGGCATCCTTCTCAGCCATGACCTAGTTCACAGCCCAGGCTGGCTGACTGGAAAACGTGGGAGCACCTTTGCTGCTACAGTAACATCGTTTAGTTGCATGAAAAATTGCCAATGAAAGTCCATTGAAAGCTGAGCCTGTACTGAGGCTGAGCCACCAGACAGGAGACCCATGGAAACACTGCTGCATATGCGGTATTTGCCCAATCAAGCAGTCTGACAGTGTCTAACAGCTTTAATTGTCAAAAAGTGACTACAACATTCCACTTCACCTTAGTCAGAACCAACTCAAAATCTGCTTAACAAAAGAATCGTTCTTCCTGTGCTTTCATCACTTCCCTGCTGTGTTTTCAGCACCACAAGCTAGGAAAGTCTGTCCCATTCATCCCCTTTTTCCTGCAAGTAATTAGTTGCAACTTTCAGATGCCAGAAATTGGTAACTTTGGAGTAGAACACTCAGAGAAACACAATTTACAAAGCTCTTGGGGCACTGAGATGCCAGAATGTTTTTCCAGAAGTCCAGCTAGAACTCATATACTGTTGGTGTGGGAGACCTGAGATTTCAAACATCCCAACCCTCTCTCTGCCCGTCCAGTTTCCACTATACCACGTCAAACCACCTGCCTCAGCATCCTTTCAGATGTCAGATGATAAAAGCTCCACAGTGCAAGGAGTCATCACACTGAAACTAGCAGTGACAGAAGCATCTCTGACTGCCCTCACAGATGGTCAACACATTACTGGAGAAGGTCTTTCTCTAAGGGAATGATCAGCTGAGGTTCTTGCTACATAAATTTGTAAGAGCACAGACCCTATTATCCCTAACACCCAAAACAGCCACCAGGACTAGTGATAAGGCTTGTGATATTAAACATATTAAAGAACTATACTTGAAGATTTTACCTTCACAGGCACCACATTCAAACACAGCAGTGTCTGCTTTGCAGCACCAGGCTTCTCAAATGCTCTGTTACTCATGCAAGTCTGCCAAAGAGCATTAAAGTAGTGATTTCAAAATGTCAATACATTTCTCGGGTAAAAAAATCCCCAAAACTGTTTGTACCTGAGATTTGTCACAGCTGGTCATGATGGTTTTATTTCTTTATAAAATTGCAAACATGCCAAAAGCTCTGTGAACTACTGAACACCATGAAGATGCATGGAAGCAGTATATATAAACAAATGATGAAAAGACAGACTCTGTTCCAGAACAAATTCTAAATTAGTGTTAAACTCAGCCCACCAACTAATTACAAAATCTAAGAGAAAAGAGGGGTGGGTGCACCATTCACATATTTGCCTCAACTACTGAAAATATGGAGTATTCTTGCAATTAATCTGCTAGGTACAGTTGTAATGGGATTCATAAGACAACTCCTGAAGAAAATTATGTAATACTCATAGTTACTCCTAAGATACAAACCCTTGGAAGGTCATGAATCTACCCCACTGTCTAGCTTCTCAGAATGTTACACTGCATTAAGTGTACTTATTTCTTTATTCCATTTGTTTACTTGTTTCGTCCAATCTGATGAACTTTAGGAGCACTGATCAGACCAAGGGATGTGCTAACATTCCATAACCACTTTACTTCTGAGTGCACAGTCACAAAGGCTGGGAAAGACTTTGAAGTCCAACCTCAACTTAATAACATCACGCTCTAAATCCTATCACAAAGCGCCACCTCTAGTCCTTTTATGGACACTTCTAGGGAAGGTTACTCCACCTTAAAATTCAATGTGGATCATGGATATGCCATTTTGCACACAGAAATAGAACTGTGCAAGAAGGAGGCAATCACAGGTGACAGCTACTCCTGCTGACATTGATAACTCAAAGCTTCCATCACAGTAGGAAGCCATTACATTAAACACTGTTCAGATACAGAGCAATTTATATACTATTTATTTAGCTATTTTTCTCAAGAAATACTTATCTATATTTTATATATACTTATGTATTATTACATGTAATTGTATTAATTATATATTTCATTGTGATGTAGTTATATTACACATAAAAGTGATATTCGGTAGTATTTATATTACTTATAGATAATCGAGAATTTTTATAAAATTTAGAAATAATCCTATTTAACCAAATGTAAAACATGTATTTATTATTTCCCACCTATACGTAAAACATCGAATTTACATGCCAGAAAACTAAGTTCAAATTATACTGGATGAAGAAATTAAAATTAATTTTTTTTATCAGACTAAATTAGTACAAAAATTTCGAGCTGATTTTCCTGCGCATTTCACATGGTAAAACACACAGGCAGCTACCAGTTTTACGGCGTTTATCCCTCGCTCAGAAAACGAAACCGTGACAGAAACGGGCGATGCCTACCGGTAGCGCCAGCAACTACAGCACACAGCCCGTACGCGGAAAACAATCTCCACCTCCCTGAGCTCTGAGGACGGAGCAAGTTTCGTTTCGCGTCACGACCGGGAAAAAGAACCGAAAGGACACGCGACAGGGCAAAGGCGCCAACCACACACGGCACTTAAACGGCAGCCATCGCTGCGGACAGGAAACGACCGGCGCTTATCGCCAACACCTTGGACAGCAGAAAACAGCCACAGAACCATTTAGGCTGGAGAAAAACCCTCTGAGACCTCCTAGCCCGCGCTGTGACCGAACACCAACCAAGAACAACGAACACCCTCCGGAGCGCGGCACCACGCTCCCCGCGCGAGGGCGCTCGGGGGCCGCCCGCTGCCTTCCCACCCGCCGCCAGGGGCTGCTCCCGCCGCCGCCCGCACCGGCCTCTCGGGCTGCGAGAGAAAGGCGACGCCGACGGGGCGGGCGCGCTCTCCCCTCCATGGCCGCCCACCTGGCCCGGC
>VZRX01012886.1:32018-51326 GCA_013398075.1 Notiomystis cincta | reverse complement strand
GCCGGCGGTCCCCGCCACAGCCCGGGCAGCGGCCAGGGAGGGACCAGAGGTGTGAAGTCCCGCTTCATGTGCCTTAAAACAAAGCGGCCAATCCAGATAGCAATGCTGTCGTTTCACAGAATCACAGGATTTTGGAAACAAGTCAGGTTGGAAGGGACCGCAGTGGGTTAGGTGGTCAAACCTCTGCTCAAACAGGGTTATCTCAGAGAACAGGCACAGAATTGGTTCAGGTGCCCAGATGGTTGTTGAGTATCTCTAGTGGGACTCCACAACCCCTCTGAGCAATCTGTTCCAGTGCACAGTCACTTACACAGTAAAGTTCTTCCTCGTGTTCAGGTGGAACTTAGGTGTATCAGTTCGTGGACATTGCCTTGTGTCTTAGTGCTTGGGACTGCTGCGGAGAGCCTGGCTCCATCCTCTTAGCACCCCGATTTAGATAATGTTCACATATTGATGAGGTCGCCCCTCATTCTTCTTGAGGCTGAACGGCCTCGAATCTGTCAGCCTGTCCTCAGAAGAGAGATGCTCCAGTCCCTTAATCATCTTCCTTGCCCTCCACTATATCCACTGCAGGCGCTCTATGTCTTGTACTGAGGAGCGCAGAACTGGACACAATGCCAGATGTGGCCCCGTTAGGGCTGAGAAGAGGGGCAGGATCACCTTCCTTGACCTCCTAGTGATGCTCTCTTCCTAATGCACCCCAGGATCCCATTGACTTTCTTGGCCACAAGGGCACTGCTGGCTCACGGACAGCTAGTTGTCCACCAGGACCGCCAGATCCTTCTCTGCAGAGCTGCTTTCCAGCAGATCAGCCCCCAGTCTGTACTGGTGCAGGGGGTTATTCTTCCCCAAGTGCCAGAATCTGTGTATACCTTGGCTGAATTCCAGAAGGTTCTTTGTCCATCTCTCCCGCCTGTTAAGGTCCTTCTGAAGAGCTGCACAGTCCTCTGGGGTATCAGCCACTCCTCCCCGCTTCGAGTCATCAGGAAACTTACTGAGGGGGCCTCTGCCCCTTCATTCAAGTAATTGATGAACAAGTGAAGCAATACTGAACCAGTATTGAGTCTTGGGGGACAACACTGTTGACAGGCCTCCCAACTAGACCCTGTGCCTACATCATGACCTTCTGGGGTCTGCCACTCACCCAGTTCTCAATCTACCCTACTGTCCGTTCATCCAACCCTCACAAAAGTGTAGCTGCTCCTGTTTTAAGGAGTGTTAGCTTTGAGGAAAGGATTGTGATGGCATATAGGGGAGGTTTGTAAAACGGTAGAGGTGACAAATAAGTAACAAAAAAATTCTTGTCTATGCCTTTTGAACACTTCCAAGGACTGGGATTCCATCACTTCCCTAGGCAGCTTTCTCCAATGCTTTACCACCCCTTCAGTGAAGAAAGTCTTCCTGATGTTCAGCCTGAGCCTCTCCTGACGCAGCTTAAGGCTTTATCCTCTTGTCCTGCCACTTGTTTCCTGGGAGTAGAGCCTGACCACCACCTGGCTACAGCCTCTTTTCAGGGGGTTGTAGAGAGTGATAAGGCCTCCCTGAGCCTCCTTTTCTCCAGGCTAAAGAATCCCAGCACGCCCAGCTGTTCCTCACAAAGACTTGTGTGCAAGATCCTTCCCCAGCTCCATTGGCTTTCTCTGAGCACACTCCAGCACTTCAATGTCCTTGAGGGACAAACTTTTTGTAGTGACAAACTTTTTGTAGGGACGCACAAATTGTAGTGAGGGGCCCAAGCTGAACACAGGATTTGAGGCATGGCTCACCAGTGCCAAGGACGGGGTAGACTGTCCTGCTGGCCACACTATTGCTGACCCAGGCCAGGAGGCCATTGACCTTCTCAGCCTCTTGGGCACACACTGGCTCACGTTCAGCTGCTTTCAGCCAGCACCCTCGGGTCCTTTTCTGCTGGGCAGCTTTCCAGTGACTCTTCCCCAAGCCTGTATTTCTGCCTGGGGTTGTTGTGATCCAAGTGCAGGATCTGGCACATGGCCTTGTTGAACCTCACACCATTGAGTTCAGCCCATTGATCCAGCCTGTCCAGGTCCCCCTGCAGAGTTCTCTTCCTCTCCAGCAGATCAGCACTTCTGCACAACTCAGTGCAAAGTGGCCCAGGGTGCGCTTGACCCCAGCACTGAGCCCTTTGGAACACCACCTGTGACTGGCCACTGTTTGCTTGTAACTCCACCATTCTCTGGGCCCAGTTAGACTACAAGAAAGCAAATTGCATCTTGGAACTCAGCAGTGTGGAGTTTTGTGAGAAGAAAGAGCGTTTGTACTACCCAGTTAAGAAAGGAAGGGTCTCTTGAGAGTTTTTATATAGGCTATGACTCAGAGCCCCTCTGAAAGACAGTTTGATGAAATTTGGAAGAGTGTAACAAACCTTGTTACTTGTTACTCTGAGTTCGTGAAACAAAATTTTGTTTTAAAGTGTACTTGTGTTTCTAGCTTTGAGACTGCAGTTCAATTTTAGAATGCTAAGTGCTTTTGGAAAAAAAACCACTTGATGAACTATTTAATCTAGCTTCAAAATTAATACGGCAAGGAGCAAGGGATGGTTCTACCTGAAATGCAGACACTTAATATCCATGAAAATAAATTTCTCTCCCTTCAGTCTATTTAAAGAGTTTAAAGACTGGTTTAAAGAGTGCCTGGAGTTGAAAAGTTTTCAGTTTGCTGTATGAAGTATTTTGTTCTGGGAACAACTGAGTAGTCATTTTCAGTCCTTGTGGAAAAGAATTTCTTTTCTGGAAAAAGGAAGATTGTTTATATTCATCTACTGTATTTTAAAGTTGGATATCATGTTATTTTTCAAAATTAATAGTAACAGTAGAGTAACCAATAATTTGTTTACCTTGCAATTTGATATTTTAGATGATGCTCAGGAAGGTGGTGTGCAAGGATGTATTTATTGTTATATCCCACATGTATTTAGTTTTTTTCATTTGAGGAATAAGTTAAATATTTGATTACTTTTTATTGAGAGCAAATATTAACTAAGTTCCAGCACTGGACATTTTTAGATAGTAAGTATTTTGTATACACATGATGAAAATTGCTGTGTCTTCACTAGAAGAAAGTGTGCAGCCTCTCTAGTAGTTTGTTGCAGTGGCACAGTCTGTTGAGTGATACTGGATGCCTACATATGTTTTGTAGGTGCAAGGCTGCAAATTCCAAGTGATCCAAGAAAAAATGCTGTTCCTCCTTTAAGGTAACAAAGGTTTTATATGTAAGAAAGAGCTGGCACCTTTGATTTAGAACTCTATGGATCTTTGACCTGGCCTGTTAGAAAAAGTACCTTAGTGAGAACCCCTGAGGTGTGAAACAAAAAGACCATCATTACTTGAGGCACTGAGGTGTGAAACAATAGCATCACTATTCAGAAAACCAAGCCATCTGAAGGACACAAACCAAAACATGGAATTAAGCAATGAATTGTCATCATAACGTGAAAACTACGGTAGATATGGAGAAGTGGGTTACTGAAGTGTGATCTAGTAATTTTTTTCATTTGCTTCTCAGTAACTTGACAAAAACTAGTGAGCAACTAAAGTCACAAAATTTGTGAAACACAATCCACTTAGTTGAGAGGACTGTAAACACAGTCCATGGTTCTGAAATACCTGACTGATGTGATGAGGGATTAAATTTTTAATAATTGAAGGCAACAGAGAGAGATGTTGAAGAAGGGGGAGGGACAACAAACCATTAGTTCAACCTCCTGTGGTCCAAATTAACTCTGTTGGCTGGGCTTTGTGAGTAACACTCACATAAATTCTCTCTGTTCATTGCATACTTCATTAACAAAAATACAAAGCAACATGCTCATTTAAAATCCAATGGAAATAAAGGCTCTTATGACTACAGATAGGATATAAATAGTTGTGGAAAGCATGCCTAAGATGACTGGGATTTTCAAACTAATAAAGTATTATAGTTAAAAGTATAAAAATAGGAAAGATAATCAGAACCTTCTAGTATATCTCATGAAGCAAGAAGGAACATGGAGCTATATTAAGAAACATGCAGAACTGATAGGAAGATCTACTTTTCATAAAACATTTGATTGAACTGTGAAATACATCATGAGGATGACTAATTTAGTGAGGTCTTCATATGAATAGAAAGGAGATAAAGCACTAGAAAAATTAAGAATGAAATTATTCCCAGGAGATATAAAAATCATATACTTTGGACTTAGAATAAAATGTCCAAATATTACTGAGTAGGAAGAGTTTAAGTTGGAAAACAAGTTATTCCATATCTGATCACTGTAGTTTTTTGCACTGTTTTCCAAAACTGTGTTTGGAAAGAGGACATCAAACTAGATGGATACTTGTAGGATCTAGCCTATCAGCTCTCCTAGGATTGTCATGGAAATGTTTGAGGAAAACCATGCCAATAGCAGAGAACTTCTCTGAAAAGGGAACCAGCAAGAGAGACCAATCACTCAGCCTGAGGAAACTTAATTTTGCAGGTTGTTTTCTTTTTTGTTGTTGTTGTTTTTTTACAACTTGATCTGTTTACAGGATTTTTCTAGACATGACAGATGCCAGGTCTGTTGTGCACTGCTGCCCACTGGAGAGTGGACCGTTCATGAACCCTGGTTCATAAAGGTCTACCAGGCCCCATATTTGCCTGAGGTAGACAGGATCACATGTCTGTCTACAGGATGATTGGCTGCACTGTTCCTCCATTCCACAAGTTCTTATCAACAGCTTCTTGATAACAAGGAGCCTTTGTGATGTGTGGTCTGTATGGTGTTTTCCCTAGCACCTCATGCATGAGACCACAGTTTTAATTGGCAGTGACCTGATAAGCATTTTAGTCTCAAGAACCCTTTGCACAAGGCAGAGATTTAAAAGGCATATAAAATAGTCTGTTACTCTAATTTCACCTCTAAAGAAACATTTATCAGTCTGGAAAGACTCCAAAGCAGAAGGAAAGACAGGTGGTGATGGAATGTGTATAAATATTTTGAAACAAGTAAGATGTATGTAATTTTATTTCACTTTTCCTACAAGAATTCAGAATAGTGAATGTCTTTGTATTGGTAGAAGTCATGTGGTTCATCTGTGAACACTGAACACTAGCACAGTCATGCATGACAACTGGTATGCCCAGCTGAAAGGAAAGGCATTCATTATTCTGCCTGGAAAAGAGCATCTGGAGTTACTATTTCTAATTATCTGGAAGGTCTTGATTAGCAATGGAATTTACATTTGAAATGCAGAGTAGACACCAAATAATGGGGTGTCTGCTTACTGTCCTCTTCCCCTTCCCAAGGCTTAGGCCATCACTTGTAAGAAAGCATAAAGAAAGCTGCAGAGCTGAGCCACACAAGACAAGAAAGGGAAAACAGTCAGAGGCTGCACTGTTCAGATAAGTTTAGGTATTTTAAGAGGAAAACCACTAACTTGAAAGATACAGAATATTAAAGGTATAAACAAGAAATCAAGACAATTCAGCATTACTGAGGATCTCTTCCAGCAACTACTGGATGGTTTGATTCCTCAGAAGCTACTCCTCAGGTGTTTTATTAGGGGTGCTGAGAACACAAATACTCATCCTAGAAGCTCCTGAAATAGCACCTGTCTTTTGTGTGTGCTTGTATTTGGTTTACATGGCCAGATTTTGGCAGCAGGGGGACTACAGGGGGAGCTTCTGTGAGAAGCTGCTGGAGGATTCCTCCATGTCCAGCAAAGCCAATGCCAGGCAGCTCCAAGATGGATGTGCCACTGGCCAAGGCTGGGCCAATCAGAAATGGTGGCAACACCTCTGTGGTAACATATTTAAGAAGGAAAAAATAAAGGTTATTCTGCAGATGAAATTGCAGCCCAGAGAAGAGCAGAGTGAGAATATAGGAGAGGAGCAACTCTGTTAATACCAAGGCCAGTGGAAAACGAGGGGAAGGAGGTGCTCCAGGTCTGAGATTTCTCTGCAGCCCATGGTGAGAACCACGGTGAAGCAGGCTGCCCTCCTGCAGCCCATGGAGGTCCATGGGAATGCTGACATCCACCTGCAGCCCATGGAAGAGACCAACACCAGAACACGTGGATGCCCAAGACAAGACTGTGAAGCCATAGGAAACCCATGCTGGAGTAGGCTCCTGCCAGGGACCTGTGGAGAGAGGAGCCCACACTGGAGCAGGTGTTGTGATAGGAGTTGTGACCTGTGGGGGGCCCACACTGGAGTCGGCTGTGCCTGAAGGACTGCACACTGAAAAAGGGACCCACATCTGCAGTTTGCAGGGAACTGTTTCCTGTGGAAGAGACCCCACACTGGAGCAGGGGAAGGACTCCTCTTGCTGATCAGCATCAGGAACAATGTGTGATGAACTGATGGTAACCCCAATTCCCTGTCTCCCTGTGCCACTGAGGGGAGGAGGTAGAGCTGGCAAGGAGAGAGGAGTAGGGGGAAGGTGTTTTCAAGATTTATTTTACTTCTTACCTGCTCTGATTTTGTCAGTAATAAATTCAGTTAATATTCAAAATTCGAGTGTTTTGCCCATGATGGTATTTTGGTGAGTCATCTCTCCTGGTCCCCATCCCAATCCATTAATTCATTCTGTTTTCTCTCCCCTGCTGAGTTGCAGAAGGGAGTGAGAACCTAGCTTTGGTGGGTGCCTGGCATCCAGCCAGCATTAACCTACTACAGTGCTACAACAAAAACTCTGTGATACATGCTTGAAGAANACTGAACACTAGCACAGTCATGCATGACAACTGGTATGCCCAGCTGAAAGGAAAGGCATTCATTATTCTGCCTGGAAAAGAGCATCTGGAGTTACTATTTCTAATTATCTGGAAGGTCTTGATTAGCAATGGAATTTACATTTGAAATGCAGAGTAGACACCAAATAATGGGGTGTCTGCTTACTGTCCTCTTCCCCTTCCCAAGGCTTAGGCCATCACTTGTAAGAAAGCATAAAGAAAGCTGCAGAGCTGAGCCACACAAGACAAGAAAGGGAAAACAGTCAGAGGCTGCACTGTTCAGATAAGTTTAGGTATTTTAAGAGGAAAACCACTAACTTGAAAGATACAGAATATTAAAGGTATAAACAAGAAATCAAGACAATTCAGCATTACTGAGGATCTCTTCCAGCAACTACTGGATGGTTTGATTCCTCAGAAGCTACTCCTCAGGTGTTTTATTAGGGGTGCTGAGAACACAAATACTCATCCTAGAAGCTCCTGAAATAGCACCTGTCTTTTGTGTGTGCTTGTATTTGGTTTACATGGCCAGATTTTGGCAGCAGGGGGACTACAGGGGG
The DNA here is from genome assembly GCA_013398075.1 of Notiomystis cincta. NCBI lineage: Eukaryota > Metazoa > Chordata > Aves > Passeriformes > Notiomystidae > Notiomystis > Notiomystis cincta. The sequence continues at coordinate 44,053 of VZRX01012886.1, read as the reverse complement.
AGCTTCTGTGAGAAGCTGCTGGAGGATTCCTCCATGTCCAGCAAAGCCAATGCCAGGCAGCTCCAAGATGGATGTGCCACTGGCCAAGGCTGGGCCAATCAGAAATGGTGGCAACACCTCTGTGGTAACATATTTAAGAAGGAAAAAATAAAGGTTATTCTGCAGATGAAATTGCAGCCCAGAGAAGAGCAGAGTGAGAATATAGGAGAGGAGCAACTCTGTTAATACCAAGGCCAGTGGAAAACGAGGGGAAGGAGGTGCTCCAGGTCTGAGATTTCTCTGCAGCCCATGGTGAGAACCACGGTGAAGCAGGCTGCCCTCCTGCAGCCCATGGAGGTCCATGGGAATGCTGACATCCACCTGCAGCCCATGGAAGAGACCAACACCAGAACACGTGGATGCCCAAGACAAGACTGTGAAGCCATAGGAAACCCATGCTGGAGTAGGCTCCTGCCAGGGACCTGTGGAGAGAGGAGCCCACACTGGAGCAGGTGTTGTGATAGGAGTTGTGACCTGTGGGGGGCCCACACTGGAGTCGGCTGTGCCTGAAGGACTGCACACTGAAAAAGGGACCCACATCTGCAGTTTGCAGGGAACTGTTTCCTGTGGAAGAGACCCCACACTGGAGCAGGGGAAGGACTCCTCTTGCTCATCAGCATCAGGAACAATGTGTGATGAACTGATGGTAACCCCAATTCCCTGTCTCCCTGTGCCACTGAGGGGAGGAGGTAGAGCTGGCAAGGAGAGAGGAGTAGGGGGAAGGTGTTTTCAAGATTTATTTTACTTCTTACCTGCTCTGATTTTGTCAGTAATAAATTCAGTTAATATTCAAAATTCGAGTGTTTTGCCCATGATGGTATTTNTGGAGCAGGGGAAGGACTCCTCTTGCTGATCAGCATCAGGAACAATGTGTGATGAACTGATGGTAACCCCAATTCCCTGTCTCCCTGTGCCACTGAGGGGAGGAGGTAGAGCTGGCAAGGAGAGAGGAGTAGGGGGAAGGTGTTTTCAAGATTTATTTTACTTCTTACCTGCTCTGATTTTGTCAGTAATAAATTCAGTTAATATTCAAAATTCGAGTGTTTTGCCCATGATGGTATTTTGGTGAGTCATCTCTCCTGGTCCCCATCCCAATCCATTAATTCATTCTGTTTTCTCTCCCCTGCTGAGTTGCAGAAGGGAGTGAGAACCTAGCTTTGGTGGGTGCCTGGCATCCAGCCAGCATTAACCTACTACAGTGCTACAACAAAAACTCTGTGATACATGCTTGAAGAATCTCTGCATAGCAAAACACACCCATAGTGACAGAGACAGGGCAATGCTTACTGTGTCACATCCATAAATCCAGAGTATGAGACAATGCTATGCAGGGACATATAAAAAATAACTAAGCGGTCAACTGGGCTTGCCCAGGCTTGCTTAGAGTCCATGGTGCCACTGCTACTGGAACTGGTGATAAAATCACTCCTTGAAGGTTCAGGAGAAAGCAGCCAGGGGAAGGGAAAAGGTAAAAAAATTGTCAAAAGCAAGGTAATAGGAAGAGAAAAGGGAGGAAGCACCCTTCCAGGAAAAAAAAGCAAATACTAATGATGCTCAGATACAAAAAGCCTGGAAGACACTCAGCTAAGACCACAGAACAGCAATAGCAATTTGAATGGAAAAGCATAGGGTATTACACCCATGGCAGGACTTTTTCTGTGACAATGTATTTATCAAGTTTAATTTCTTGCACATTTTACAGGAGAGAGTGATGCATTTGGTCCCAGTCTTTTAAGAGTGTGATTGGAGGGACTTCTTCAGACATGACCTTAAAAATCTTTGCAATCATAGTATCAACGGTGTTTTATTAGAATAGTAATGCTTGAAGAAATAAATCTTATACTCCAACAGCCTTTCCACAAATTAAAAACTCTTTTCTCCCAATGTGCATTTGCCAGATACATGTTCTCATGTATTCGTTCAAGAATCATTCATGTTTCTTTGTCTACAGAGGAAGAAAGTTTTCAAGGCTTGGTACATAATTTCCCATGAGAAAGTTGACTCTGGGACTCACAAGGTACAGTGGATTACCATCAAATTTATTTGATGACCACTGAATATTTAGCTGCATTCATTTACCCTTGTCAAAAGTGAATGATAAGATACAATCTCCTGATACAGGACTGAAGATATCAGTGCACTTCCCTTAGATATAGCATTGGCTAAGGCATTGATAGTCCCTCATCCAGTAGGGACACTGAGGGCTGTGTGTCTTCTGTGCTTATTCCACTTCTTTAAAAGGAATGAATACCATCAGAACTTTCAACAAGTGCCTAAAATGTAAAATCCTGATGAAAAGACAATAGCCCTTTATGGTGGAGAACTTTGCAAGCAAAAAAGACTCAACAATACATGATTTCATCATACCAGAACCTTTTCACAGCCAAAAATCTGTAGACAGCAAGTATTGAAAAAACAGGTAAATTCCTTGTTCTGTTCTTCTGCCAGAAGAGGAAGGGTAACTGGCTGTAAAGGACATGTTAAGGTTTCCAGTATTGAAGCAAACCAGCACACCCCAGGGAAGAATGGGAAGATTATATATATAATCTCTTCAGATTGTTTGCAGTGCCCAAAATACTTGCATACCAAATAACCTGTAGATTAGGAATGAATAGGCAATACCCTCGCTCAGAAAATCTCCATTGCTTTACAGTCACTTAGCAGAGAGACCACGGTCTTTTGTTTTACTAGAGCATGGCACTGAGGGAGTTCCTCTTGTTCATGAAAAAGGGAATGTCTTCAGCTATTGGCTTTTTCTTCTTTCTTACTCTTTCAAAAAAGAAGATAAAAATATGTGGTTTTTTAATTCTACCACCGAAGTTGGAGCAGGGATGAGAACTCCTATAAAAGGTCAGAGCAGGCAAACTATTGGAAGTATTACAGAACCCCAGAGCACAAATCATTATCCAGCTCAGAACTAAAGGCTTCCATAGGCATGCACGGCTTTACATCGGCAAAAACAACGAGGAGCGTTCCAGAGGCCTCAAGCAAGTGAGCTGAACAGACACAGCAAAGTTAAAGCCTTAGCAGGCACAGGTTGCACCAGGGGAGGTTTAAAATGCCTGTTAGAAAAAATTTCTTCACGGAAGTTGTCAAGCATTAGAACAGGCTGCTCAAGGAAGTGGTTGAATCACCAGCCCTGGAGGCATTTATAAGTCATGAGGATGTGGCACTCAGGGACATGGTTTCGTGGTGGATTTGGCAGGGTTGGGTTAACAGCTGGACTCCGTGAACTTAGAAGCCCTTTCCAACCTGAATAATCTACATGATGCACTCAAGAAAATCTCCAAAAAAGAACTACCAACTTCTTGACGGTGATGAGAGTTTCTGCCAACAAAATTTGATAAACCAACATACCCTAGGGGAAAAGAAGAAAGCTACAAAGTTCCATCATGCTTCTACAGCATCAAGTGTAATTTTTTTATAGCTAAATAATAATAATAATAATAATAATAATAATAATAATAATAAAGCAGATACAAGAGTGGCCATGCAAAGGAAATAGTTATTTACTATTACGATAGCAAAAGGTTGGTTGGTGAGATTAATGCCAGAAGGACACCACATAAATCATTGTCAAAGCAGCTTGGCCTTCTGTGCCTAAGAATTTTTTTTAAAAGCCATCTATTTTAAAAAAGGTTAAAGCAATTTTTATTCCTCTAAAGCTTATAGGAAGAAGTTGCTGTATTTTATTTTCCCTCTACACAATGCATGTTCAACAGCAAGGAGAGCCAGGGAATTAGTATCTGATGCTAAGATGATTATCTAGTTCCTCCATGAAAGTCAGATTACTTGGGTTTTTATGTCATAATTCTACACTTCAGTAAGAATCAGTCCTTCATAGAAACAAGCATAAGAAATTTTATTGAGTCTAAAAATACAAAAACTTGACACATTAAACTGTACAAAAGGTACATTAGCACTAGGCAACTGTATCTATACAAAGCCAAAATTTACAAGTGACTCATACTGCTGAAATGCACAAGTGCTGTGGTACTTTCCTATTAAGACTTTATATTCTGATAAAGAAACAAAACCAAAACCAAAAGCAGTAATTATGTTCTAGTGCCTACTGCCTACATTTAAAAGCCATATTCCAGAAGACAAGTTAAAAATAACTACCTGACTTCCAATATCACAGAGGAGACACGTTCAACAAGGATTTAAAAATTCCCTCCATTTTTAAATTATGAAGACACAGTACCTAGTAAACAGTGGCTGATGTTGATCTTTTAGATTGCAACAAATATTCCCATAGTATTTTACAGAACCTAGACCCAAACTCGAGGTGGGTCCTAAAGGCAGTTTAACTTCACCAACATACAGGCCAATACAGGCCATGGATTTTTTTATTATTTGGACTACTTTAATTTCAGAATATTACATTGGCCAGTGCATTAAGCAAAGGCATTGTGATTTTGATGCTTTAACCCATTTTCATTAGGGTTAATATAAAGTCCTTTGAAATGCCATTTATTTTACTTTCATTTAATCAACTGACTACTGCACATGGCAAGAAACCTACAGATGCTGAGAAACACAAGATGAGTTACAGAAGCAGAGACAAACAGGTACGGGAGAGTCGAGAGAACATAACACATAAGCACATACTTTAACTAAATGTGGCTCTCATATATGGCTCATGGTTTTGCTACATTAGAAGAATATTGCTTTAGATAACAAAAATATTAAAGAGATCACGAAAGGAAAAAGCTTCTAAAGAGAAGGAACCGGGATGTAGTAAGTACTGGTTAGAGAAAACAAAGTAAGAGTCTGTAAAGATGAGAGAAAAGAGGATAACATAAAAAAAGCATAAAAACTTCCCACCTGCCAGAAAACTTTTCTAGCTGTCAAATTAAAATTTTGGAGTATAAAAAACAAATATAAAATTAGAAGCTTAAATAATGTCATCATTATTATACCTGAAACAAAATACTCCTACCAGAGCCAGAAGATTCACGCACTATATGTTAAGGACAACTGAGTTTTTAAGGACAACTCATTCTGCAAAACTAGCCTAGAATTAGACAACTCAGTTTTTATTTGCAGTCTGTGTTTAGATGGTCTAACTCAACTTTTGTTGTATATTCTTGGGATCCATGTTTCATTCAAATATTGTAGAGCAACTTCCTTTATCTTTCAGCTGCTAAAAGCTTTTAAACAACTGCAAAATTGTTTTTGTCTTTGTATATTTGAATGTCCAAACTCTAAAAACAACAGTCAAATACTTTAATGCTTTCATTAGGAAATACCATCAGGAACTATCCAAGATATGAATGCTGGGCTTTATTTATTTTTTTAACACAAAATTATACACAGAATAGATAACAATATACTACTTTCACATAGCATTGATACGCTTTCTTCAAAGTATTTGGACAAGAGCTGCCCATACACTAATTTTACTGTTACTTTCCTGAGGAAGAAAAATCAAATAGAGTCTGTCCAACTGGCCTAACAAGAATACATACATTTTAGACCATTTTGATGTATCTAACATGAACCAAACCTACAACTGATTAGATACACAGCCAGAATTCCTACTTAGAGCTTTCTCTGGTACACATATTCAAAAAGTTCAGTGAAGTTTCATCTGGGATTATGAGCAGCTAAAGACAAAGCTTTGTTTTCAAAGTACTGTGTTTCTTTTTCTAGACTATTTACAAGACTACTATATAAGGACTAATCATCTTCTCAAAGAGGTTTTAAGTTAAAAATAAATGCTTACTCATAAGGGTCGCTGGGCAGTTTCATAGGTAACTGAACAAGTAGGAGATGGAAATTTACATTTAGTCTTGCAAGTAAAACAAGGCTTGGGGAAGGATGTGAACTGTCTGTGATGCCTGTGCCCTAAATGCATACGTATGCTATGAAATGCACAATCTAGACTCTAGAAATGAAAGAATAACTCATCATTTAGCAGTCTTGCACATTTACAAAAGCCATGGCAGTATTTCAAGTTGTCAGTACCCTCTGCATTTCTGTTATCACTTGCTGTTCCATCTTGATGTTCACTCTGCCTTGTTATTTTAGCAGGTTAACTGTACTCCTGTTTGGCTGATGCTCCTAGAAGATGGTTTGACTATAAAGAAGAAGCAAAATGCAGTTGTTCCACAGTTGCCCTGTCACAGATGTTTGTAAGCATGTACAAGATACTGAAGTATGAAGTGTAAGCAAAGCCTTTCTTAAGAAAATGCGAATATGTCGTTTAATGTATGTGTGTCAACAAAACAAAGAAAGTTCATAACTACTTTCTTTCCTTAAACTTAAAACCAGTTTCAGTGCTAAACACAGGTAGTACCCATCCTTTTGGAAAGCACCAAACCAGAGCTTCAGAAAAGCAGAATTTTCATCTTCATCTTTCTAGTGATTAGAGACTTTCAGCCTTCTTTTTATAACTGTCTAGGATGCTGGTCAAGTCTGACAATAGATCTTCAGACATGAATTCTTCATAGTCTCTGTAAATTTTCGCATTCTGTTCATCCAAGTATTTCTAGAAAAGAGGTACAGAAAGCTTTATTAGCTCTATCATGGGCTGTATTATACTGATTCTGCTAAAGCATTTTAAGCAGTCATTGCACAGGTTAACTGATTTCCATTAAACACTTTCCTGGAAGACATCTACCAGAAACAGATTTAACCTGACAGGATGTTACTGCTGAAACTTAATGACCAATTCTGATTATTTATACCAAAGGTTTTGTCAACAAATTTAACTAGAATTCATGGACTCACTGCAGCATCTGAATAACTGATACTTCCTTAGAAAGTGTTTAACTGCAAATACCTCTAGAGAAATTTAATTCTGAATATCAATTTTTAGCTTACCACTATAGATGCTATATGAGTAGCAATCGTTTCTATAAGACGACTCAAGTTACTACCAACTTTTCTCTTCTCTTCTGTTGTTGTTTGCAAAACAACTTGGTATCTAAAAGGTAAAAATACTCAGGTCATGTCTGTAATTAGAGTATTCCTGACATTTAAACAATCACTTCAAGTCTGATTTATTATCATGTTTAGCCATACTTTTTTTCTATTAGTATTAATTTGAACCAAGTTAGAGTATATTAATATTCAATTGAAAAAAAAGGGACTTTGTTGTGCTAACTGATAAGAAACAATGTACCTTAAAGTCAGAATACTCTTCCCAGATTTTGAGGTATAAAATGCAGTTGTCACATAAGTCTGGAAACAAACTGATTTCCTTGCTACAACCATATGTATATAAAAAAAAAAATTACATGGGAAACAGGAGTTCTGATACACCAGACAAATATTCTAGTAAATTACTGTCGAGGAGAAACATCTTTCAGTTGTTAACATGTGAAATTAATACACTGAGATGGATATATCTAAAACAACTTCATGTTACATTCAAGAGAATATCCTTAAAAACCAAAGTAACAAGGCAAACATGGAAGTTAGGAGTCTTACTGTCGCTGGAGATCATGCAATTCATTTGTGGCTTCACTGAGACCTTCATTGACACCACTCTCAAGTAACTCTTTATGCTTCTTTAAAGATTCCAGTTCATTTGCACATTTTTGCTCTTCCTCTTCTGTCTCCTATAGTCATAAGGAAAGAGGAGGGAAAAAATTGCATTGCTCAGGAATAATTTGCATTTTTTTTTCTTCTATTACCTGATTACATCCTAATGCTTGAATTCAAAATTCACACGAGTAACTCCAAGTTCAGAACGGAAAAAAAAAAAACCCCAAGGACATCCTTCCCAAACCTAAAGTTTCAGGTGTTTTCTGTATCATCCCCACCCCAGAATAAGCCTAACCTTCTCTTTATTCCTGCAACCATATTTAAAGGCCTGTGTTGCAGGTATTTTCCCTTCAAAGTTAAACTCAAAAAGTACTGTTTAGATAGTCTAAATAGCTTAGAAATGGCACATCATGAACAACTGTTTCTAGATTAAAAAAATAAAATCACATTTAAGTAGAAAGTAGCTTTTCCTTTTTGTATCTGAAAGAAAGTACAACTCCAAGTAATCATCTCATCAAGGAGAACGACACTGTTGACACTATACAATCCACAAAACCATACAAAATTTTGCCATCAACTCAACATGCAATTCTGGTAGATTACTGAAACATCATCTTTGAAAAATAATTTTAATACTTAAGACTTATAAACAGCATTTTAAAAATTACAAGAGGGATTTCATGACTATGGTTTTATTATAAATATCCATTGGTAACTGTATATTTTATGAGGTTAATTTTAGAGAAAAGTATATGCAAGATCACAAATCAAAAGCTAAATATCATGTGGTTTTGAAAAATATAAACTAGATTAATTGCCTTTAGCCAACTCAGCAGGTATTAGCAGTGAAATAACCCTGTTTCATGGCTATAGCACAGGAGTTTGGATTTACAAGAGTAAATATGGTAAATACTAGCTTAGTTTAAAGAACATTTTTTGCAGAGAACCACAGCCCCACTAAAGCCATGCTGTCAGAGAAGCTGGGAAGTACCAAAATAGCCACTCGGTTTTTAACAGAGAGGGCTATGTTTTGTTGCTGAACTACAAGTGAGGAAAAGGATAGGGACTGCTCTTGTGCTGGGAAAGGAAGCTAAAGCAAACAAGTTTCAAATCATTAAAACATTTAACATGCTTTTGGTCAATCAGTGTTTTCCTTAGATTTTACAGAAGCTGATTAAACATCTTTACTAAAAGCTGTAGGTGTATTTATTATATACAAATTGATTAGACAAGGCAGATTCTGTTAATCATAAAATCTCCTTCAAGCTCATGCTCTGAGACATCCTGAGGTCAGATGATTGCTGCTGCTTTTACTACTGGATGCAGTAATTTATGATTTACAAGATCTGCTACAGTATGATACTAGATTCTCTTACAAGAAAGTGAAAACTGATTCACTTAGGTAGCAGTCAAATTGCTTTTCTGAAGAGAGTGAATAATCCTGAAGAGATAGGGAAGAAAGCAAAGGCAGAGGCCCAAGCAAAAATGCAAACAAAAACCTTATTTATAAATACAAAGATTAAGGATAAAGGTATCATAAAGGATAAGTTGCCATCAACCTCTAAGAAGTTCTACCTTAAGCTTCTGATGGTAAAGATCATCCAGCTTTTCAGCTTCTTCTGTCAGCATTTTCACACTCCTTTTCTTGTCCTCTACCATTACATTCACCTGTGATGAAAATGTAACCAAGGAAATATAGTTCAAAAAGAATTCCAACATATAAATCCATGCCATCACAAACAACACCTGGTAGCTCAGAAAAAAAAAAAAAATTAAACTAGGCTAGGCTGGGATGGCATTACCTTCCTTCATAGCAGCCTGTATTGTTCTTTGTTTTGTATAAGGGGCTAAAATAGTGTTGGTAACACAGCAGTGTTCTGGCTACTGCTGAATAATGCTAGCACAGCATTCCAAGGCTTTCTACCCCTCCCAGGACCCCTCACTAGGCATAGGCAAGAGATTGGGAAGGTGCATAGGGAGGCCAGCTGGCCAAAAGGACATTCCATACCACATAACATCATGCTCAGCAATAAAACCTAAGGTAAAGGTAGAAGAATTCGGAAATAAAATTCTCTTTCCTTCAATCCATCCCAAACCCAATATTGCTAAAAATCTTCCCGATGACAATTTGTCAGTGATTGTTAGCCACACAATCCACTGGAAGGGGCAACTTATTAAAAAATACTTCCAATGTTCATGGTCAAATATATGTAAGCTAGATAAACTTTACTTCAGGGAATACACAATATTTCAGCTAGCAAAGACCCCCAGTTCTTAGAAAAACTTTTAGGTTCCATCACAATTAAAGCAGTTTTTTCACATCTTCTCCCCCTCTACTTGCCCATAGAAAAAACCCAACCAATCCAACAAACCAACCCAAACAAAAACCAGACCACCACACTACACTTCACCCATGCAAAGGGTTGAATGAAAGCAGCAGATAAGGTTTTAGGGTTGGTATCTTAGTCCTAATCTTCATTAACCAACACACCTGTTCCAAAGTATCTTCCAAAGTCATTTTCCGTTGAGTAGCTTTACTAATTTCTTCCTCAGTCTCGTTGATGATCTCCATAAGGGGAGCCTGTAATACACACACAAGATACAGCTAACGTGGTTTGCTTATTTGAACTAAGATGCACCCCAGTACATCTTGCCCTTCTATCTTTTTTAGGCTACTGTATTCTCCAATACCGAATTTCTTTCATATACCACAATGTCATTATGGTGACTCATCACACAAGCTTTTCAATGACATTTCATTGTGAGATTGAGAGACATTTCCATCATTTCCAATGAAACAGGTATTTTTCATGAGTAGCAGCTAAAGCCTTCAGTGTTGACTCTGCTTACCTTGATCTGAGTTCTGTATTTCACTAGGCAATTTGGTCCTGCCTCAGGATTAAACTGAATCTCAAAGTCGTGGCCTTTGGAATTCTCAGCACTTACTGGAATTAATTTCAGCTTTCGAGCCAGTTTATGATACTCTGCCAGTTGCATTTCGATCTGCTCAGAGGAAAAAAGGGCAGAAATCATGAAAGAGATACAAGTGAAAAGCTTTGGAAAAAGTATTCATACAGTACTTTAAACAAGTTCCTGAGTTGCTCTCTGCAGACATGATTCCTTGTTACACCACAGTATTCAAGAGCTGTATGTAATGCCAGTCCAGCAGTTTGCTGGATTAGGTGCTGTTTTATGATTCTTTCAGTGTTTGTTCAGAGAGGTTTCTCAGTGTATATGTATGGTTTCACCTGTGGTTTTCCATATTCATCTGCCATAATTTTTCCTGCCTCAAGTTTTTGAGAAACAGCTGATAGGGAAGTAAAAACATACTGGAAAATAATACTAAACCGATGATCAGTCATCATGTCAATATGCCTTCTCTCATTAGTTTTAACATTAAATGCCACACATCCTTATAACAAGCTAACTTGAGTATGCCTCTAAATAAAGCTTATTAAATGCTCTAATCGCTAATTTCTGAGTGCTATTTATATGCAAACATTAAAGAATTCAAGGTTTTTTTCCAGTTTTATGTGCTTTATATACTTGCACATGAGGAATTTAAGTTAATACAAGTGCTGGATAAAGGGTAACCCTGACAAATATATTTGAAACTTTTTTCTTTAGTTCTCCAATTGGCAAAGCAGAAGCTTTTAAATCCCATAATTTACAGGACTATATATTTTCATTCTGTTTGAAGGGATTGAACTTGGCCCTTGAAAGATGTTACAACTACTAAATAAAGAACTAATCAGGCCCTAAATACATGCAAAGCTATTGATTGAAATTCACTGGTTTTGCCTTACTTCCTTGCTATAAAATAAAGTTTACTTTGCCTTACTAACATTAGCCTGAAATTTCTTGTGTTGTCAAAGCAATGGCATGCTAATGTTATCAAAGCTCTTAATGCTATAGCAGTGAGAGCTGACAATGCTGCATATTCTAATTACATCTCCTATGATGCAGAAAACCCCCAACATTTCCACTGAGCACAAAACAGAAAAGGGAAAAAAAGAAACATTTCTCAGAGATATTGTAAACACAGACCATTCTTGTCAGTTTTGCCTGGTTAGACACATGTATGGTGTTGTTAGGTTATTTAGGAAAGAAGTGAGCAGTACTCCAATTTTAAACTTGCATGATGAAAACTGACAGCCACCTCTGAGTGTAGTGGGGTTTTCACATACCGCCTCTTTATTCCTAGCATATTTTAGCTCTTCATTCCATAGCTGATGTTCTTCTGCTTCCACTTCCTTAGTCAGCTTGTTAATGGTTTGCTGCAGCTCATTTCTCTCATGATTTATTCTCTCAATGTCCGCAATTGAGTACTTTTGGTTATCAAAGATGTGCTGGAGCCGGGCATTCTCCTGCTTCATAGCTTCTACTTCCATTTCTAAGTTCACAAAACATTTGTGAAATGGATATAAAATACCAGGCTATATACTTAAAGCTAACCTCTGCAATTTATGAGTAAAAAATATAATTATTTATTATAATTTATT
>VZRX01012886.1:0-31845 GCA_013398075.1 Notiomystis cincta | reverse complement strand
TATAATTATTTATTATAATTTATTATATATAATAATTGTTTCTTTACTCTAGTGTACAAATGGCTATTAAACAAGAAAAATCTTTATTAGTAATCCATTCTGGAAAATTTATTTGTAGCATCATCATACTCCAAGTATCTCATTCTGTCCTCAAGCTAAGAACTACAATTATTTTAAGGATATTTCTAGCTTCAACATCCTGACTGTGATCAAGGCCTTCTTACCTGTTGTCTCTACTTCATCATTAACACCTTCCAATTTTTGATCAAGAATGGCTATATGAGATTCCAGATTAGCCAAATAAGCCTGGTATTTCTGGACATCTGCTTGGAGAGATGCTTTCACATTCCGTAGCGTTACTCTACGATCCTAGGAAATGGGTGACAAGAACAACCACTCTTAGATTAATATAAAATAATGATTTCATTTGCCAGACAAGACAGTAATTGGTCAATAACAATAGCACGAATATAAAAGTAATGATCTGTAATAATTTTTTATCTCTGTGACAGCTGAGTCAAGTTAAGCACCTTTAAAATAACAGCAAAGAAGGCTGAAAAGATTCTTGCATTTCAGCATTAAGTCTCTCATTTGCATCAGACTGAATTTAGAAAATTCTTACTAAAGGTAGTAATTTAACAATTTAACTCTGATAATAAACAGAGGGCAGATAAAGCTGGGGCATGGAAAGCTGAGAATAAACCCAACACATTTTGCACAGTTGGCAGAAGTCTCAATTTGCCACCTGCACAGCCACTAACCCATTTTGAAACTCATGATGCATTAAAAGCAGAATTCAGCTTTTCAAGCAAAATATTTTCGCTGAAGTATATTGTTACTACTGAATCCCACAACACACATTTGGAAAAAATAATGTTGAGATTTATATTAAAAAAAGTGGTTGAAGCATTTTATTAATATTTCAGTCAATACAAGACCATATTACCTGGAAATATCTGCACATTATCAAACAAATAGTGACTGAAGACTCCATAAAAAATTCCTTGTTCTATAATGGTATAGAGTCTGCAAAAACCTGGCCGAATTAAAGTCTCAAAGCACTGAAAATAATTTTCCCTTTGTTATGTATCATAAGTATCTTCATTCAGAAATGGTTAAGAATATAAAATTCAACTCCACCATAAAAACAGACACAATTTACTAACCGGCTCGCTTTCCTTTTCTTTTTCTAGTCTTGCAATCTCTTCTTGAAGCCTTTTGTTGTCAGCTGCTAAATTCTCTATCTGGAATTGATCTATATTAAATAAATCCTCTGTGGGAGAGCAGAAGAGAGAGTGGGGGTTACAAACTAATCTCACTTAATATCACCACCTAATCTGAGTATCTGAACTTCAGCTTCAGCACAGTAAATATCCATTTTACACAAAAGAAATAATATTTTACACTAAAGAAATAACTAAAAACAACAAAGAAACCTATCAGAAAAGCCTTTCATTCAAATGCAACCAGGCAAAACCGCCCAAAACAAAGAAGAGAAATTGGTTTCTCAGTCCTCATATCAAAAAGAGTTTGAAGTCACTCTGATGAGGTAAGAGTTTCCAAACTCTCATACTGCCCACACCATAGGACACTATACAAGTCAAGACTACTTTGTAAAGCTAGAACAGATCAAACTTATTCAACCACCTCTTTCTTAGCCATATATTTCCTTGCCTCTTGAGACATCTTTCCCCTAACTTCACTTGGCCTTTGTCAAACAATGGGATGGTAATTTTTTCCTAGTATCTAGTAATAGTGTGGTAGCTTGCTTCCTCTCCAACTAATGGCTCCATGTTGCAAACAAAGGGCCCTTAGTCTTGCTTTTCACAGGAGAGCAAAGAAAATAAGTAATGCTTTTCTTCCTTGTTCTCAAATTCTGTTTGTGTTTCTGTAGGTGGTGAAATACCTAATAGTTTTCATCCTCCCTGAAGACAAACATAGTGCATGCTGAATCATATACAGGAACCCTCACAATAGAGTTTGGAACCCTTGCAGACCATTTTCAGAGCTTTCTTCCTTATCAGGTGTGCATCCTCTGACAATATTTTTCTTTTCTTTTAATTGTTAACTTTGCCAGGCAGAAACAAGAGTCATCTGCATAGATGCAATTCGCATCTGAAGAATTGTACACTGGTTTTCTGTGACAAAGACATTAAAAAAACAGGTGACACAGCTACAGCTGATAGCAGATCATGACCTATCCATCTGTACTGGTAAAAATATATTCAAAAAAAGAGAGCATTAAGTTGAGGTAACTGAAAGGTACTTAGGAATTTCAGATTTCCTTAAATCACTTTCACTTCTAAACTGAAAAAAACTGATGCTAGGAGAAAAAACAACAGTTACACAATTGAATACTTAATTAAAATTTGAAAACTTACTTAATTTTGACTGCACTTCAGCATCCAGTTCTTCAAAAGTATCTCTCCCTTTCATGAAAAGCTCATAGCACTTCACAGAGTAGTCCATGAAAAGCTGAAAACAATTAAAAAAATCTTTCATTTCAACAATTCCAAGGCCTGTAAAATGTCTGCATATTCTAAAGGTACTCAATCAGTGGAATTAAACAGACCAAAAATATCTTTCACTGCTTCGATTGTACTTCTTTTTCCTGCCTTTGAACACAGAATGTCAGCAGATTCTATTCAGGCAGAAGGAGGCACCTATAATTCACATTAAGAAAGGTCTGGAAATACTGTATTTTTTCTGGGATATTCAATAAGGATTATAGGTACAATATTTAAGAATTTTTTATATTGATTCATATGATTCTGTCAGGCTAGTTTATGGAAACTCTAAATCTGTTTAACAGACCTCTTCAGAAAATATGACCATTAATATTCAGATCTGCAGATGTCAAAGAACTAATCTAGAATTAAAGAAAGGTTACCCAAAAAGAATTTGCTAGACACTATGTTACAGATGTTTCAGAAGCAATTACACCACTGAAGATTGTGTCAAAATATATGCATAAGTGTTAGTGCAGAAGAACATATTTAGTTTAAAAGCATTTTTACTTGCCAACTATGAGGTTGTAACCTTAGTCCAAAATTATGATTTAACTTGATTTTTGCAATTTTCTAGTTAAATGTTTTAGCTTATAATGCAATCCCTTCCAAACACCTTTTGAGAGTTAACACTGACTTAAATCTTAATTTACCATAGATTATTAGTGCTAGCAATCTACAGTAAATTAAAAAGAAAGCAAGATGCTGGATTTTTAAGCATCTGAATTAAACTGTCACTCTGTTTTGTGGCTCAGAAATAGAACATTACAACCAATTTTTACATAGTAAACTGAGTAGATATTGGCAGAAGCCACTGTAGGTAGAATTAAGTCACTGTCTTTACTGTCACTGCTGTTATCCTCAGAAGTCTTGAGTTCTAAACCAAAACATCCAGAAACTCTACTAAAAACAATAAATAGCATAATGATTCCCTTTCTCCACAAAGAAGAACTGAAACCACAGGTACTTGGGGAATAAATTTCTGTTTAATACCCAGTCTTCACCAATAGACTGGCCATGATGCCTGCTCAGGAAATAGTTGATCAAGTTTTTTATATAATGCTACTCTCTACTTCCTAGAAAGAGCTGTGAATATAAAAGGGAACAGAATCTATAAACACATGACACAACAATCTGAACTGTATTTAAATTGTGTTGTTACAGCACATGGAAAAATTCAGTTGAGCAATTCTGATTCTAATTTACTTTTATGGTACCTTATTATGTACAATTCCATCATCTGTCTCCCCTCCCCAGCTCTGTTCTTCATCGAATGATGGTGCGTTTTCCCTGATCACAGTGTACAGCTGAAAAGCAGAGTTGTACACACAAAGAGCAAATGTGAAGACATCCATTAGTTTTCATGTTGGTTTCATGATAAGAAGCAGAGTAGCACTGGATTAGGATTTCAGCAAGCAGGTTGTAATGAGCCTGTGTTGAGCTGGCTAAACACACAGGTAAGGAGGCATGAACTGCACAGTGAACATTGTCAAATTGTCTTATGTCTTTTCAGCATAAAAGGACAGGATTTTCATGGGTGCTCAGTTCAGCTGTGGTGAATGTCTGTCACAGATTCCAAATTTTGCTCAGACCTGAGCTGGCAGCAACAACAGTTCCCACTACCAAGAAAAAAAATCAAACCAACCCAAACTTAAAGGAAAAACATCCCACCCAAACGCAAAACTCACCACTCTGTATCAAAATCAGAGGATGTTTGAAAAACTTCAATTGAAAATCCCATCCTTAGACTTCAAGTTTAGGAGAATGGCAGATATCACAACATTTGCACTGAAGATACATGTTCTATTCAGTGATTATACCCATTAACTTATCATGTTTAATGTATAAGTCAGCATTTCTCTGCCTTTTTACATACATGAATTTATCCAGTGCATACATTTAAAAGAACAAAATTATGACAATATAATATTAAAAGCTCAATTTAAAAGTTACTAAAACATAAGGCTAACGGTCCGCTCCCACATGACAGCTAAGAACACCCACTTTTTTCTTTATATATATGTTAAACAAGATTTGTAGAAAATATTTACTAGATTTGTATTGAAACTAACAGTCCAGTCTGTAAAGTGGAAATATTTATCTTAAAACAAACGTTACCTTGACACAATCAATTAACCAAACTAAAGCTGCCACAATCTGAGGCCAGGTGTGTGGTGCTCCCACAGTGTACATGGAGCTTTTTGACAGAGGAAAGGGGTACCTATAAAGCCAAAGAAAATATCTTTTTAATAGCTGTGGCAAACAGTGATGAAAACAAACCAGCACATTTTGAAAATAAAGCAGCCTATTTTTATATAGAAAAGAAGGCACAGAAGAAGAGCAAACTCAATTGTACTTTATACTGTACATCAAAGGAAGTAAGTCGAGTTCTTACAGCAATATTTTTTCAATTAGGGGTTTCTCATTTTTGCAATTCATAGAACGTCTTGATTTGAAAGGGACCCCTAAGGATCAACAAGTCCAGCTCTCTGCTCCTCATAGGACTGCCTACAACTAAACCATATGATCAAGAGTGTCATCCAGATGCCTCTTGAACGTTCAAAAGACAACATAAAGTGAGTTGTCAAAATCAGTCATTTTATCCAGAATTACACTCTTGGTGCAGCAGAGTGTAATCCTTTTCAACATGTCAAGCTAGGTCAGCAGTTTCAAATGTTACGGATTAATACAAAATTTTATTAAAATGCCAAGAAGTGAACAAAACAGATTTACACCTTGTGTTGGCTTTGATTTTTGGTGAGGAGGGAAGAAGCCAGACGTGGAAGTGATTTTTCTGTGAGGAACTGCTAAAAGCTTCCTCTGTGCCTGACAAAACCAATTGCTGGCTGGCTCTGAGAATAGGCACACTGCTAAGCCAATTAGAAAAGCTGGAAATGCCTCTATGATAACATATTTAAGAAAGGAAAAAAACCCTGAGGTTGTCTATTTATTTCTCCCCTCGGAGGGATGGTGAGGGGGCCACGGAGCCCCTTCCCAGCGGGCCTGCCAAGCCCTTTCCCAACGTGGCCACTGGGGTCATGCTGCCAGGGGAGGGCCATCCCAGCACTGAGCGCCAAGGCCAGGAGCAGCCGCTGCCATCGCAGCCTGGGGCCGCCATACGGTCACTGCCACCTCGGCAAGGCTCACAATGACCTTTCTTTGCTTAGCCGCTTCTAGGCAGCCGTGCTGCCGAGAGAAGGCAGCAGCAGCTTTTCCTTTTCCGTGGCTCACATGAAGAGAGGCACTGAATGAGGCCCGCAGCCGCCGTGGTGCAGGCGGGGACCATGTGACCAACAGCGAGAGGCATGGCGAGCAGTTCCCTGAGGCAGAGACCGGATCAACCTTTCAATGCTGCAGAACTCTACAAAACCTTTTTTAGTTGATAGAACTTGAGAACAAATGAACATACAGACATTAATTCTCTGCAGAGTCAGAGAAAAGGAGAGGTGAAGACATGAGAGAACAACATGGTGACACTAAGGTCGGTACAAAAGAAAGAGGGGTGTACTCTAGGTGGTGCCCTAGGCCTCAGAGCTGAGATTCTTCTGCAAGCCGTGGTGAGGACTACACTACAACAAATTGTTTCCCTGTGATTCATGAAGTGCATGAATCCTGCAGTCTGTGAGAAAAAAGGTTCTCACGCTGAGGCATGTGGATGCTGAAAAGCTGTGATCTGATGAAAGGCTTGAACAGAGAGAGAGAACCCTTGCTTCCAGAGATAGAGGAAGAGGACCCTTGCTTTTATACTAGAATAGCTCATCCTTAAAAAATTACACCCACGAAGTAGCAGCCCACAAGAAAAACTGTTGTGGGAAGACTGCTTTGCCTGTAGGAAGGTGTCACGTTGGAGCAGGTTCAGGTGGGACTGCTACACGTTGGAGAAGTTCATGGAGAGCTGTCACCCCTGGGAGAGACCCCATGGCACAGCAGAAGAAACTCCTCTCCCTAAGCAAACTGAAGAAAATTTTTAAAAAATGACAAACTGACTAAAAACCCCGTGTTTGGTCTCCCTGTGCAGTTGGTGGGAAAGAAAGAAGGGTGAGGGGTGTGTATGAGTGTTCTAAAGGTTTATTTTAGTTCTCATTATCCTCTTTATACCTTTTAAATGTTGAGCCTGTTTTGCCCTTAAAGTGTTTCTTCCCAATCCTTACATCAACTCATAAACCCCTTTATAATTGTTCTTTTCCCCTCCTCTGCTCAACTATAGCAGAGGAGAATGAATGAATGATTTTTTCATGAGTGCACTGGCATTTAGCCAGCATCAACCCACGACACACCTACAGTTAAGGAACCCTGACACTTTCACACCATCACTGGTTCAAATCCACAAGAGTAAAATAGGCTCCTTTTTTTTTTATTTTTTTTTTTTAATGAGACTGAAATTCACAATCATCAAAAGGCATAGGATTTTTTTTTTTTTGAAAATGTTGGGGCACGTTTGGAAAACATTTCAAACACTGAACAAATTCAGCAATAAACCACTCAGCTCCTTAGTGTTTTTTTAACCTCAAAAGTCCTTTTTGTTATTTCCACACACAGCTTTGAAAGCAGAATGAGAAAAACTACAGGAAAACATATTTTAAACTAAATTAACTTGATCCAGAATTCTGGAAATTTTCTATCTTAGATTCTAATAGAATGAACAGGAAGATCTGTAAAAGAAAATTGTGTCTTGTCTTTTAAAGTTTTATACAAATAATCAATTAAATTTTACATTACAAAGTAAGATTTCAAGAGCTTATAGTTCTTCAAGTTCAAATATAAAATATATAGTAAACTCTGAAAATCAAAGAGTAAACCTAGAGCTAAACAAAAGTGAAACAAAACAATCACAATATTGTACTTTTAGAGTCTCATCTGAATAAAGAAACCTATCCATTCTCCCCAGCTATCAATGCAGAACTCTTAGCTTTTAAATTTCTAGCCATAGCATATCTATTTAGCCCAGGAGACTAACAATAATCATCTTACCCAAGGTCTTTAAAAACTTTGGGAATTTCCTCTTCGAATTTTGAGTCAGGCAGTTCATAAGAAGGGCAGAGGAATCTATAGATAAAGGTGAAGATTTTTAAGAAGTCCTTAACTGATGGAGATTGTAGTGATTTCATGGAAACGTTGTGGGCATAAGCATTCTCAACGAGGAACTGTGGAAAAAACCATGGAATACCAGTCACTAAATTAGAGTTTAAATCAAGAGGAATGTCCTAATCAAAATGTTTATTTTACACCTCATAATATACATGCAGAATAAGTTAATATGTTACCTCACAAAGCTTCTTGATACACTGTTGGATGAATGCCTTGTCATGAAGGGGCCTGGGGTCCTTTATCTTTTCTGTCCCGAACACACCGTACTGGCTGTTGCGTGACCCACCAACCCCACTCGTTCTAAGGACAGACAACAAATAGAGGTCTTGTGACAATACCTATAAAGAAGAACTCTCTTCATGTTTAAGTTACAACAATTGCTATTTTTATGTTTTCTTTGCATTTGTTGAACAAAGTGATACTTAAAGTTTTCTCTTAGTTTAAGGTGATTGGAAAAAAACCCATCATCAACCTGGAAGCCACAATGCCACCCACATGTATCACAAAGGGATTACTGCATCCTAGATGAATACTTCCTTCAGTTTATTGAAATAATTAAACTTTTAGAGAACAGAAAGATACCCCAAAGATGAAAAAAATATCATGTTGCTGACTGTAAATAAAGACTAAAATATTTAAGGAATATTTAAAAGGAATAGACCACTGCAACACTGGGATCCTGTAAAAGATACCCACAACACAGAGAGTCATGAACTAAGCAGAAAGATTATAGATGTTTGGGAGGTTTGTATCTTAGAGAGAGGAAACTAATGCAGAGTATATTTCAGGTGTCATTCGTCCTTAAACAAGAAAATGTATTGAGATAATCTTAAGTTTTGCAGTGCACATCATTCCCAAAAGGAAAAAAAAAGCTCCCAAAGCAATTTCTACTCCACAGCATTATTGTTTGGTGATCAAGGACTGGAGGAAGGCAGACATGAAGGTCTGCTTGCCTCAGATCCATTGTTCCCTATAATGAAAATCAGTCAAGAAAGAAAAATGCCAAAATTATGTAGGACTGTTTTTGTTTTAATTTACAGTGCAGAGAACGAAATCTATCCATACCTCTTCCCAAAACAACTGACTTTTCTTTCTGAAGCTCCAGATGTAGGTTTGCTCATGCTCAGCTTCCCAAAGGTGCTTCTGTCCTTCCTGAGGAACAGAGAGAAGGATTCAAATAACTATTTCTACCAATTCATCTTTTGCTCATACAAGAGCTATACAGGCCCTCATGTATCCCTAAGCACCTTCATCACAGCAACATCTTCGAAAGGTCAACTGATGCACCCAGCCACCTCCTAAGAAACATGTAAGAAAGTGTTACCATTTGAAATGTGACACAGATACACTAAAAGGCTAAAGGAAGTATTTTTGCAAAACCACAGCACTTGTGCAAACATTCTTGGCTGCAAGGAGCCTTTTTCTCACTGTTTCCATTTTTTCCCCAGTTGCTATGCACACACACACATACTAGGAAAAATCTCTTCAGAATTAGTTTTATATACTTATTTTTAGCAACAGGACCAGCAAGACTTACATCTGAGGTGTTTGAAGACCCATCTTGTTGTTGTCCTGCACTCTCAGTGCCATCATAGATTGTCGACTGCTGTTTCCAGCAATACTTGAGCTTCGTCTCATTGTGACTGAGTTGAAAATGACAATCTCTCAGTATCAGAAAGTCCAGGATCTAAGGGTATTTTCTTTTCTAAATACCACAATGATTTTCCAAAGGCTCAGAATAAACAAGTAGTACTGTAGATTGGACCAAACAGGGTGAAGGAGTTTCCAGAAATATTGGTTTCCTTTCTGGAAAAAAAAAAAAAGGAAAAAAGAAAAAAGAAAAAAGGTTGATTCTGTTAGACTCGGGAAATATATAAGAACAGCCACAGTCCTTTAAATCAACTGTTTTATTGATGAAAGTGTCAGTGCTTATTCCAAACCTACTGGTTTGCCTTTCTTTGTATTTGGTCACTTCAAACCTAAAGATTCCAAAAGTAAAAGAGCTTGAAAAATTTTTCAGTTCAGCCCACTGGGACAAAGGCCACACTACTACAAGTACTGCTTACAGCACTTCAGCCATAGATCAGCACCTGAGCTGCTAATTCTGAGCCTTATCCATTAATTTGCAGCTGATCTCCCAGTATCATAGCATAATAACAGGAAAACATATTCTGAGATAATATTATGACTCTCTTCAGGCTATGCATGCAGAATATAAATTAAACTGGAATATTAATACCATTTTCCACACAGTGGCATTAAGGGGGAATTTGAAGTAAACAGAATTAACTCAAGAAAAAAATGCCAGCTTCTGCCCTCTACAAAAGTTCTATTTCATTTGTGAAATGGGCTTAAATGACTGAATTATAACCAATAAAGCCCCCCTCCATTACAAACATTACCAAAACACATTAATATAAACTGTGTTTCGTTTTGCTTCCAGTTCGCTGCTCAAAAACCACAACAGAAGTTTGGCTCAAGCTCAATTCATGACCTCACTGTGTCTGGGGAAGAAGCTGCATTATTCCATTACTTTGGCTGGGACTAACGACAGAGAGATTGAATTTTCATAAACATAGCAAGTGATTCGCTTCTAGAATCATAGAATCAATTAGGTTGGAAAAGTCCTGCAAGATTATCAAGTCCAACTTACGACCAAGCACCACCTTGTAAGCTAGACCATGGCCCGAACTGCTACATCCAGCCTTTCCTGAAACACCTCCAGGGACACTGACTCCACCACCACGCTGGGCAGGTGTGCGGGTTCTTTAAGCAGTTCATTCCAGTGTGTAATCGCACTTTCTGTGGAGGAATTCCTCCAGCTGTCCCACCTAAGCCTGAGACTGTGTCCTCTCGCTTGCTGCCTAGCAGAAGACGCCGACCCCCACCTGGCTACACCCTCTTTTCAGGTGGTCCCAGAGTGATAAGGTTCCCCAGAGCCTCCTTTTCTCCAGGCTAAACACCCCCAGCCCCCTCAGCCACTCCTCACAGGACTTGTGCTCCAGACCCTTCACCAGCTTCACTGCCCTTCTCTGGACAGGCTCCAGCACCTCAATGTCCTTCTTGCAGTGAGGGGCCCAGAACTGGACACAGCACTGGAGGTGCGGCCTCAGCAGTGTCGAGTACCGGGGGACGGTACTGCCCTGTCCTGCTGGCCTCACTGCTGCTGACATAAGCCAGAACGCTGTAGGAGCAGAGTTTGAGCAGATATTCAAGAGCAGTTTGCCAGAGCCAGCACGCCAGCAGGAAAACCAAAAAAGGGTACGAGCGCTGCAGAGCTGGGAGCGGCTCCACCCGCTCGCCCTGACAGCGCGTCTAAACCGTACCGATGGCGACTGGGGAGCTCAGCAGTGAGGCCAGCCCGGGACTCACCACCGGCTCACGGACGGCGGTCGCGGTTGCTGAGGGGGTGTCGGTGTCGCTGCCCTCCCGCTCCCCGCAAAGCCTCCCGCTCCCCGCAAAGCCTCCCGCTCCCCGCAGAGCCTCCCGCTCCCCGCCCTGCCGTTACCACCAGCGCTGCCACTGCCGCCTCCTCGCAATTTCAAATCCGCCCGCCCAGACGTCACCCAGAGCGTCACACGGAACTGCGTCACGGCGGGGCCGNCTCGGGATAATGATGCGGCTTCTTCCCGAATTATCCCGAATTATCCCTGGGCCGCAGCCCAGACAGGGCTGGGAATACTCTGGGATGGGGAGAGGAAGGAGGGGAAGGAGGGGAAGGAGGAGGAGCGGTAGGAGGAGCGGTAGGAGGAGCGGTGGGAGGTGCGGTGGGAGGTGCGGTGGGAGGTGCGGAGAAGTGGAGAAGGAGAAGAATCCCAACCCCCGGAAGGCGTGGGGGCCGGGCCATGGCCGTACAGCAACATGGCGGCGCCCGCGGTGAGTGTGTGCCAGGCGCTGCCGCCTCACGGCGAGCCCCAGGCTTTTCTCCAGCCGCCGAGAGTCTTCCTGGGGAAAAGCCCGAGCTCTCGGTCCCTGCTTGGGCCGCGGCTGCCCCTGCCCCCATGCCTGTATTACTGCTCCTGGGTGCCGTCATAGCCATCCACGTCTCTCTATGTATATATTCTATGTATATCTGTGTGTATATGTGCAATATATATAGTGCGTGCATATATATAGCATATATATGTAGTCTATATAGCATGTTTGTAATATATATAGTGTGTATATATAGTGTATATCCACATATATATGGTATATATGCAGTATATGTATACATTCTAGTCATATAGACATAATCGGTGTGTCACAGGGCTGTTTTCTGACTTGTTAAAAAGAGTCAGAGTAAGTGCACACGGTATAAAAGTATAAAAAATTATATAAAATTTGCTTACTCTTAAAAGAGTAGTAGTATAGTACGGCACATAATGGAAACCAATTCAAGTCAGAAGTTTCAGCAGTGTGTCCCGAGTGTGCATGGAAATGTCTGTCAGAAGGTAGGTGCTATTTTATTATGCAGTGATAGTTCTGTAAAGTGAATTCTTATAAAAATTCCCACAGGAGGAGGCTGCTCCAGGAAGTGCAGATGGTTGGTGAAGGCCATGGTTTCAGGGAGCTGATTTTTCATCCTGAAAAGGGGACTTAGGATGTCTGTGGTACATCGTCTAACAGCCGGGTGGCTCGTGGATCATCTCGCTTTCATCAACCAGTGTGGCTATGAGATCTGTGGCTCCTTTGCACACCCTGGTGGTGTCACTCGCAGTACTTCTGTCACCTCTACTGAAGACTGTCACAGGATTTCTACTTTTGCTGCCACCTCCTCATCAAATGATGGTCCTACTGATCATTCTGGAGATGCCATAGAAACAGAAGGTAAAACAGCAAAAATGAGATACGTGTTTCGGGAGGAGTTCTTTGATATTTCTGAGCCCCATATAGCTGCAGCTCCTGAGGAGCAGCTGTCTCAGGGATGCCCTGAGGTGAGTCTGACAGAAACCAAGGCCAACAGCAACAGAGAGGAATACCAAGAAGGAGCAAAGAGTGACATTGGAGAGTCTCTTGCCCCTGCTAGGAAGGTATGTTCTCTGTAACACAGTAAATTACACTAATCCCTTGATAAATAATATACTACTAATATTGTTTTGCATACATGAGACCTTTGAGGTAGTGTAGAAGAGTGGGAACTTCTGAGGATATTCTTGTGTCCATTATGTTAGTAATGTGCATTCTGTGTCTCCTAAGCAGTGGATTGCTCCTGAAATCTGACAGTGATTGTGGTCGGCTACACAGCCTGAAACTGTGGTGACTTGAGATTGTGCACATTAGCAAGTTGGGAAGCACAGTATGAATTTACTTTCAGTGTTGTTCAGTACTGTTCTATAAGGACAAAAGAAAATAAGAGTCACGGGTTTAAGCAAATAAATGTAATCATGAAGACATAGTTAAGCTTTTTGTTTTTTTGGTAAACTTCACTTAGCAGCTGAAATTTTTAGTATGGGCCCAAAGGAGGCATGAGCACAAACTGTGCACTAGGTACCTTCAGACTCGGCGTCATGAATAACTTAAAACATCATTAAGCCTATGTACCTTGTGAATGCCTGCAGCAGTTTAAGTATTTTCAGATCTTTTTGCTTATTTGACTTGTATTTGTGCTGGAAAAAGAGATGGAAATTTTTTTCTGCTTTTACAAGAGTTAATTTGTAATTCAGGTATGTTTGATTATTTTTTCTTTTTATTTCATCATGGAATGGTATGGATTTTTTTTGTTTGTTTTTTTTTTTTTCAAATTCTGCAGAAACATAAAAGGAAATGCATATTCAACCAAGGTGAACTGGATGCTTTGGAATATCATTCAAAGGTTAGTTGGAAAAAACTGTGTATTTTGCAAATGCTTGATACTTGACTTTGGGTGTGTACAGAGTGGAGGTCATGGTTGCAAACAGGTTCTGTTCTTGCTGCTTGTTCCACTGGTGCAAAGAAAGAAAAAGAAGGGAAAGTCAATCTTTCCTATCCTTAGGTGAATAAGTGCTTGCAGAGTGGATCTTCTATGCAGATATGTGTGAAGTTGCATCTGAGACATTACAGAGAGCAGGAAGCTGCATTAACAAAGTAACTTCGACTGTTGTAGATAACTGAATGTTACACTGTGATGAGTTGAGTACTAGGAAGCGACTGATTTGAAATTGGCAGCGTAATCTGTTCTGAAGATCAGCTCAGTATTTCAGGACACTGTGCTGGAGTTACTCAAAGCTTTTGTGACCAAATGTGCTTCAAAATATCTTATTCTGCAATTGAGAGAAAAAATAATCTTTCTCTAACATTTTATATTGTCCTACTAAAGCATTATGAACGAATTGGAATTCAAGTCTGTATGCTTACATCAGTGATGTACTAGTGAAGATACAACTGAATTACACTGAAGCATATTAGTAAATCATAGAAACACAATCTATAGGTAATGTTTGGTTTATTCTTACTGCTTTCCCAAATAGTGATGTGAACCTGAATTGGGAGCTACACTTGCTTTCTTTCCTTTGAGAAAGGTGTTGGTCTTATTGGGCTTTGTGCTTAATTCTGTTCCACTTGAACTACATTTAGCTGATTACGCTTTTTTTGTTTTATATGGCAACAGTCTTGTAGCAAACATGTACAGCTTGTTGTGATACAGTGTAGAGGTCCTGTGATTATTTTTGTGAATAAGATGTGCATGTGCAGAATCACCTTAAAGGAGAAAACTTTGAAGTTCAACATCAACATGAGTATAAAAACATTTAGGCTAAAATAGAATCATTCAACAGTAGAAATAAGTAAAGAAATGAAGAGAAGAAGTCTAATGTCTTGGAGGCTTCTGTAACTTGAAATAATTTTCGGTGAATATGTGGAAAAGACAGTTTGGAAAAATCTATGACCCCAGTTAGCCTCTTACACCATTCACAGATTAGAAAGTATTGGGGTTTTACTGTATTTGTGTTGTTAAAGGTTATAGCTCTGCAAGGCAACCCAGATTATTTTGGCACTTACTTATATCTGTAGACTTGTTGTCAAAAAACACCAAACAACCCAAATTTTGTTTCTGCAAGTGAATCCATTTATGAATTTCAGCTGTTGAATCCATTTTATGATTTCAGTCAGTGTCAACATAGGGAACAGTACAAAATATGCTAAAGTCCTTCAGCAGCCATTTGTTAAAACTGCTTTGATTGCCTCATGGTCAAGAGACTTTGTCCACTTTGTCTACCTGTGAGTTAACACATGCATGTAAGAAGGTATAATTTCTAAGGATATGTTTATTAATTCTGTTAAAGCAGTATGAGCTTCTCTTATCACAAACCTAGGTACTAAAAACTTATGCCTCTGTACTATTATCTAGAGATGGCACTATTAAATTATTAAAAAAACCCTTTTTCTTCCCCTGCCACTAATGTGGGAATTGTAATAATGTGTATTTTGTAAAACCTTCTTATAGTCTTGAAGATTCCATAATCAGAAGCTTTTGAAAACACAATATGTATTTGAAACCTTTAATAAAGCCAGTGGAACTGGCAATGGACATATGGATAAACCCACCTCACTGACAATCAAAACTCATACAGGCTCCATGGTTTGGGAATAAAATAGGTCTCTAAATTTTGTGAAGGGAAGGTGCTGAAGTAATGACAGTGTATATAGATCCAAGAATCATGTCATCCTGGACTCACTAGCAGGCTATTTGAGAGGTTTGCCACTTAGAAAAGTTGCAAAAATCAAATTCTGATACTTTAATTTGATTTACTGATTGTACTTTTGTATTACTGTAAAATGCATAAACTTATGTTTTATGAAGTGAATTGAAATGTGGAAAATGACTGATTTTTTAGATCCCAGTATGCGTCTCAATTAAAAATATGTTCATGGGCACAATAACTTGAAATTAGATTAGAATTTTAAATTAAACTTCAGATAATTGCTTTGAAATTTGTGTTTGGTTGAAACAATCATATTCTACATCTGTTGTCTTAAATGTTTTACTCAGTAGTTTCTCACTCTTTCTCCAGCCTTTTAATTAAATAAATAAACTTTACCAAAAAAAAACAAAACCCAACAACACAAGTTAGCGTGGTGTCCTGGTTTTGGCTGGGATAGGGTTAATTTTCTGCTTGGTAGCTGGACAGCTAACATGGAAATCTATCTGTGATGGAGGGGAAATGCTTCAAATAAAAAATAAACCCCAATTTTAAAAAAAGCCTCAGAGTCAACATATCAAAAGCTAAAGGTAGATGTGTTGCCCAAATGTCTGCGCCCAGCTGCAGCTGCTTTGTCTCTCCCAGCCTGGTCAGGATAGATCAGAAAACACCAAACATTCTCATTTTGTGTTTAGTATGAGGATAATGTCGACAGCAACAACTGAAACATCCGTGTGTTAAGCAGTGCTTACCCTAAGTCAAGGAGTTTTCAGTTTCCTCTGCTCTGCCAGCAAGCAGGTGCACAAAGGAAGCTGGGAGGGAACACAGTCAGGACAGGTGATATTCCATGCATAGGATGTCATGCTCACTATATAAATGATAGGAGTTGACTGGGAGCCATGGATTAGCTACTAAGGGATGAGCTGGACATCAGTCAGTAGGTGGTGAGTGATCATATTGCATGTCAGTTGTTTCTCTTAGGTGGTACTTCTCTCTTTCCCTCTTTTTCATAATAAAAGTAATGATAATAATTTATTTTGTTTCAGTTTTTAAACTGTTCTTATCTTAGCCCATGAGGTTTGCTCTTTCCCTTGGATTCTTCTCCCCACCAGGACGTGGGAGGTATCTGGTGTGAGTGAATGGCTGTGTGGTACTTGGTTGCCATCTGGGGTTGGACCAAGACACACACCTAATTACCATGCTGCTGTAGCTTTGGAGCAAATGATCTCAGTAAATTGACAAGGACCCTTTTCTCTGTCTGTAGATTGAACATGTTTTGATTTCAATTGCATTTTCTGGTCAAGTAGATACTTGAAGGATCATTTCTTTTTTCCTTTGTTTCTTTGTGATCATACAGGTCAGGAAGCTCATTTGGGAAGGCACTTTGCAATTAGTTCAAGAAGGATTCAAAAGTGGTTTTCTTCACCACGCTACTGCAAAACTCAGTTGCAGGAAGAATAACGTTCCTCAACACGTTGTCTGTGGGTTGGCTGAATTATGTGAAATGGCAAAACAGTTTCCAGCTGTGAATGAAAGTGACCATCATGCTGTACATGTGCTAGAGGATGAAACCTCCGGTGCAGAGCAGGACCTGCTTTCACACGTTATGGAAAACAGCTCAAACTGTGCAAAGATAATTGTCTTAATGGGGCAGAAGTACTTGGTACCACCAAAAAGCAGTTTCCTCTTATCTGATATTTCATGTTTACAGCCCCTGCTGAACTGTAAGTATCTCTAGGTGTTTGAATTTACCCCTTTTGTCCTGCCCAAGAAGGGCAGTTAATGTCAAGATGACTTAATAAACAGATTTTAACGTACAGCATCACACTGATAGCAAATGCTGCTGCAGACTTTCAAAGTGATATTTCTAACTGTGTGGAAATAGGTAAGGACTTTCAAAGGAATCTTGAGTGGTTAGGAGAGCCTACCAGGAGGGAATTATTTGTCTCCAGGAGACTCCTTTAAAAATCTCAACCAAAGTAGGACAGGTTGTGAGCATGTTCTGAGCCACTGTCAGCTTAGAAGTCATGTAAGCACATTAAATTGGCACTAGCTGTGCTGTTGGGTCCCTATCCCACAAGATGAGCCTTTAGCATAGGCAAGTCCATGCTGCTGCTGAAGTGGTGATCTTGCTGTCTTGATTTTTAGCTGGATTAGACCATGAGAGAGGGATAAGATAACGCACCTTAAAGCAAGTGTTACCTTAGACACTCACCATGTTCAGTGGCAGGGTCTTTTTAGATTGGAATAAAGTGGTCGTGGGACAAAGCCAAGTATTCCCCAGGGAAGGTGACAGTTTGAGAGGCTGTTGCACCGAGCTGGAGGGGAGCACCACTTTAGCAGGACCACCAGTAGCAAGCATGACTTGACTTTTCAGCTGCTGTGTTTCACAGCTGTGAGTATTGGCTAAGACAAAACCAGGGAAATGGGAGGATTTCAGAATAAACA
Source organism: Notiomystis cincta (assembly GCA_013398075.1). NCBI lineage: Eukaryota > Metazoa > Chordata > Aves > Passeriformes > Notiomystidae > Notiomystis > Notiomystis cincta. The sequence continues at coordinate 14,204 of VZRX01012886.1, read as the reverse complement.
AATATTTTGTAAAAGTAGATCAAAAACTATCCAAGCCACTATTCCCAGCCCTAAGCTGACAGCATACATCAGTCTTCAGTGCCATTCCATTAGCTTTCAAATTGACCTTCATTATTATTTTTATTACTATCAGTGATAGCTAGGCTTTGTCAGACAGACTTACAGGAAAGATGTTGCTTGTGAGCAAGAGCTGGGCATTACTGCTGTACCCTCAATCAGTAATTTTAGATTTTTTAATTGCACATGAAAAGTCAGGAAGCATATGTAACTTACACTTTTAAAATTATTTTATTTTGTTTTTTATTGAGGAGATAGTCAGGAGGTAGAGTCTTGCTATCTGAATAATAATTTTGCATTTGGAGTCCAGAATCTAGCCAGTTTGCCTTTTTCATCTGTAGGAAAGAAGGAAGATTATTATCACTCTGTTACCACTCTGCTCAGTTGTGCACATAAGATAGCATATTTGGGTTCTCCAAGGAGTTAGAGAGCAGTCCAAGAAATCTGAACAAATGCTTTTGAAATAAACAACAGTGAATGTTCACATAATGCCCTGACTGTAGAATATTTTTAAGTCAGCTGTCCATTTTAATTATTATTTTTCTTCTTCCCTTTCACCTGCCAAAAGAGAAGTAATTCTTGCTGGTCAGTCCACTGTAAGAATAACACCTCCAGTGTTAAATGAATAAGACTTAATAATCACGTTTAATGAACATCAAATACTAAGCCATTGTTCTTACCAGCAGCCTCAATGAAAGAACAAATACATCCTCTGGAGAAATAACATTGGGCAGTTCTGTTTTTTCATGAATATGTCTTGTATCTTCTGCCCTCCAGCTAAAGTAAACTCAGTTTCTACCACTAAAACTTTCAGCTCTTTTACTCTTGTTCATTGATTCCCATTTCATACACTATGTCTAGCTATCTGTCTCTCTTTACCTCCAGTAGTGCAAAACAGTTTTCTAGGGCTGGCATATCCCTGTTGGCCTGATGAAAGATCAAACAGGTGAGGAATCTGGCATTCAGGGCTGCAGCTTTTCACTCAGCTGAGTGCCTTATTAAATAGCTTCTGTTGGGAAACTTAGAAAAATTTTTACTTTTGAGACTTGCACTCTGTTATTTGTGGTTTTTTTTTTTTTTTTTTCCCTGAAAGTTCTAAAGATAGTCAAAATTTCTTGGAGGGATCTGACACAGATCACATAAAAATCCTTTCCTTAGGTAATCAGCCTAAAAATGTAGAATTTTCTGGATGTCATTATCTGAACTAAAACAAGCATGTCAAAAGTCTTTTAACTTCTTATTTGGAAAGAACAGAAGAAATTTGCAGTTTTCCTGTATATCTGCTTCAACTCATAGATATTTTTTAAAGCTAATTTATTGGCTTATTTTTTCTTCTTTAATTTCACTTGCCAGACAAGAAAAAATATGATGTAATTGTGATCGATCCACCATGGGAGAACAAGTCTGTTAAAAGGAGTAACAGGTATGTTTTATAGTAAAATCAAATAAACTTTGTCATCATAGTTTACAAAGGGTAATTAACATTTTAATATATTGATGCAATCTAGGACCAGCATAACTGTGGGACTGTAGCTGAAACTTGTAAATATTTTTTACCTTCAAGTATATGGAATGTCTTAGGTATTTCACTGAAATGTCTTGGATACTTGGCATACAAAACATTTGCAAGAGTAGATCTTAAGTTATCTAGCTGGTGAGAGAATGTTAGTCCTTGAGACTTTCAAAGAAAGTATGGATTCAGCTGTTTTGTAGGGCCCAGATCATGCAGATATTAGTTTGTAATTAATGGGGCTACTTCAGTGGGTATAAAGCTAGATAAATGTGTATGTATTTTCAGGACTGAATCTTGCTCAGAAGTTTGAGTGGGTTTTTATTTAATTTGAGCTATAGCTTAAGCTTCAGTCTAACGTTTAGAAGAACATGATAATGCAGCAGTAAAATCCTCCAGTGCAATAGGGACTCTGAGTACTGTAGTTTATGAAGTCATTAACTTAAATTTTTTATGGGCTTCCTTCACTGCTGAGTAACATCATGTTTATGCCAGTGGAGTCCTCTTGATTACCATAGAATTGTATCTGTTTGAAAGAAGGGTAGACAGGAAATACAGCCTTACAATGTTCTAGAATGAAGTTTGCTGTAACTTTTGAAGCTTGTTATGAAGACATAGTTTGAAGATGCAGAGACTGATGAGTGGGCTTTCGCTTGAAAGCCCTTCAGAAACCTCTAGAAACTCTCAAGTTGAACTCATTCAAATGTCTTTATTGAATATATAAGGTACTCAGAGAAGAATTGTAGTTACAAGCATAAATAGCCACCAAGATCCTGTCTCCCTTATAAAATAAAGGCAAAAAATGAAGGAGCTATCACTGCTCTTAATTATCTTGTTGGCAGCTAATCACTGTGAAACATTTCTCATCTGGGTTAATCTTTTTTCCTCTGGACAGTCTAGTCCAGGAGGTATTTTGGATTTTATCCTTGTTTACTGTTCTCACTGGAGCACTGTGTAGCATCCTGGGTACCCACATTGTGGCTGCTGATTTTCATTAGGCAGCCAATATTTTTGGCGCTGCAATTGCAGGTTCCATGAATTGCAGTTTATATATAGTGCAGAATTGCATCGTGGAAAAAAATGGCAGAACAGGACAAGATTTGGAAAGCATCCTGGGTTCACTGGTGTAGCATTCAGTTAGCTCAGAAAAGTGCAGAATGGTTTTGAATAACCGAGAGAACTTCTACCATGGCTGATAATTTTAAAAAATGAACAACTTCTGAAAATAATTGGAGAAATTATTATTTTTATGACCTCTTAACTTGCCATTCAAATTAGTGTTGCCCTTGCAAGTGACTCACTTGTCATTTTCATTCAGTAGAGAGTTTATTATGAGAAGTGAATAGTATTACTTTGCCTAAGAAGCTACTATTCACTAAATAGCTTTGTTCTGGCACAAAGATGAGAATAATGAATTACATCTGATAGTTCTTAAATGAAATGGGGGCTTCTAAACTTCTTCAGAGTCACAAATAATAATGCTTTATTTCAAGAGATAGTAGAAATACATAGTTCAAGGTTCTGCTCAGTAAAACTTACGTACATACACTAATGATTTTATTTACAATCGTTCAGAATTGTCCACTGGGTGTCAGTCTTGAACTATTTTTATGACTTAGATTGTCAGGGGATAATTTTTGAAGTGACTGGTCTGTGTCATTTCCTTATCCATTTGTGTTACCTTGCAAATTTTATAGTTGTTATATGATAATTTGCTTTCTCACTGTATTGGCATAGGTACAGCCACTTGTCTTCATGGCAAATCAAGCAGATTCCTGTACCAGCACTAGCTGCTCCAAATTGTCTTGTAGTCACATGGGTGACTAATAGACAGAAGCACTTACGTTTTGTTAAGGATGAACTTTATCCTCACTGGTCGGTGAAAACACTTGCTGAGTGGCACTGGGTAAAAGTAAGTCCTCCATTTGTTCTGTTGCTTTCTTGGAGACTGAGAAGACTTGCATTATGACGCTCCATTATCTTCTAACTTGTCTATTTACTACCATGTGCTTCTGTGTTTGAAAGCTATCAGTCTGCTCCATTTTATAAAAAAAGGAGTTGGAAAAATATGGCATATTAAAATCTTCTACTGTATATTCTTAACTCTTTTCTGTCAGATTACTACAGCTGGAGAATTTGTATTGCCTTTGGATTCTTTGCACAAAAAACCCTATGAAGTTCTTGTATTGGGGAGAGTTCAAGGAGGTGTAAAGGAAGCCTTACGGTATGTCAGAATATTTATGGTAAATGTCTTTTTTGCCACTGCTAGGATTCCTTTTGTATGTATCACTTACTCATCATGCAGTATAATGTCCTAAAATCTCTTGGCTGATTGTGGACCAAAAGATAGCCTTATTAGCTTTGGAATAAGAGAGTGCCTTAGTTAGATTAAACAATGGAACCTCCTATCTGTTCCCTGCATGCTGTGTTGGGGAACTGGCTTGGGCAAAAGCTTCGTGGACACTTCCTTTGCTGACAGGTTCTCTTGGAGCACCAGTCCTTGGCACAGGCTGATGTTTTTTTAAGGGGATGCTGCTGTTCCACACATGAAGACATACAGGACTGCATTGTTTGTTCTCAATGGCTTTGTATGGCTGTTGTTAACCATGTTTTGTCTAAAGCCTCAATGATTTCATAAACTGTCATTTTATATATTACGTCTGAGCAACATAAAACTTCCCTTGGACTCCCTGAAGTTTGTGAATAAACATTCTGTGTGTTACTTCCCATCTGAAGTAGTTCTACAAGAGCTGCAGCATTCATTCTCATGTTTCTTTTCTTCTCTGATTTATATGACAGGAAATTTGAAGGTGTTCTTCCAATTCCAGAACATCAGTTAATTGTCAGCATACCCTGCAGTCTGCATTCACATAAACCTCCTCTTGCTGGTACGTTTTGGGTTTTTTGCCTAATGTTTCTGCAGTGCAGTGGACTTGAACACCTCATTCTGGGATGTACCTAGAAATGCCTTATTTTCCCATTTGCCAAGCAGTTTTACTCAACAGAACTTGCAGTTCCTCAACATTTCTAAAAGTGTTCTGAAGGACCTCAGTCTTGATCTCTAAAAATGAATGTGAAAACTAGAACTTCAGGTATTACTGTGTGAACATTTTGGGTAGACATGTAGAAAAAATGGTGCATTTTTCAAAATTTATCTTTTAAATACTGCACAAACAGTTTTTACGATACTTCATATATGTAGTTATGACAAATGACCTAAAGTACCTTGTGAGGGAGAGAACTTTGGGAATACACATAATAGGAAAGCAGAAACCTTTTTGTTTGTTATGTCATCCTGAAATAAGTATTTAAATTTCTGCATGAATTGATTATATGCCTGCAGTACAATTATGCCTTTAAATTCAAAAACTTAATTGTTTTAAGACTGCTAATAAGAGGCAACAAATAAGGCATGCTCTGCTTGTTTCTGAGGAATTGTATTTCACTCATTGAAATTGATGCAGTAATTCCAGCCAGCCAGTTAGTATGGGTATAAATGCAACTTTTTAGAGTTAGTCCAAAGAAGTTTTCTGGAGCACTTTGACTAATTTTGTCAATAGGCAGTGATAGTTCTTTCATCGTTACAGCACCTTAGAACCTTACAACGCTGCGGTAAGAAATATATTTAATACCTCTCACAAAAACTATTTCATCCTCCTCCAAGGGGGAATCTCATGATGAGTTTGCAAATATTGCAGGTGTTTTTTGTATTCACATCAGAAAAGGCAGGCAGAAGAAATGTTTAATGCTTTTGAAGATGAGAGGTGTCATACTTTGCTTCACTGATATGCTTTCCTTTTTCTCTTCCCAAGGGGTAGAACAACTTCTGATCTGAAAAATTGTTGTATGTTCAGGGATGCTCTAAAATTTGGGTTTGGGAGCTTGTATTTATTAAATTAACATATACACACACCCCCATCGCCCCCCCCCCCCCTTAAAAAACTAGTAGAAAGGACATACTTTGGTTAGTTAAAAATAGAAAAAAAGTAGGGCAATTCTAGGAGAATCTTTTTGCCATCCTGAAAACACATCTTTTAAGAATTAGGGCTACAGCAGGAGGTGTGTGTTGATTTCAGCTAATGAATGGTGGGGTAGTAATTTATGAGGCAGTCACCTAGGGCCTCTTCAGCAAGCCAATACTTAGTAGCAAACTTGGACACAAACAGCAAACTTGTGAGGTATCCAGGAGTGCAGACCTGCAGTTTGTATGTATTACAGAAAATTCTAGTGCAAGAATGGTTCTTGGAACAATTCTTTTATGGGGCAGAATCTAGAAACCATATTGCAGAATACTTCATAAATTAAGACCCTGAGTGGACTTTGAAAGAAACTGTCCTTGCTAATTTTGTGTGTGTATTTCTGGAATCTTCACTTGAATGATGGGATTTGAGATCATTGTGGAGCATTTATGTTTCTCTTTGAAAAAATGAACTTGCTGTGCAGCAATATCAATGATTTAAAAGGTTTTTATGAAAATCCACATATATCCTACAGTTTTTTGGCAGGTCTGTGCACAATATGGTTATGTAATAAAAAGGTAGACCGTAAGGCAAAAGCTGATTATTGATGCTTTGACTTCTGTGCTATAGAAGGTGTTGCTTTCATGACCAGGCAATATTCTCAAGCAGCCAGTAGAGAGCAGCTGAGCTACATCTTGGAAGGGTTCAGAAGAAATGTGAACAGAAGCAGAGATTTGGCAAAGGGGGAGAAGGACACTTGATGAGTCACACACATTTTTTATGCTTTGTTTAAGTAGTAACAAAGCCAAAAATATTAGTATTTACTGATGCTGTCTGGCACTTCGTTTCTTATTACAACAATAAAGGTTGTATATTGGTACATATGTAGCCACTTAATGACTGATTATAAGAGTTTATCTCTCTGGGGGGAAAGAAAGATGTAAATTAAAGTAAGCCATCAAAAAGAGATGTTCGTGTTCCTACAGTGCATTTAACCATGAAATTGCAACTGTAGGGGTTTTTGGTGATGCATGTGCTGTGTTCGATGCTTAGAGCTCTAATATGTCACTGTAAATGTATTTAAGCTGCTTTATGCAAATGTGTTAAAATCAAATTTTATTAATCCAGGTCTTGATTCAAATAACAGCAGGTTTTTTTCCTAATTCAATTCAGTGTTGCTCTTAGAGAACAGAAAAGATATTCTGTTACAGAGATGTATGAAGTTCTACATAACTTCACATCACCTTTTTTCCTTTTCCTGTATTACAGATTGTTTTTGTTATAGCCATCGCTCTTCCAGTTTTTAAGTATATGCATTTATTGTTAGAAAATAACACTGTTGTGTAGGAGTTTGCCTAAAAGCACTGGAATTAATTCTTGGCTATGTTCTAACCAATTTGCATATCTCCAGCAAAACAATGCAATGAAAAGTCATGAGAACTCTCTCCTCCTGTAGCAATGATGGCTTGTTAGGCCATGTTATGAAGGTATTCTTGGAACTGAAAAAAGTAAATGCCTTTTGTTTCCTTATGTGCCTTGTGAGTCCTTCCTGTAAGACTAATTGGCAAATGCACCAGCATCTAGGTATAACTTGAAGCTCAGGAAAGATGCAGTGCTGTAAAGCCATCTTTGAGCTGGATTTCAGGTTGTTTTCTGGTCCTACTCTGCTCAGGGTTTAGATAAATTGGGCAATAAGGACGTCTACATTGCAAACTCTTTTGAAGGGTTATTTTAAACTGAAGTAACTGTGAGCTTTGTGCTTTGCATGGCTCACCAACAAGGCAGTAAAAAAGCAGACAGTTATTTTCACTTTATATATCCAATTTATCAATGCAGAGCCTGTTTTTTTAGGCAGTGGAAGTTCAAAAGTTAAGGAGAAACTGTTGCTTATTTCAGAGATTATTCTTTCTTTTACTCATTGAAACATTTTTAGGAGCATGCATCTTCAATGTGTTTGGGATTAGGAGTATGCAAGTGTGGCAAGTCTCCTGCCTGACCACTGGATCACGCTTCAGAATGAAATGGGTTTTCTGGAAGTGTTACTTCTGCCAGCTGGCTTTGTGCTGGCTTCACATGTCCTAGGCCATTAGATGCTCAAGTATAAGTACCTGAGTTGCTGTAGTAGTGTTTTTGACACCTGCAAGTGATAAAGAGTAAGGTGTTTATCATCTATTTACCCTGCTTCCTGTCAGTGGATAGAAGTAATTGTGTGCTGGGTTCTGTTTTGCAATCTATTCCTGTGGTAGAAAAGCTCAGTACTTAATTTTTTTACTGATAGAGCTCCTCTAAGGTGTTTTCAGAGGAAAAAACCCCAAGGGTTTGCTTAAGGGCTGCAGATCAGATCCATGTGTGTTAAGATAGCATACTGGTGATGTAAAAGTCTAACAAAGAAAACATAATTTGTAACTTGAACACTGATTTTTCCTAATTTAAGGAAACCAATGTAATGAGATTTTAAGAAAAAAAATCAGCTCTTTTGATATGATAATTTTTGTTGCAGTGCAAGTTTCTGTCTGATATGATTATGTAAATGCCTACAACCTAGCAATGAAGAATCATACTATAATGTGATCTAGAATTATATGTAATATATCTCTTTTTTTAAAAAAAAAGCCATCTAAGTTTAAAAAGATGCTCTCTCTGGCAGAAGGAGAGGGAGAGATTTCTGGGACTTCCTTTTTAAATTCTATAACCAAATTGATAGAAAGACTGGCACGTGTATCCTGCTTCTGCTGAACAGATCAGTTTCTTGGCTACACCTTTTTTGCTTTCTGGTGAACCAGTCTGAGGTTGGTTGAATCACCCAGGTGTGCTTTTCAAATTTGTTCTTTCAGGCATGAAAGTTTTTGGTTCCTATTAAAACTGCTTTGGGTTACTGAAACTACTGCTATGATGATATTTTTAACCTTGTAACTGTAATATCTACCACCTCTCTGGGCAATCTGTTCAGTGTTTCAGCACCCAGTTGTTTCCTTATATCTAATCTGAATTGATCCTATTTTAGTTTAAAACCTTTATCTCTTGTCCTATTGCTGCAGGGCCTGCTAAAAGAAGTTTGTTCACTTCTTTCTTATAGGCTCCATTTAAGCATTGAAAAGCCACAGTAAGGTCCCTGGAGCCTTCTCATCTCCAAGATGAACAGCCCCAACTCTCAGCTTGTCCTCCTAGGAGAGGTGCTTCAGCCCTCTGATCAAATTGTCGCAAATTATGCACAAGAAATTCTTATCTTAGTGGAGCTAGAAAAAGAACAACAAATTTTACCACTTTTTTTATTAAAATGGGTTTACAAAACGGTATTAAGCAGCTACTCATAAGAGGTGTCTAATTAGATGAACTCCCATGACACCAAACAGTGTGTGAGTTTTCTGTCAGAATGTACATTTTCCTCTAAACTTCCCAGGCTCTTCTCTGCAAATGTTAGATTTGTTTAAACATTTTATCTTGCCTCTAAAAGAAGCAGGTTTTTGGAATTAGATTCCTTCTGGTAGAAGTATTTTTTAGATTAAAAACTGCCTTGATGATAACCCATCTGAGACATTCATGTGACATTTGTTAAAGATTGAGAGAAGGAGAATAGATTTTTATGCCATGCCAAAATACAATAAAGCTTGGAAACACCCACTAAAAAATGTTTACAGAAAAGTTTTTAATATCTTGGAGCTTTGGAAGAGGTGATCATGTAGGTGGGTAATGGACATGGGGTTGGCTAACACTAGAAAGTGAAGTGGATGCAACAGGAGCAATCCATGACCTGATCAGTTGGAGCCTCACACAAGGCGTCTGTGACTGGCAAACATGATGCAAAAAGTCAGTACTTGGATTACACCAAAAAAAAAGAAAAACCATTTCCTCTCATACTTTGGTGTATGCTGACTGGATGTGGTTTTGCTTTCTGCAATGATCATATCTGAAGAGACTGGTGAAGCAGCAAAATGTTGGATATATGAGCTGTATTTTTAAGTGACAGACATTCAGAAATCATTGGCAGATCTGATCTAAAAATAACCAAGATACTTTTTGGAAAGGGAAATTTTTCCATAGTTCTTTTATCTTCAGCAACAAACCCAAAACTTAACATGCAGTTTTTAGTATAGATAAGTTTTTCAGTCTTTCTGCCTTCTCTCTGTTGGGCACGCCTTAAAATTTTGCTTTTCTCATGCATGTTTTTGTAGGCAATAACTTTGTAGCTATGTCATGAAACTTAGTTAAGGAGTTGCTTGAACCAGCCACAGATTAAATGGCTCTGTATGACAAGTAACACATTTAACAATAAACTCTTTGCAGTAATACTTTTCAAGCAAAATGCAAAATCCTTTTCTATCACTCCAAGAATCCCAGTCATGATCAGTGACACAGTTGATGTTTATGACAGGCATCTTTTTGTTTGGATTTAGACAGTAAAAACACCTAACTGTAAAATAAATTTGAGATTTATGTTACTGAATAGCAATAGCAGTTATAGAAATACCTCTTCAGCTGCCAAGTTGATATTGGGGGAAAAAAATAGTTCCTGAATTTTTATAGCCCTTATATATAGCCCTTAAATACTTAATTAACTGGTGGTTTTTATCTTTTAACAGTTGTCATTACAGAAATTCTTTTATCCCCTTTAAGGTACAGAGAAAAAGAATATGCTCTTAATTAAGAAAGGAATTTATTTATTTATGTATTTATTTATTTTTAGAAGTGTTGCCCCCATGTTATTGGAGCTAAGTGAGGCTTTAGGAGGTGTTTGGTTGATATTAGTAAAAAATTCAGAACTCATCTATGTAGAGGCTGAAATAAATCCTCCTTCCCTTTCTCTAAATGAAAACCAATAAATCAAGGCTATTGAAGGCCTTGACAGTATTGTTCAGAATCTCAAGGGCACTTATTTAAAATTACTTTCTCACTATAAATAGTCCAGCTGTTTGATGAAACCTCTGAAATTAATTTGCTGTCTCTCCCTTTTTTAATGAAACATTCATTTTTTTATCTGCTAGCATCACAGGGGAGGTTTTACTTGTTTACTATTGTTATTTGTACCATTGTCATTGTTGTCTTCTTTTTTCTTTTCTCTTGCACAGCAGTTCTGGCAGAGTTTATCAAGCCAGATGTGGAATGCTTGGAGTTGTTTGCTCGCAACCTACAGCCTGGCTGGACCAGCTGGGGAAATGAGGTCTTGAAGTTTCAGCATATTGATTATTTCACTCTTCTGCAGAAGGAAAACAGAACTGGGTCTTAGATATCTATATATTCTGAAATTCCATACATTCCCAGGGGACTCATAGGTGCAGCTAAGGGTAATAGAAATAAAACCAACTGCAGTTTAGTTAAAATTCTTTAATCGACAGGATATCTATTTAATGCTATCTCCATTTGTGCAATGTGATCCCTGATTTTGATGATCTGAACATAATTAAATACTGATGTTGTTAGCAAAAATCAGTAAAGATAAAATTCCTTAACAGCAGCATTGCATTAAGAAGCAGGCATTCTTTATTTGGTTGGATGCATGAGGGAGTATCTCCTCTGAAGTACTGTGTATACTGATTACAGAGAAAGCTCCTGTTTATATACTGTATTTTACATACATATTCATTGACCTGTCTGAAAAAACATACAGATGATAATAATTTCCACAAAATCATTAACATATGTTCCCTCCCCTTTGCACACACGTTCTTCTGTCCCAGGAGTTTCTTTGGTGGTTCCTGGTGGTCAGCCATCCCAAAGTCATACTTGACCATCCAGTGAAATGGTAAAAAGTTGTCATAACTGGGCTGGTTACTCTGCAGTTTTTCTTCTTGGTGAGTGTTGACTGTGATCTTAGAGAATAAGCATTGTGTGGTTCTATAGGTTTGTGGTTTTTGAAGAATAATCATATTAACCCACCAGGTCCAAACAATTCTTTATCTGCCAACAATGTTAGAGTGTAAAGTCATCCCTGTTTTTATTTAGACTTCAAGAGAAGAAAGATATTTTAAAGTATTTTCACTGCAGCTATCAAATCTGAGCTAATAGTACATTGCAACTGCTACCCTTTAGCTCTTGTGTTACTTTCAAAGAATTACAATGTATTTTAAAGACTGTCAATGGAAGTAAACAGTTCAGAATTATACATGTTTTCATAAAGTTTTTTTTTGCAAAACAATGGATTTTGAACTAAAATAGTTATGAAGGCAGTATATCTTCCTACATGTTTGTTAATGTCTGCCTACCTCAGAGAAAATAAAAGGAGCAGTGCTTATGTTTATTGGCACATGAATTCTTGACTGACCACATTCTGTGTAAAATTATACTTTTAAAACTGTTGGCAATTCTGTCTTTGTGTATGTAGTGTTAATTTTTTGAGTACATTGTAAATGATCAGTCTCCGCATCTTACAAATTCTGAAACTTTAACAGATTGTATGTATTTTTAGTTTTCTTTCCCTGTGTTCTTGGAATATTGTAAAGCCACGGCACTGAGCTGTATTTTTCAGCTAACATAAGAGTGATCCCTATAAAAAAATAATTAAATAGTACACTTTGTACATTGCTTAGATTTACTTTGAAAAATACAAAGAAAATATAATGAGTTCTCTGCCACTTACTCATTTGCAGCAGTAGAGGCAGAGGTGCTGGACAAACTGATTTTCCTGATGGCAGGCTCCTGAGTTCTGACTGTTTATAATGGAGAACAAAATATATTGCATAACTTCTTTACCTTCATTTCCATTTTGGTAGCCTGGTGAGCTGTGAATATTTTTTGATAATTTTGATATGAGGATTTTTTGATGATTTTGTAATAAAAATGAAAATAAAACCTTGTGTCTTATTTGCAGACCCAGTTTCTATATTACTGTTCAGTTTCATGTTTTGCCTGTTGGAGCAGTAGAATTAATAAAACAAGGAAAATGCTTTTTTCTCCCTCCCCCACCAGTTAAGTGTATACTCAAAATAAGTAAATAATGTAACAGTGAAAGTAGTTACCTGGGAAAACATTTCTTGTGGCATGATTTTATTTAGTCTGCATTTTAAACTGTCAGTATGTAAGCAATCTTACCTACAGCTACAAGGGATAGAAGGTTCTTTATTTGCTTTTAGTTTTATAAAACATTCCCTATCTGGAGCTTCTGCATTCCCAGTCAGAATTCCCCTGCCCTCTCAAGATGCTCTCATCTAGTACTAAATGATGTATGAGACTCAAACGTGGAATAAATCATAACTGCTGCACCTATCTTGTTGTGCCTTTGCACTCTACAAAACAGCCCAAGAAATGACAATATTGTCTGTTCCACATCTGCTGCTATGAACAACTCCAGATTATCTTTTTAATTACAAATCAAAGAAAGATGAACAATTTTAGAGATCAGGAAACCACCTTTCTCCTTTGAACAAAGCAGCAGAGCCCTTCTAAGGGAATGACCTTCTTTAGGCTGTTTAAGAATTGATGACCTTATTAATTTTCTTTTCTGTGGAGTTCCTTTGCAAATAGTGGTGTTCTAGAATCATTAAGGTTGGAAAAGACCTCTGAGCTCACGTTCAGCTGTTAACCTACCATCACTGTGTTCACCACTAAACTGAAGCAGCTGAGCAGCTACTTCCAGCACCTGGGAATACAGCCTCCTAAGTATGGCTTGTATGTAGAGGGCTTGTGCTGGCAGACTCTTAAGTTTCTCAGGGTAAGGCAAAGGTTGAAGATTGGAACTCATGTCATACCTGATCCTGTCCTAAATAGTGATAAAATTGTGCTTTGGACACCCGTTTGCTGCTTTACCACTGCTCTGGCCATGATGAAAACCATGTGAATATGACAGAAGTGATGTTTCACATCTGCAACCAACCTGAAACCATTTTCTCAGGAGGAGAAAGCCTGCTGCTAACTTGGAAATCTCATGGTGGTATTAATTGATAGTTTCAGTTGATAGGGTCATTTTTTAAACATAATTATTCACCTATTATGCTTAATTCATAATTTAAATAGCATCTTACACTTTTCCTTAAATAGCACCTTATACTGTTCAAGACCTCAGCTGTTCCTAACCAGCTATCAGATCATTCTGTGTCTGTCAAAAGATTTTTCTGAGGCAGAATCTGCAGCATACTGAAAAATCAGTGATGAGTGAAATCACCTAATAAAACAGGACAATTTAAGATTCAGTTTTCTTTTATATTATATATGCTTATTTCTCTATATTACTTTTGCAGTGGAAAAAGTAATGTTGTGTCAAGCCTTGTATAAAAAAGAAAACTTGCTCTGAAGAGTTTAAAAAGTTTCTAAGAAATGAAAGGAAAAGGGAGAAGATAAGGATGGAGGAATACAGCATAGTAATGAGATTTTAAAGGTATATTAATACAAGTATCAGACTAGTTATTATGTACATCTTCAGTGTTCCTAAGAAATTATAAGGTTGTTTCCCCTGTTTTAAATGGGATTTTCTTCTTTTGCATTCTGGTATCACACATTCAAGTAAAAAATAGTTGGAGTGTGTGTTTTACTTACAACATTAACAAAATAGAAGGGTTTTTAAGCTATAAATTCTTGTGGCAGCTTGGAGAAGTGACAACTGTGATTACTCAAGAATTTTCCAAAAGTATGTTATTTGGTACAGCTGTTGTTATTTTAGCAGGACAATGGTAAAAGGTTCTTTGGCTAGGTGTTCTCTACTACTTAAAGCCTTTTAAAATTATGTGTTTGTGCTGGTTTGAAAACAA